>CM063506.1:77357326-77359826 GCA_032207245.1 Pardosa pseudoannulata | reverse complement strand
TTATAGCACTGAACAAGTTCCTACACACTTGAGTATGATACACTATAAACTTCGTTGTGGGATGGTTGACGTTGTTTCTAAATTAATTTAACGTGGCCTGAAACTATTGATAATTAAAAAATAAACAAAAATTATATTCTATTAGTTTACTATCTTAAATATATTTTAAAATTTTGTTTCAATTTATAGATTTTATGATCAAGATATTAGAAAGTGTTTTAAGTACACATTTCGCATTTTCCCGTAAGTATAATAATCAACACTATATCTTTATAGCATACATAATTTAAAATCTATACATAAACTATTTATGTTTAACATCCTGTTGGGAATCCCAATTTTCTGAAAATAGTCTAAATTTTTAATATTATATATTAAATGTCAAAAATAATTAAAGAATTATAAGTCATAAAATGTACGTATCTACATCGGTACACGGTATTTCATTAAACTGTTAGAAATAATTTGTAAGATAACGGGCACAGAAACGAAAAAATACAAAATCGGAGGGAAAAAAAGCCTTTTGAAATTTCAATTACGTACGAATTTGACACATAATATAAATCCTTTCATACGTTTTAACTGTTGATCCATTTAAGGTGTAGCAAAAGAAATAGCACCAAAACCTGCAGAAAATTTAGCAGTCCATTATGTAACATTTGTAAGATTCTAATATTTTTAAATAGTAAGACCTTAGATCCTTTAAACCAATTTGATTTATTTTACATAATAGGACTTTCTTATTTCATGTCATTTATAAACCCATTTTGGTAATACAGTATTTTATTTTATTAATGTTTTTGCTTCAATCGCACATTTTTATTGTCTGAGTGTGATTTAAAGAATAATGCCCTAACGTATTTTTAATAAAAGCCTTTTATATCTTTTTCAGACAAAGAATATATCGTGTCATCATGAAAATCCTGTTCCTTATTCTGTTGGTCATTACAGTCGTCGTGACATATGCTGCCGCCGATGCCGCTGATCAAACAAGTAAGTCATTGCGATTATTTTTAGATTGTGTATACTATATAACAGGAGTGGCCAAGCTCCTTGATAGTCCGAGCCATTTTTCAAAATTTGAAATTTTTCGCGAGCCGCAATTAAATACGTACTTAAAAGGTATATAAAAATGTCATTAAAAATTTTTTTTACAGAAATTATATTTATTGAATGTTATTTAAAAGTTCTTCGTCCTTTAATTTTTCAAGGAAATTTATGAATTGCCGATGATTTTTTGCATTGGTGCGAATATAATTTACAATGAGTTACACTGTTTTCATAACATCAGGATGTTTTAAATACTTTGTAACGAGATCTCCTCGGTGAATTATGCAGTGAATCGGTATGAATTGTGGAATTTGAGAATCATTTCTTAAAAGCTCAATAAGACCAATTTTTTTTACCCCAGCATTGCCGGATTTCCATCAGTTGTAATAATTTTTTAAAATATAATAACACAAAAATGAAAAGGGAACTCGGATACATTTATCGAGAGCCACAAATAATCCTTTAAAGAGCCGCATGTGGCTCGCGAGCCGCAGGTTGGTCACCCCTGCTATATATAATGTGTCGAGCCGTGGTAGCTTCGTCGGCAAAGGCAACGATCACGTAACTGAGAGGTTGCGGGTTCGGAACCCGAGCCGAACTAAGATCCGCCGTGTTCGTTAAAGGTGACTGGGGAACGTAAAATATGTTCGGAGTCACAATATGCTTTAAGTGTTTAATCAATACCTCTTATACAACCAGCGGCTTGCCACCCACTGTAGAAAAATGGCTATCTAGTTCAAATGACGGTGGTTCAGCATTTTTAAAAAACAAAACTTTAATGGACTAAGGACACAGCGTATTGTTAGGCCGCCGTCTTCAAGACAGACATAACATAAACTACAATTCTTTGTACCTCTGCGCGGACATCAAGCGGCCTCTGGCCTCGGAAGCAATTATTCTACACCCACCTGGGGATTCTGGCGTAGGGCGTTTAGTGAAAGTCCGGTCTCCCCGTCCAGAAGGTGTTTGTACTTTAAACCTGAACGTACCTTAAGCTTACGCACGGCGGACGTGAAATTCTACGTGGTGAAGCATCGATTTAAAAAGGAAGGGCAAGACGTCCATATACCACCCCGTGTTCAAAAGAACGCTAAAGACTCACAGCAACCAAAGAGAAGCGCTATACCATTCGGCCATCGTTCAGCTCATAAATTTTCTTGTCCATATTTCAACAATAACATTTATTTTGACCATGCTTAACTGAATTTTCAGCTGTTTCAGTACGTCTGTCTGTGCATACAAAGATACTTTAACTTTGAAACTTTAAATATTCATTTTGGCCATTCCTGCATGACTAGTGTTACTATTGACGTGTTAAGTACGTATGTATCTGTAGAAAATGTCTCGATCAGTGTAACCCTCTGGATTTACCTGATCCCAATGTAACTCCAGTATAACTTAACCTCCAACCATAGTTTTCAGCATTGTTTTTGAGTTCTTGTACTAGTGA
>CM063506.1:77344826-77352326 GCA_032207245.1 Pardosa pseudoannulata | reverse complement strand
AAAAATCAAAAGAAAATAAATTTAGGGGGCCAAGATAAATTTTTCTAAAATTCTAAAAACAATATACAAGTACCTAACGGTTTAAATACGTTAATGAGATGAATGAAATTGTTATTTCACTTTTAAAAGTTCCTTATACTGAGGTTCGAAGTGAGATGTATTGATTTTAAGGAACGATGCTAAATGCTCATCTGTCAGTCTTCTTCTGAAATGATTCTTTCTAAGGTTCAAAGTTGAAAACACTTGTTCGCATATAAGAAGCAAATATACCGCTGATCTTCTGGGCGTGAGATAATAAATTTGGGATATAATATTTAAGCAAAGTAGAAAAGGAGATGGATATATAATGCATAAATATATATACCGCTTCTAATTGCAGCTTTTAATTTGCCTCGGACCGGCAACTTAGAATTGTACCCGCGGACCGGAGTTTGCTCATCCCTGATCTAGGGGTTCCCCAAGAAAACGTTATACACCACAGACATTTTAAAGAAAATACGTAAATTCATTCCTTAACACATTTTATGAGGGACACGTACTAGTACATTTTCTGACGATTGATACTTGAGCGCGGGACATGTACTAGTATGGGCTAGTGTAACGACATGGTTTGTTTATGGGTACAAAAATAACGGTATATACAGGAAAACGAAGCCGAATGTTCTTGTCTACTACACAGATTCTGGAAAATTTAGACAAATAAAAATTAGTTTTTTCATTATTAGTTTTATGATTGCTCTTTTCATTTTTTTTATAATGTCAAAATTTTTATATATAACAACATTCGAAAATGTTAAAACTATATACTACTATTTCTATTTGATTTTTCATATTTACGATACTATTATAAATTTATCCACTAAAAAATATATTTTTTGTTTACAAAAATCTTATGGTTGTTATTTATATATTTGTTTATATATTTCAATATAAAATACGAAAAAGTTGGATAAAAAATTAAATAATTTTTGATCTATTGATATTTAACTGAATAACAAAATTTACCCGAAAAACGCCCGCTCCCGGTACAATTTCGTTGCGAAATGTACCCGAACACAATGTGTTAATATTCCGTATCCATAAAGTTGACTTTTTTCCAACGATAAAAACGTCTGTCCCACAGTTAAACTCAGAATTAGAAAATGAGCAATATGTGAACTCAACATTTTCACTCTGTCAGTGATTCTATGGACTAATACTTCCCTAATGAGCAACACGAAAATTAAAAATAAAGTCGGCAAATTATAAATTAAACATATATTTGTCATAAACTGAAAACCCCCTTATTTTTCTTCGGAGTAGTATGAAAAATTTATTGAACTGGCATCGAACTGTTCAATATCATAACTTCATATAAAATGTCAGAGTCAGAATTATGGTTTGGTTTGGAATGCTACAGTCTACTTTTTGCAACACGAGTGCTAATGAGACCGGGTCTTACAGCTTAAAGCCGATTCCGTACGGTTACGAACATCCATGTCATTGTCGGACTCGAACCCACGAACTAAGGTACCGCAGTCTAGCACCCTAACCAATCGGCCACCGTTCGTCATCAGAATTATGGTGTCGTCCGAAAAGAGAATATCCATTAATACCATAAAAGCTTTTTATCTATGCTATTACCATTTGAAACGACCTATATCTATGAAATTGGTTTTCCTGCGCATATCTAACAAAACTAAACACTGGCAGAACTTAATATGAGAATAAAAGTTTCTTGAATACAACCAAACTTGAAATGAACTTTGTGACAGTCAAAAACAAAATCATTCATGTCATTGATACTTTTTCTCAATGTAATCAGCTTACCTGTATAATTTCATTAAAAGAATTCTTGCTTTCACGTCACCTTTTGTACGAATTATTATTAATCGAATTATTAATTTTTATGCTTATGTCAAATCAGTGATAAATAATTTGCCCTTAGTTTCTACTTAATTAAAATTTATTCAGGAATTCCACTGCTATGTATGTGGTAAGAAAAGAGTTACACGGGATATAAAAGTTTGAGAACCTCATTATTAGACTAATAAGCATATCTCTTACTCATTTACGCGAGTATTAAAAACAATACAGTGATCCCTCATTTTTCGCGGTTAAATTGGACCAGAACCTTTCTCTTTAGCTGAAAAACTACGAAGTAGGATTTGCCATTAGGAATTTTCGTGTATGCGGGTACATGAATGTTTTAAATATGTAAACAGTATTTATACATTACACATTTAAGACAAAAATACAACAGTAAAAGAAATTTACTTAAACGTGTCAGTGCTAATTAATAAGGTTAATTACAAAACCTTATACAGTAATAAACATTAATCACTATTGCTTTCTGAGATGGGTGAAGAGTCTTGTTGATGGTGGAGGAGAGGCTCTCACTTGACTCGTAAAGGCTTTAGACTCACTCAGAGACTCTTCTGCTTAACACTTTGACTGCCATGGCTATCATATGTGATATCCAGTGATATTTCCGTTGAGACACTGGCTATCCGATATGATAGCCATGGTGTTTTAACACTTCAGGCCATGGCCATCAAAGATGTTATCAGTTACATGAAAATCGTATTGGAGTTTGATTGTTGGGCTCCCTACGATGTGTTAGGTATACGTGGTTTGCGCAAATTGGTATATGTGACGATTTTATGAGCTAAGTTTTATGAAAAATTAAATATTTGGAACATGCAACAAAAAAGGGAATATATATAAATAGAGAGAGTTTGTTTTAAAATATTGTTTGTTTTGAAATATTGTTTTTATATATAGTTTTATGTTGAAAAAATACAAATTACACAAAAAAAAAAGTTTGGCCCCGTTGTGAACATTTGCAATTTTGGCTTGGCAGTCAAAGTGTTAAGGCGCTGATGGTAGAGCCAGGAGCTTTACCTTGGAGAGAAACATGGTGATGGGTAGTTGTTGTCGTTGCTTTTGTCTCTCATTAGTCGATGTCTTACCGGAAACCATCACGCACGTTTATTAGATCGAGTGGTATGTACTGAGTTAACTCATCTTTGTTTGGAAATGAAGGATCCTTCTCTCTCGCGCATCAACATGACACAACGCTCCTTTCTGCAAACTGGCTGCCGACATGGTTGTATTTTTTCGTTTTTATTTTTTTTGATGAATATTTTGAAAATCCCCGCGAAACACTGAAGCCGCGAAACACGAAGAGTTAAGTGGCTAGGGAACACTGTACACTATACCTATTTACTAAATAAGACAAGAATGAAGAATACAAAATCGTAGTTTTCGAAAGGAAGATCTTGAGAAACATCCTTGGTAGTGTGAAAGAAAATGGCGTTTGACGACGACGTATAAACTTGGAAATTTATGAAGACTTTAGAGAGCCCAATATATTAAAAAATATTAAAACTAAAAGATATGAGCTGTTCATGTTGTAAGTATGAGCAAAGGAAATCCGGAAACGAAAATTTTCCTTGACAAGCTTTTTACGTCCTCTAACGGAGTCCTAAACTTTGTTGAATTAATTCAACTGAATCAGATTTTAAAGAGGTTAGAGTGATGAACTGGTACACAAAGGTGAAGAGTAGGCTCTTATAGAAGAGTCTCTAACAGTAGGTTGGGCTTGACCCACCCTAGGTTATTGTGTCAATTATGATGATGACTCGTTAAGACAAAAAAGAGAATATGTTTGATAACCAAAACGTCGTAAACTGTACGAAAAATCTGAATTTTCAGGTCTCATCTTTTTAGATTCAGGAAATACATCTACATATTTTTAAATCAAAGAACCCGCCGTCTAATGAATAAACGAAATTACGAATTTACTGAATCCCCTATATAATAATAAGTTAAATTATCTGTCCGTCTGTCCTAGAATTTATGAAGTGGTTGGACCTGGAATAGATAGAAGCATCCATATTGGATGTCTCTATCTTGATGAGTTAGGGTTAGCAAAATTCAAAACAAGTTCAAAAACGTTCGAAATCCATCCCTTCTCCCCTTTCCGATCGTTTAATGCCATTATTTCAAGCCCTATTTTTCCCGGTTAAGAGCAGGCGATGATTAAATTCATCAATTTATCACATTATAAGTAGATGAAAATAACATTTTTTATAGCATTATGACGTCATTCCTTTAACCATCTCATTTAATTATTTAAATATCGTCTGCATTATTTTCATACGTTTTATCACTGAACTTAGATATTACGTAAATAGTTTTCTTTTATATTTGGCTTAAATAATAGATTAGGTACATATGTGATAATTTTAAATTGAATCATCGATTATTTTTTGTTGCAATGAAAATTTTATCACCGGTATTAACAACAAATTCTTTTCATAAAAGTCTAGGAGTCTATTTCACGGACTAATAAATATCTAGCGTTTTAAGTTATATATCTTTGAAAATTAAGAAGTACTTTCGTTTGTGTGTTTGTTTTTTATACATAACCACACGGTTTGCAATCGATTCGTTTAATTTTGGACATCATTCATATATACCACAAAATAATCACTGTCAATATTAAAACCTCTGCTGTCCATCTTATCACGTAATATGACAAGATAAATTAAAGTTGGCAACTAACACACGGTCAGTAAAAATAAACAAATTATTGAGCATGTACCACATAATTCTCACCCAAAAATCAAATCATTTTTTTACCTGCCTCATAGGGTACTTTACAATTCTGGAAAATTAAAAATTTCACTGATCCCGTCATATGACGGGCTATATGCTAGTTTTATAATAATACTGAGGATTTTATTTCCCACTTATAAATTACAAATATCTTTATTGTAGTTAAAGATATTTAATTATGTTTTTCTTCCCATAAATCAACTAGTTTGTTTTACATTCATATTTTTTTTCAAGAAGGTAATTTAACCAAATTTAAATATTTCAGTATGTTTAAAATGTTTATTCAAATAATCTTTTCTCCTCATAGTGACAGTGACATAAATTTCGCCGTAAAGAATAATTTAAAGTTTCCGATGTAAGATTAAAATTTCCTTTCAATTATTTTATTTATTCATTTTATTTATCGTCTGTATAAACTTATTCAGCCATAATAAGATCTTGTGATCAGCAAATTCATCTCTCTGTATGAGTGAATCACAGGAATTATTTCAATAAATGGTAGATATGCAAATGTATTTCATTATTATATCTGCCTGTTGTATGTTTACCTTGACATGCCAATCTACAATATGGAATTTGAAAACATACTTTATACAAATGCTGATATCACTGAGGCATGCAACTGAAAGAAATTTTAAGCAAGAAAATTATTTAAAAAAAAAAACTCTTATAAAATTGTAATACACGATTCTTTTATAAATGTTAGCATTTTATAAAAACAAGAAACTTTAAAATAGGCACTTATGTTTATGTTTTTCTTTATCTCTCATTACATACACACATATATGTAATATATCAAAATTATTTAACTTTAATATTTCCTTAAAAAACTCCTCTCTCCCATTCCAATTCCTTAAAATCTTTTTCCCAGCCTCTAAATGTCTTAACTAAAGGAGTGTTCTCGACTTCAAAGTATTTCGATACATTCCCCAAAGCTTTCTATCCTATAGATGTAAATTTTCTGTCTAATCAACACGTTTCCCAGCTGTCGCCGGCAAATGGCTCCTCGTTTTTCTGATCTTAATACTTAAAATCGTTGAGTAAGTGGGAAAACTTTCTGTCTTCGCTCTTGGGTGCCCCTCTGTTCAAACAGAGTGATATTTGTGTCTTCCTCTTGTCTGTCGTTGACTAGTAAAGATGTCCGTTTTAGCAGCTCTGAAATAAAGTTTTAATTAGACTTGTGCCATTCTCTTCAATGTGGCCAGACTGCATCATTCGTAATTACTGTTAGCTGTTTAGCTTTCTCCTTGCACAATAACCAGGGCAAGTAAAACAATAAGGGCTGCATAATTATTGTGACTAAAGGAAATAATTTATTACACACACACACACACACACACACACACATACACACACACACATACACACATATATATATATATATACATATATATACATATATATATATTTATATATATGTATATATATATATATAAATATATACATATATATATGTATATATATATTTATATATATATATACTTATATATATATATATATATATATATATATATATATATATATATACTTATATATATATATATATATATATATATATATATATATATATATATATATATATATATATATATATATATATATATATATATATATATATATATATATATATATGTACATATATATACATATATATATATATATATATACATATATATACAGTAAAACCTCCAAAGTTGACCACCTCTGTACGTTGACCACCTCTCTATGTTGACCGAAATTGTCCGTAAGTTGTATGTTGACCAATTTTTAGTAGGTTTTACTCTCTGTAACTTGACCACTGATGTTTTCTTGAATTAGATTTTTCCTCTGGCTGTTCTCCACCTGGTTTCCAGGAATTTCTGTATCAGTCAATCCATATTATCTGAGCAACACTCGCGATCCCCCCCCCCTCTTTGGTGCTTCATTCATTGTTCATTTCCAGTAAGGTAGTATGGGAGGGAAATACCAGAGAGTACCTAGCTTTTTGTTAAAGAGAAATGGTCGGTCAGGAGAGTGGGGTTTGTGTGCAGAGGTATAGCATTGAACGAACTACGCAGAACTGGAAAACAATGTGTATCGCTCACATGTGAAACACGTTCTGTTCTTTTTTTCTGGACATCGCGTCGTGGCAGTACCAGTCGTTTATTTGCGAATTTGTATTAAAAATGGGGAAAAGAAAAGCTCTAAAAGAACTTAAATTAAAGGAGAAAGTGGATCTTCTTAATTTTCTGGAAAGCAACAGCCAAAAAAAACAGCAGAAAAATTTGGTGTGAGTAAGACAACTATGAGCAACATTTTAAAACGCAAGGAAGAATATCTAGAAAGATATTCTTCCTAAAACCGGGAGCTTCAAAGAAAAAGGAGAAAAACGTGTCTCGACGCTGTGAATGAAGCCACATTTCGTTGGTTTACAGAGATGAGATCAATTAATGCAAGAATATCGGGGCCTATGCTTCAGGAAATAGCAAAAGAATTCGAAATTGACGACTTCCAAGCGTCAGCAGGTTGGCTTGAAAAATTCAAACTACGATACGAGATTTCTCAAAAAGGTTTGTGTGGGGAATTGAATGAAGTTTCATCTGAAGTGATGGAGAAGTTTATTGAAAAATTTCCAGAGTTTGCTAAAGGTTTTAAAGATGAGGACATCTTTAATGCTGATAAATGCTGTCTCTTCTTTAAAGCAATGCCTGACAGAAGACTAGTAATGAAGGGTGACTCTTGCAAAAGAGGAGATATTTTAAAACAACATTTTACTCTTCTTTTATGTGCTAGTATGACTGGAAAAAACTGAATCCCATGGTGATTGGCAAAACCGCAAAACCCCGTGCATTTAAAAATGTAAAACCTGATGACCTTCCTGTTTTTTGGAGAACGAATAAATCCACTTGGATGCCCAGT
>CM063506.1:77314826-77339826 GCA_032207245.1 Pardosa pseudoannulata | reverse complement strand
ATGGACCAAGTGGCAGAAGACAGCAACAAATTGTGTTTTGATTTTGTCTTCTAAATTTTAATTTTGCATATTTCAAGTATGGGTTTTCAAAAGTTTCCTGTAGATTATATATTTGTAGTATACGCTAATGCACACACATTATTTAAGTTAATATTTTATTATGTTCCCAATTAAACTTTCTGTTAAACAGGTAGTTAGTTGCAAATGGCGTAGATCTGAAACACTACTACAATACAGTATTGTGCATACAAACAGCAATCACTTAATCAATAGAGCAAAACTAAACCTGGGATTAGTTCTGCTTCGGCCTCTAGTCTTACTCCTCTCCGTAGTTAGGCCAAAGTATTTACTAACTGGGTGTAGCTACTAAACAGTTGTTTGCTGTTGGTTTTTACCTCATTTCGCTTGTTGACTTTGTTTTCATATTTCATATCCCCTTATTCCATTCCTAAATCCATATTCAATTCTTAAATATATCTGAGACATACACTTTTCTGCCTTGTATTACGAACTGTTTATCGAGAACTAAATCACATTTGAAGCAACATATGAGGCCTAGATGTATAAGAGGCGTCCCTAGAAATGAAAATTTTTTGAAAAAATATTTTGACCTATTTTTCTTATTACTTAAGTCATCAAGAGCATCACACGAGATTCAAGCGAGCAAGAGTGTTAATTATAACTAGTACAGCTGTTGTCGAAGTACAATCTAAGGTAAAAGAAATAAAATTGGGACACAAATGATTACCCTTCGATGTTAATGTCCTTTTTTTACTCCTTTGCTGCGATTCACAAGTAGCACAAACTACTCTACAATAGTCAGTATTTTTTTGAGAACAACTTCCTAGTAATTGTCTCTGCGCGTTTTCATTTCGGCTCCGAGTGCAGGTAAGCCATTCGACCCGCAAAGTGTGTCCTTGGCATTGAAAAACACCCGCCTCTGTAATTGCATGTTTTGTGAAGGATTCGGAGTGCACGGAATTCGGCAATTTGGTTTCTTAGAAAGCATCGTGAGGTATGTTTACAATCAACTAAACGTGTTATTCTCTGAGATTTCAAGGATAATTCGCAGAGCGGAGTAAGAGTTTTTCTGGTTGTAACACGAGTAATTTTTTTTTAAATTAAGCCGCGTAATATGCGTTATTTTACTTCAGCTGCGGCAGACATAAGAGGAGTAATTCAAAACTTTTTTTGTACATAAATAAATGGCATCCAATTTAAATTTCCCGAAGAATAATGAACTTTTATTTTCTCATGTGTTCTATTCCTGGTTTAAAATATTGCTTTCACAGATACGGGGAACAATGGAAAAAAACGCCAAGTGCTGTAGCTGATCATTAAAAAGTTGTCTGATATCAGATGAAAAAGATCTGAATATTAAAAAAAAAGCTCTCTGATAAAAATCAGGAAAATTAATTCTTGGTACAATGGACTCCGCTTAATGTGTTCAGTTTGGGACACCGTCATTTTGATAACAATAAACGATATGCAAAATTAGATAAATTTACCCTCCTCCCTTTAATTCACACGTACTAAATTTCAAAATAAAATGAAAAAACACACCTTATATTTATGTACTGTATATTATTCTTTAAAACATAAGAATTGTATACGTAATTTAAAAAAATTGATCAATTGTTGACTGTGTACAATTTTTTCCAAGAAGATCATTGATAAATTGCTCGTAATCATAATCAACCTGTCATAACGATTTAAAATTTCGATCTTTTGTTCTAACGTTAAATCGTTTCGCTTTCTGCATTCCATATCGACAAGCTGCATGTAAGCGAGCAAGGCATAAAATGTGAATACAATCCTTCTCAGTTCCGATAATAATGTGTTGCTTTCTGCTTATCTGACAACCATTGACCACCAGCAGCGTCTCCGTATTTCTGAAAAATTGCAAAAAAGTGTCTCCACTCCTTTGTTCATCCTTAGTGAAAAAGGAGAATTTTCGGAAATTCAAACAATAGCGAAGGAATAGAAAGAATGTGTTCCTTCTGAATAAATTGTGAATATTCCTTTGCCAGTTAATATGAGGTTCGAATACTGATCCCATTAACCGAGGTAACGATCACATAAAGGGATAATTTTAACATGCAAATGAATAGAGAAAATCGGGACCAAGTGATTTCTATAACAATAAGCGATTGATAACATTAACTGAGATCACATTAAGCGATGTCTACTATATATATATATGTTAAGTGTCTAAAATTATATAGCTGGATTCATCAGAAACTTTAACGCGTAATAATTGTTATTTTACTTCACTTGCAGCAAAAATATGAGGCAGAATTCCAAACTAATTTTTGTTCATAAATAAATGGCAACCAGCTTAAATTTAGAGAATGGAGAATTTTTATATTCTCATGTGTTCTGTTTCTGTGTTCATGACATATCTTTGATAGATAGGGGGAAAATGGGAAAAAATGGCAAGTTCATTAGCTGTTCTTCCAAACATTTCCTGGCCGAACGATGGCCGAATGGTTAGGGCACTGACCTTCGGAACCGGAGTTCGTGGGTTCGAATCCCACTGAGGCATGGATGTTCGTAGCCGTTCGGAATCGGCTTTAAACAGTAGGTCTCGGTCTCATTATCCCTCGTGTTGCAAAAAGTAGACCGTAGTGCTCCCAACCAACCAAACATTTCCTGATAACAGGTAAAATATATTAAATAGAAAAAGACCTGAAAAAATCAGGAAATTTGAATTTTAGCTATCTTGAAATATATATATTAAGCAATCTAAAATTATATAGTTGGATTCATCAAAATTTTAATGCGTAACTGTTATTTTACTTCACTTGCAGCAAAAATATGACGGAGAATTCCAAACTATTTTTGTACATAAATAAATGGCAACCTGCTGAAATTTAGAGAATGAGGAACTTTTATATTTTCATGTGTTCTGTTTCTCTGTTCATGATATATCTTCGACAGATACGGGGAACAATGAAAAAAATACCAAGTTCAGTAGCTAGTCATAAAAAGGTTGCCTGATAACAGATAAAAAAGATCTAAATAGAAAAAGATATGAAAAAAATCAGAAAACTTGATTTTAGCTATCTTGAAATATATATGTTAAGTAATCTAAAATTATATAGTTGGATTCATCAGAAATTTTAATGCGTTATAACTGTTATTTTCCCATTCTTACTTATTCTCTTGAGACCTGGGCAATGACAGAAAAAGTAAAAAATATCATTTCTGTTTTTGAAAGAAAAATTTTGAGAAGTATTTTTGGTGGCGTAAAACATAATAATATCTGGAGAAGAAGAACTAACTCTAAACTCTATAAATCTTTTAAAGATCTAGATATAGCACAATATATAAGGATTCAGAGAATTAAATGGGCAGGATACCTGTGCAGAATGGATGAAGATCATCCAACAAAAAAGATCTTCTCGGCCAGACAATTTGGCATCCGAAAAAGAGGGAGACTCAAACTTAGGTGGCTCGACTGTTTGGAATCAGACTTAAGACTTTTAAAATTTACTAACTGGATGTCCATGGCCAGGGACAGAAGAGCCTGGAATTCGATTCTGAGGAAGGCGATCCTCAACAGGAAGGACAGCCCATCCTGTTCTGTCTGGCCATTGAAGAAGAAGAACTGTTATTTTACTTCACTTGCTGCGAACACAAGAGACAGAATTCAAAACTAATTTTTTGTCCATAATGAATAAACGCATCCAGTTTTGCTTAACCGAAGAATAATGAACTTCTGTTTTCTCATACGTTCTATTCCTACGTTCATAATATTGTTTTGTCAAATAGATGCGTGAATAATGAATAGGGGTGTCAACTTCATTAGCCAGTCAACAAAAGGTTATTTGAGAATAAAAATGAAAAAAATTCTTAAATTATACAGGTAGATTCATTAGAGATTTGAACTCGTAATATGAGTTAATATTAGAGGCAAAATGTCAAAACTAAATTTTTGTAGAAAAATAAACGAATGCCAGTTTAAATTTCTAAAGAATAACGAAAGTTCATTTTCTCATATTTATTTTTGAGTTCATCCCATTGCTTTGTCAGACAGAAACGAAGAACAATGAAAATAAATGCTAAATTCAGTAGCCGGGCATTAAAAGATTGTTTATTCAAATAGCGAATGGTATCTAAATAAAATAAATATCTGAAGTGTTACGAAATATGAGTATTAAGAAATCTAAAATTATAAGCTTGGATTATTGTGAAATTTAAGCAAGTAATAGATGTTTTTTACGTCAACTTCAGTGGATATAAAAGGCAGAATTCAAAATTATTTTTTACAAACATAAACTACTCCAATTTAAATTTTATTTCATCTGCAGAGAACACAAAACGCAAAATTTCAAAACTAAAATGTTGTACAAAAATAAACAAGTCATTAAAAGTTTGTTGAAAAAAGATCTAAATAAATAAATTTAAAAAAAGATGTCTAAAAGAATCAGGAAATTTAAAGTTTAGCTATCATGAAATATGAGTGATAGGAAATCTAATATTATACACTTGGAATCATTTGAAATTTAAACGCTTAATAGTTGATACTTTACCTCAACTGTGGTAAACATAAGAGGTAGAGATCCAAACTAATTTTTTGTACATAATGAATAAACAACATCTAATTTAATTTTACCAAAAAATAATGGACTTCTGTTTTCTCATACGTTCTATTCCTGCTTTCATAATATTGCTTTGTCAAACAGATGCGTGAACAATGAATAGAGATGTCAAGATGTCATTTTCCAGGCAACAAAAGGTTGTTTGAGAATAAAAATGAAAAAATATTTAAATGAAAGGAATTTGTAAAACTGTACAAGTGGAT
Organism: Pardosa pseudoannulata; assembly: GCA_032207245.1. Taxonomy (NCBI): domain Eukaryota; kingdom Metazoa; phylum Arthropoda; class Arachnida; order Araneae; family Lycosidae; genus Pardosa; species Pardosa pseudoannulata. The sequence goes on along the minus strand of CM063506.1, from coordinate 77,335,019 downwards.
GCATTAGAGATTTTAACATTTAAAAATTATCATTTTACTTCAGCTTCAGCGAATATAAGAGGCAAAATTTCAAAACTAAAATGTTGTACAAAAATAAACGACAGTCAGTTTAAATTTCCAAAGAATAACTAAAGTTCATTTTCTCACGGATTTATTTTGTAGTTCATCTCATTGCTTTGTGAGAAAAAAACAAAGAACAATGAAAGTAGATGTCAAGTTCAGTAGCCGGCCATTAAAAGATTGTTTACTCAAATAGAGAATGGCATCTAAATAAAAAAAATATCGCAAGTGTTACGAAATATGAGTATTAGAAAATCTAAAATTATAAAGATGAATTAATTTGAAATTTAGACGCATAATAAATGTTTTTTACGTCAACTTCGGTGGACATAAGAGACAGAATTCCAAGTTATTTTTTTACATACATAAATGACTCCAATTTAAATTTACTGAAGAATAATAAACTTTTATTTTCTCATGTTTTCTGTTCTTGAGTAGATAATATTGCATTGACAGGTACGGGGAACAATGTAAAAAGATATCAAGATCAGCAATCAGTCATTAAAAGTTTGTTGGTAAAAAGACGAAAAAATATCTAAATTAAAAAAACAAGATGTCTAAAAGAATCAGGAAATTTGAAGTTTAGCTATCACGAAACATAAGTGTTAGGAAATATAATAATATACACTTGGAATCATTTGAAATTTAAACACTTAATATTTGATATTTTACCTCAACTGTGGTAATCAATAAGAGGTAGAGATCAAAAATAATTTTTGTACATAAGGAATAAACGACATCTAATTTAACTTTACCAAAATATAATGAATTTCTGTTTTCTCATACGTTCTATTCCTGAGTTCATAATATTGCTTTGTCAAAAAAATGCGTGAACAATGAATAAAGATGTCTAGATGTCATCATCCAGTCAATAAAAGGCTGTATGAGAATAAAAATGAAAATATATTTAAATGAAAAATTTTTAAATCAGTACACGTGAATTCAATGGATATTTTAACGTGTAAAAATTATTATTTTATTTCATCTGCAGAGAACACAAGACGCAAAATTTCAAAACTAAAATGTTGTACAAAAATAAACAACAGTCATTAAAAGTTTGTTAAAAAAAAAGATGAAAAAAGATCTAAATAAATAAATTTTAAAAAAGATGTCTAAAAGAATCAGGAAATTTAAAGTTTAGCTATCACGAAATATGATTGTCAGGAAATCTAATATTATACACTTGGAATCATTTGAAATTTAAACGCTTAATAGTTGATACTTTACCTCAACTGTGGTAAACATAAGAGGTAGAGTTCCAAACTAATTTTTTGTACATAATGAATAAACAGCATCTAATTTAACTTTACCAAAAAATAATGGACCTCTGTTTCCTCATACGTTCTATTCCTGCTTTCATAATATTGCTTTGTCAAACAGATGTGTGAACAATGAGTAGAGATGTCAAGATGTCATTTTCCAGGCAACAAAAGGTTGTTTGAGAATAAAAATGAAAAAATATTTAAATGAAAGGAATTTGTAAAACTGTACAGGGGGATGCATTAGAGATTTGAATGTGTAAAAATTATTATTTTACTTCAGCTTCAGCCAATAAAAGAGGCAACGTTTCAAAACTAAAATGTTGTACAAAAATAAACGGCAGTCATTTACAATTTTCAAAGAATAACGAAAGTTCATTTTCTCACGGATTTATTTCGGAGTTCATCGCATTGCTTTGTCAGACAGAAACCAGGAAGAATTAAAAAAGAGGCCCAGTTCAGCAGACGGCCATTAAAAGGTTGTTTATTCAAATAGCGAATGGCAAATAAGTAAATAAATAAACAGTCTGTAGTGTTGCGAAACATGAGTGTTAAGAAATCTGAAACTAAAAAGTTGGATTCATTTGAAATTTAAATAGTAATAGTTTCTCTTTTACTACAATTGGGGCGAACATGAGAGAAAGAATTCAAAATTACTTTTTAATACATAAATCCACAGCATCCAGTTCATATTTGCTTTATAAAAATGAACCTTCATTTTTCTATGCTTTCTAACCCTAATTTCCAGTTAATTATTGTTTTGAATGACAGACATGAGAAACAATAAATACAAAACAAAAGAATGCCAAGTTCAGTGACCGGTCATCAAAAGTTTGATTGTTCAAATGATGAATGACATATAAATAAAAAAAGTTTGATTTATACACCACATAACTTCCTTATAGACGTAATAATCTATGTACACTGTATTATTTTGTATGATGCATCACCAGTATCATTATTTAAACGTTACCTTCAAGGTTCCCAGTTGGGTTAGTTACGTTTCTCAAAGTAACGATGTTGTCCGAGTAGAGCTTAAGTACTGCCATCTGGTAGTGACCCACGTTGTTAATTTTAGTAAATTAGATTTTTCGTTCTAAACCAGGGGTGGGCAAAATCCGGCCCTTTTGCTTACTTTATTCGGCCCGTTGAAAAATTCTGCATGCAATTTTTTTAATCTCTTATATGCGATTTTGTTGAAATCAACAGTATTTGTGCGCGTAGTGGACATATAAATAATGAAAAAATATATAAATAGAGAGTATTATAATTTGAACATCTGTAACACCATCCCTACTTTAATGTATGCAACATGCATACTCTCATAAAGCGTGTGGTCGGCTTACTACATAGAATTGAACGTGCACTCCTCTGTTTGTCTTTTTTTTATAATTCTATTTACTATTATATTTACAATATGTAATATAAATATAAAAATGTAATAACTATGATCAAAATAAAATAATTTGTATCGTTAATATACAAATAAATATCAAAATAAAATCTTTCATTAACTGATTTATTTAATGACCATTAGTTTAATATAATGGATCATATTTCTTTAAAAATTACGTGACATATTTTACTGGGTACAAATTGTTCCCATATACACCTAAATAAGACAATTTATTATTACTATTATCTTTTATTAACTGTGTCGAAATGCTTTAAAATGATACTTATATAGTGTTTTTGTCAAAATTTCTTGGCAAAGAGAAAAAACTCCACCCAAAACATTCGCTTGTGCACAGCGTACGCGGTATAGTCCTCCGGCCCGGGAGACAATTTGAAAGTTTCATTTTGGCCTACGCTTAAAAGTATTTGCCCACCAATGTTCTAAACCGAAATCTCTTGCACTTACAATATTTAGTTTAGTCTGTACCAGGAAATAAATAAATGGTAAAAATTCATTTTTTATGTTTTTTTTCTAAAAATTGACTATAAAAGCATTGTTACAACTGCATAGAAATACGTCGAAGTGTTTGCATTAAATTATTGTAGGTAAGTAAAATTGATGTTCGTTGAGATTTTTCGTTGTATAGAGTGAGAATTGAAATAAAAAATCAAGGTGCACAACTGGATTTATAACAACTTAAAATCCAGATTTTATTTCATCTACATCATTACAGTGGAAATATATTTGTGTATGTAATTTTGTTACCGTAATTTCTCCCGTATAGTTCGCGGGAGCGATTTTTTATTTAAAAAATTTCATAAATCATTAGATAGTCCGCACCACTAGATAATCCCCGGACTATACGTGCAAAAATATATATTTTAGCATGAGAATATTAAATCATTTTAAGAATAAAAACCTAAGTACAGTAGAGTGCCGAAAAGTCTGGATTAGACTCAATTAATTCCACCTTTAAAATTTGAAATAATTTCTTCTGCCATAGCTTAGGAGACGAATTTTAACGGAAGAATCAGAGCGGCTCACATTTATCTATTCGAGAACCCAGCTATGTAAATCGTCTTCTAATGCAGGCCATTGTATTTTTCTATGACGATTGGATCACTTTCTTCTCATATTTTTAATGTTTCCTTTTGCTGGTGCCAATTTCTTACTGCTTTCTCGTCGACCTTTTGAATTACTTTCAGCTTTAAATCAGCAGTAAAACTGTCACGATGTTTTAAAGACATAATGAATTAATGACCAATATTTCCGCAAATCAAAACTCTGAAAACAAAACAATCTGTTACGAGTGATCCTCTTGGTAAAATGACCTTCGACCCTCAGCCTTCAATCTTGAATCCATCCACTCGGTATTGTCAATCGGAGCTGTAAATAGTGACTATCGATATTTTCCCATACTCCAGGACGCAATTTAAGATTGCGCTACTTGCTACTACTGATTCGTTCTGTTTTATGGGTCGTATTTATTTTTTCATGGTTTATTACTGATACGATACGATGTTTTCTCGGCAACTCATGAGTCGTGCTTTTGTTTACATTTGATCATCGGCCGTTCGTGCGACGTGGTTTTTTCTCCCCTTCTTCCGATTTTGATGAGTTGAGCAATGAACAACCAGCAGATAGTCGGCGGACTGTACGTGAGAAATTCCGGTAATTACTTTAAAGGTTATATATTTGAGCCAATATTTTTTATGATTCGGGGAAATCTTCCTGTTATCTATACTAGGGTTTCTTAAAGTATGTTCCGGGGACCCTAAAAACAACGATCCTCCAGGGGTTCCTCGAGAAATTTTTAAATACTCTGACTTTCTCTGATTCTATGAAGCAATACATCCCGAATGAGCAACACGAAAATTTTATGAAACAATTATGTATCAAAAATATATATTAGTCATAAAAGGAAAACCGCTTTGTATTTCGGTTATCCTTTTATGACTAATTGAACGTCAGAGTTTGAAAAACTATTGAAATGCCATCGGTCTGTTCAGTATCACCCCTTTCTGGAAGCCGCGGTAGCTCAGTTGGCAAAAGCAACGATTTCGTAACTGAGAGGTTGCAGGTTCGGAACCCGAGCCGGCCTGAGATCCACCGTGTTCGATAAAGGTGACTGGGGCACGTAAAATATGATCATGATCACAATGTCCTCTATGTTCTCTATCAATACCTCTGGGGTGACAGGCCAAGTCTAAGGGTCTTCTGCTTGGGCCCTACTTCAAAATTATGAGGACCCACTCGAGTATAAGTCGTACTTTCACTCTCGTGGTGCTCGTTGAAACGAAAGGCTCACGCTTTCGCCTTAAATCGAGTAGACTCCGGCTTATATTGAGCTTTGATTGACCAATTGGCATAAGACAACAACAATATTATTACTTTATAAAAGTGTTAGCGTCAGGATTCTTGTGTCGTTTGTAAAAAATAATATCTATTATTGTACTAAAAGGTTCTGCGCTGTTACCATTTACAGCGACTTATATTTGCAAAATCGGCTTTTCTGCGTATGCCTTATCGAAAACTAATAAAGTTAATTTCGGAAAATAAGGGAAAGAGTTTCCAGAAAATAGCCTCAAAATTTGCTAATCTCCAAGAATTTGACATGGTCCCTAAATTAGGATTCAGTCAAAGTTTTTTAAATATAAACTACAGAGAAAGTAATGAAATCCTCCGAATATATGACCTCTAGAATTTGTTGAATATATACAAAGGTTATATACATATATATATTCAGTCCAAAGAAGATCGAAGTGTGTCCAGTATCAGTATATCTTCTAAAAATTTGTGACTGGAATCAAAATTCACGAAATTTATGACGGAATCATCGCAAAATCAAATACCACACTGACTCTAATAATTATAATATTAGTTACTACTACTACTAATATATATATATATATAATAATATACTATTATTCATATATATGTCAAGTTTGAAAACATAAAATTAATATTTTAGTAGTTTAAAGACATAGAATGCAGGGCATTTGTTAATTCAGGCGCATGAATCACTAGTAACTCCATATAAAAGCGCTTAAAGCGTAAGAATTGGGAAAGTCTGTCTTGATAAGGTTGCTGATGAATCTACGTTAAGCGAAGGTCTTTTGTTAGAAGGTGGTAGCTACCCACTGGCCACCATGTTTAATGGTTGAATACTTGTTTGTGATGAAGACATGAATAAAGATATTATGAATGACTATTCGGCTCTCTGACTAAATAGTTGATTGCCAGGCATGTCATATATATGTAGGAATTTAGTGCAGCGTATCCTCGCAAGGTCGCGTTCTCATCACTTGGAAGAGTTTGGTGAGTAAGGAACGACAGAGAGACAATGGACGTGGAGTAGAAAGGAGTGCCCTGGTCGAGTGAAGGACCAGTGGCACTTGAGCTCTCTCAATTTATTAAACACCGAATAGGGTGTCTGGTCTTTGTTAAACTTCGAGTAGGAAGTCTTGTCTGTGTTAAACTTTGAGTAAGAAGTCTTGTCTATGTTAAACTTCGAGTAGAATATTTTGTCTATGCCATGTCTTCACCGTGGTTTAATTATTTGTCTTTATTCTTAAATGTTTTCTGTCTTGTTATATCATGAAATGTTTGTTATCGTTAATGTAGTCTGTCATCGAATTTATCTAACGACACCCCTAGACACCGAACCCTACACACACACACACACACACACACACACACACACACACACATATATATATTATATAATGTTTTATTGATTTTAATTCTTATAATTATTTATGTACTTATATATCTAACTATTGCTATTAATAAAATTATATGCTTAATAAAATTATAATAATAATAATAATGGGGCGTTTTATATTTTCACTTCAATATATACACGTAATGCGGATTATAAAAGAATCTCTTTGGAACACAGGCCTGCTTTTGACCCCATAACCAAGTCCAGGTGGACCCTGGGATGCCATTTGTGTATGCCAGTGGTTCCATGGCAATAATTTAGAAATAAGGAAGAGTCCATGCTAACAGGTTCTATTATTGTCTTAAAGACAGAGAAGCATTAAATTTGCAATAATTTTCGTTTTTTTCTTTCGTGTTCAGACTGCTTTAAGAGTAGCTGCGTTGTGAATGTTTTTTAGCTTGACCATGTTGAGAAAAAGTTTGAGAACCGCTGCTGCTGATTTGAAAGGTTGAGAACTACTGATTACAGGGATTCCTGTTTCTAGACTTCTCTACAATTTAAGATCCCGGTTTTTCGATTGTCCAAGATATCGAACGATACCTCCTCATATCCTATCTTAAACAACCAATGATTAACTTTTACTTCTGCAATATTATTACTTGAACCCTTATAATTTCTGCATATTTCCTAAATATTTTTCATTTCTCACAAATTCCCTTTTTTTTCATTCTTCTGTTTCCAGGAAACGCGACTGTGCACGTGACTTCGAGGACTGCCGTCACAAGAGCTGTTGCAACCAGTGCACACGATGCGCGTGCAAGAGAGGTGGAAGGGACTGCCGATGCAACGAGCGGAACGAGCTGGCCCTCTTCCTAGGACTCTGCAGACGATAAATCGCTTCCAAGTCTTATCCATCATCCGTGGCTCCGGGATTTTTGGAAGTCCTCATGAATCACCCATAACCGTCACTACTAAAAGGAGTCGGGTATTATGGGTAATGGAGCATTGTATAAAGAAGTATTATTGTTAAGTGGCAGGAACACTCTTTTTATATAGAAAAATAATGAACATGTTTTGATGTACCTTCTTTTTGATGGCGACCTTCTAAGACTTTTATCGTCGACTGATTTAAATCATTTTTTTTTATAATACTGAAATGGGGAGAGAAATGACAAACTACAAATTTCTAAATTAACCTGCTTTCTTCTTCTTCGAATGTAATTTATTTCGTACTTTTTTTTCGTAAAAGAATAAGCTTGTCTAATTGAGAAATGAATTGTATTTAGTTTGCCTAAGGGATATAAATGCTGAGAACTCAAAAATTAGCATTAACTTCCTGAAACCCTCGAGAACCCAATTTCAGTTGTCAAACATATATAATGACCGAATAGCTGAGATTCTGCCTTGCGAAAATGGAATTCATAGATTCGAATCTGGCATGTTTCAAGAGTGCAGTGCAATGCCAAAACGTTTAGTCTAGTGTCCCAGACTGATAAATTGAATTTGGTGCAATATTTTTATCGGCGGCCTTTGCTATTGTATATTCCAACCGGCACAAATTCCATTACTTTAAATTATATTTGATTAAGAGTGGGAAACCTACGACTCTAAAAAAATATTCGGTCCACCTCCTGTAGAAAAAAAATGGGACTGTTTAGTATCTTGAATACCTTGCATATAAAGGCATAATATGTATTTATTAATCATGGTATTGTTTTGCATATATAAACGGAAAGAATAGATTGAGTGAAAATTTTAAGATTCCTTCAGTTAAGTGCAGATATATCATTAAAATATAGATTGTTTTACACGATTATACTATCGGAAGGAATAAAAACAATAGATTAAAAGATGTAATAGATCATAAAGTATTTGTTATTTATTACGAAAAAGATGATAAAAGCAATAAAAATTTTTATGAACTTTCTAAAATGCTCCTAGAGACTAAACGTTATGGATTTTTACAAAATGTGTACCAAACACTTCTAATATGTCTTTATATAAATTCGGGTATTCGTTTTAAATTTTGAATTTATTGAAGTTATTAAAACTAAATTTAAATTTAGAAAATCATCATTTTTTTATGAAAATTAAACGTACAAATAAAATCCCCTCAAATCCCCTCAAATATACTATCCAGTTCATGAGCAAAATAATATTACTAGAGTGATCGAAAATATTTTTAAGTATTAATGAAACAAATATAGAAGAAAATATTAAAAATTAATATGCTAGGAACATTTTCAGAATTAACAAAATATTTTGAGTTCAATCTAAATATATGATATAGAAAAATACATTTATATATTTATATATTTTTTCACTATATTGGGTGGTAGAGGCGCAGATCAGTTTTTTTTTTTTTTGCCATGGGCACTAAAGACCTAGTTAAGGCCCTGATAGTGGGCCTCGTGTGACCAGCGAGCCGCTACTTGGACATTCCTGCCTTAAAGCTTCCAACCAACCATCCATATATTAGAGTAGATTACTTAGTTCACAGTTTAAAAAATTAAAACCAACAACTTAAAAGTTTTAGAGTGAATTAAGTCGTCCAGAAGTCAGTGTGGTTAAGTCGAGGAAAAAATTGTGAAAAATTAATACTTTTAGTGCATTAATTTTTTAATGTTTGGTTTATCAAAAATGTTAACAATACACAATAATAATTATCGTCTATATTGTAGCAACGAGTAAACCTTTTAAAAACTTAATACTATTTATTCCATTTATAAAGTTTAAAAAATTAGAAAATATAAAAAAGAAGACTTAATAGCAATAGTTTCTCAGCGACTTAGAGTCGGTCTCACCAAAGTCGTTTAACGTTTAATCACGATTAATCTCTGTTTAACGGAGAATTGCGTCCCACCTAGAGTTGTGAGCAGTGGAAAAAACCGGTATAAAGCCGGGTTTTTTGGGAAGAGAATTTTGAAAACTTCCAAAACATGGGAAATTTTGAAGTCGCCAAATCCTAACACACAATGAGAACCACCATTTTTTTCTGTCTTTGTTGTAGACCTCAAAAGTTGATATTTTCACAAAATGTAACTATTATATACTATGATAAAAAAAATTAATAACTGGGATTAACTAACTATATTTGGTAATGTATCATGCTTAGTATGAAAGTATGAGTCTATTTTTCCTTTGAGAAATATCCAATATTTTTATTATTACATACATATTAGGCAATAATCTCTAGTGTCACAAAACCCATAAATTATTATTTTTCTTCGATAACATCTCTCTCTCTCCTTCTCTCTCTCTCTCTCTCTCTCTCTCTCTCTCTATATATATATATATATATATATATATATATATATATATATATATATATATATATCTGTATATATATATATATATATATATATATATATATATATATATATCTGTATACACTAAAGCATATATATATATATATATATATATATGTATATATATATATATATATATATATCTGTATATATATATATATATATATATATATATATATATATATATCTATATATATATATATATATATATATATATCTGTATATATATATATATATATATGTATATATATATATATATGTATATATATATATATATATATATATATCTGTATATATATATATATATATATATATATATATATATATATATATATATATATATATATATATATATATATATATATAATGCATGTGTATGTAGGAATTAGACAAAAAGTGCAACAGTGTCATTTGATTACACCTTTAAATGATATATGCCTTACAAAAAACAATAAACTGTTATTTTAAATTTGAAGATATTTATTTTTATATTATAAAAGGAGGGGAAAGAGTTTAGCATAAAGAAATTTACATAATAAATAATGATAAAAAATAATGTATATAATTATTATATTAGCAATTAAAATTGAAGCAACCAGTCATGTATTTGATAAGACTAACAGGGTAATTAATTACATAAGTACTACTATAAAATCATTTAAATGCTCATTGTTATTATTTCTTGAATATATATATATATATATATATATATATATATATATATATAATATGTATGTGTATGTAGGAATTGGACACAAAATGCAAGTGTCATTTGATTACACCTTTAAATGACATATGCCTTACAAAAAACAATAAACTGCTATTTTAAATTTGAAGATATTTATTTTTATATCATAAAAGGAGGGGAAATAGTTTAGCATAAAGATATTTACATAATAAATAATGATAAAAAATGTATATAATTATTATTTTAGCAATTAAAATTGAAGCAACCAGTCATGTATTTGATAATTCTATCAGGGTAATTAATTACATAAATACTACTATAAAATCATTTAAATGCTCATTGCTATTTTATATATATATATATATATATATATATATATATATATATATATATATATATATATATATATGTATGTATATATTGCCAAAAGTAAAAAAAAAACTCTTAGAAATCATATGCTAGTTTTTAAATATCCACTGTTGAAAAAATAAATGTAAACATTGTTAAAGTGATTTCTTCCCAAAGTTCCCCAAATTCCGGGTTTATTCCCCAAAATTCCCGGGTTAATTCCCACCTCTTCAAAATTCCGGGTTTTTTACATCTCTCGTCCTACCATTGGCAGGCGATATGGGTTAATCGCGGTTAGCTTTTAAACGACTTTGGTGAGACAGGTCCGTAATCTTTAGTGTCTCTAGACCTTGCATTTAATTGCCGTTAACGTAAGCCACTAACAAAATTACGACCATTTAAGCTAAAATGTTGCAATAATGAAACATGCAGATACTTTGAATCGCAATAACATAAAAAAAATCCGAATTATATAAACAAGAGGATCATATAATGCAAAAAAAGCACATTACAGCAGCAGTAAGTTGCATTTTAAAAGACTTCATTAACGCGATTTTCCGAGAATCTCAGATCCTGTTCGGAACTTTGTCTGGTTTTATTATTTCTTTTGGATTTTTTTTTTATAAAACTAGATTTTACATGACACAGTTTTATAGTGTTGGTGTTAGAATTTATCACGTACATCGCTATTTATCGAAATGCCCACGTTTTATGCAGCTCAAAATGTGAGGACATTTCAGTGCACAGTCTATTTTATTTTGCTATTTTATTTTTCATTTTTAGTATTATATGTATGTGTGTCTTTGTAGTTTCAGATTTGAAATCGAAACTTTTTCTGTACGTCAACATCTTTTGAGATTTTATATTTATAATAAAGAGCAATAAACAATACGTTTCGTGTGTTTAGTTTTTTGTTTACATTATTGATCGCAAGTTCAATCCAAAAACATTTACAACTAGCATATAGCCCGTCATATGACGGGATCAGCAAAATTTTCTAAATACCCTATAAGGCAAGTAAAAAACAATGGTTTGTTTTTTGGCTAAGAATTATCTTGCAACAAAAAGTAATTTATGATTAAATTTTAAATTATCCCATATACGTAATCTATTATTTAAGCCAAATATAAAAGAAAATTATTTACGTCATATCTAAGTTGAGTGATAAAACGTATGAAAATAATGCAGACGATATTTAAGTTATTAAAATAAGAAATGATTAAATAAGATGTTTAAAGGAATGCCGTCATAATGCTAGAACAAAAAATGTTTCTTTTACCTATTTATTATATGATAAAATTGATACATTTAATCGCCTGCACTTAAAATGGGGCTTGATATAATGGCATTAAACCCTCGAAAAGGAAGGGGTGTATTTCGAACGTTTTAGGCTGCTTACTCACGGGGACTCTAAACAATTGGAATAGTCGATTTTTTCGACTGGCTACATCATTATGACGAAAATCCCCTCCAGAGTAGCAAAAGCTAGCATCTTCGACATAACCCAACGTGCCGAAATGGACTTCATGTGACGTCATGGTGTAGATGATCTAGTGGTGTAGATGATCGCCGTGAGTAGCAACCTTAAAGACGACAGTATTTTTCTCTGTGATATGAAGCATATTTATACCAATTTATTTTAGAATCGAATCAATAGTTTAGGAGAGAATAAATTTTACTCGCTTTGAATTTTGTTAACCCTAACTCATCAAGAATCCAATATGGATGCTTCTATCCATTCCGGGTAAAACCACTTCATGAAATCGAGAACAGACAGACAGATCTTAGGCTATTGTTATATAGGGGATTCGCCGGCAGGAGTGAGGCCATGAACTATGGTTTATATGAGCTATGAGTTCTGTTATTTAGGAAAATTTTAGCATGCAGATTTTATATTTTCTATATGAAATTAATTAGATTGTGGTTCTAAAATTTATTAAAATTGTTTCTTAAATTTCTGAGTATTATAAAAGAAAATTATCTCTTTCTATATGTAGACATATTCCAAACGTCTCCGTAGGAACCTGGATTACAAACAAATTTCATTCCAACTTGACAGCGCCTTTCGTATTACAATCAGATTATTATTATTACTATTATTTTAGAAATGTAGAAATTTTTAGCATGAATATTTTTATGTTTTCTAGGTGAAAATTGTTAAGACTTTAGATCTAAAATTTTTAAAGCTATTTTATAGATTTCTGAATATTTTAATAGACAAATTCTCTCTCTATATATATTAAATGTATTCCAAACCCCCTTCTAACCAAAGTTACGGATATGTTTAATTACAACTTCACATTATATTTAAAATTATGGTCAGACTATTATTAATATCCCTTATATAATAATTGCCTAAGTTATCTGTCCATCTGTCCTCGAATTTATGAAGCGGTTGGACCTGGAATGGACAGAGGCATCCATATTGGATTCTTGAAGAGTTAGGGTTAGCAAAATTCAAAGCGAGTTCGAAAACATTCGAAATCCTCCCCTTCCTCCGTTTTCGTTTAATGCCATTATTTCAATCCCTATTTTCCCCGCTTAAGAACAGGCTATTAAATTCATCAATTTATCACATTATAAGTAGATGAAAATAACATTTTTTTTTCTAGCTTTATCACGTCATTTTTTTAACCATCTCCTTTCATCATTTCTTATTTTAAATTATTTAAATATCGTCTGCATTATTTTCATACGTTTTATCACTGAACTTAGATATTACGTAAATAATTTTCTTTTATATTTGGCTTAAATAATAGATTAGGTACATATGTGATAATTTTAAATTTAATCATCGATTATTTTTTGTTGCAATGAAACTTTTATCACCAGTATTAACAACAAATTCTTTTTATAAAAGTCTAGGAGTCTATCTCACAGACTAATAAATATCTAGCGTTTAAGTTATATATCTTTGAAAATTAAGAAGTTTGTTTATAAGTCGGTTTTTTATACATAACCACAAGCTTTCTAATCGGTTCGCTAAATTTTGGACATCATTCATATATACCACCAAATAATCACTGTGACTATTAAAACCTCCGCTGTCCATCCTATCACTTAATAAGACAAGATAAATTAAAGTTGGCAACTAACATGTGGTCAGTAAAATCATGCGATCGAGACTTTAGAGGAGTATGAAGATAAACAAATCATTGAGCTTGTACCAGATAATACTCAGCCAAAAAACAAACCATTGTTTTACCTGCCGTATAGGGTACTTTACAATTCTGGAAAATTAAAAATATTACTGATCCCGTTATATGACGGGCCACATGCTAGTTATTATTATACTTATTTCTAGTGAGTTTTCATACTTTCTAAGTGAAAACTGATAAGACTCTATTTCAAATTTTTATTAAACTAATTCTTAAATAGTGACATAAGAGGTACATTTCCTGCAATATTGAGATAAAGTAAATATCACCTCATTTTATGATACAAACAAGAATCAATTTTTTGCTTATCAGTGATGGATTGTTTTAACTGCCAGAGTATTTTAGGAATGAATTGGAAGAGATGATTAGAAATAAACAAGGTTTAAGTTTAACAATGGAAACTTTTTTTTCTGTACACTTTTTATTATAAAAGCAAACCAAAGCATCAAAAATAACTCCATGTTCATTATTTTATAAGTTTTCTTACAAACGATTTTATATTGTAGATTTCTTCTTTACTTTTTTGAATTTTATGTAGAACAACGAGATTTTATTTTCTAAAATTGAGTTTATGTAAAAAAAATATTCCTGTGTTACATTTTCAAAAGAGTTTTAAAATAAGGGAAGGCAATTAAACAAATTAAACCAAGGTTTAAGTATAACTTTGGAAACATTTTTTTCTGTACATTTTTTATTATAAAAGCAAACCAAAACATAAAAAATAACTCCATGTTCATTACTTTATACGTTTTCTTACAAACGATTTTATATAGTAGATTTCTTCTTTACTTTTTTAAATTTTATGTAGAACGACGAGATTTTATTTTCTAAAATTGAGTTTAAAAATATTCCTGTGTTACATTTTCAAAAGAGTTTTAAAATATGGGAAGGCAATTAAACAAATTAAACCAAGGTTTAAGTATAACTTCGGCAACATTTTTTTCTGCACACTTTTTATTATAAATGCAAACCAAAGTATCGAAAATAACTCCATGTTCATTACTTTATAGATTTTCTGACAAACGATTTTATACAGTAGATTTCTTTTCTACTCTTTCAAATTTTATGTAGAACAACGAGATTTTATTTTCTAAAATTGAGTTTATCTAAAAAATATTCCTGTGTTACATTTTCAAAAAGTTTTAAAATGGGAAGGCAATTAAACATATTTAAGTGTTGTAAATAGCTTGGTGTAGATGTTGCGAGAAGGT
Organism: Pardosa pseudoannulata; assembly: GCA_032207245.1. NCBI lineage: Eukaryota > Metazoa > Arthropoda > Arachnida > Araneae > Lycosidae > Pardosa > Pardosa pseudoannulata. The sequence continues at coordinate 77,319,927 of CM063506.1, read as the reverse complement.
AGCATTTTTCTCATTTTGAGTTATTATAAAGAAGGATTTACATTTAATCAAATGTTGAATGCTGTTCGACGGTGAATATTGATAAACTTAAGTCTGCGATAAGACATGCCTTTAAGTGAATTAGAAGAGAATTAATTAGAAGTAAGTTAATATTTTTGCCATTTTAAACAGGGAAAATTTTAAATTATTTCCTAAGCAATATCACAGATTATTTGTACAAATTTCTATTCAATTTGATTGAAAACAGGCAACTATTGCTAGTTTAACTTATTAAATGTTATTAAAAATGAAGAAAGAAAATTCTTAAGTTACTACCTATTGAAGAGAAAACAAAATAAATGGCTTTAGCTGAGAATTACATCGAACAATATCTTTGTGAAATAATAAAAGTCAAAATATTTAAAGACAGTTATATTGATGATTCTGATGACTATATAGAGAGATATACAAAACATATAAGAGTACAAAATGAAGCAATTAAACATTGCACATTAAAAACATTTTTTTTACATGAAAGTGCATCAATTTCATCAATTTCAAAGACATGGTTGCAATTTAAACAAACCCAATTGTCAATATTTAGAGTAATATTTTTAAAAAGGTTATAAAAGTTTTTACTAAAAAGTTCGAAAACTCTTTTACTCTATACTGACCTAATACATTGTATATTCAGTTTCTAAATTTTTGAAAAAAGAATTGCACAACAAAACTATATAAATATGAAACATTACATTATGTCAGGTTTGAATTTTGATTTATATGCTGAATTTCTTTTAAGAGGATAGGGAAGTTACAATACGTGATTTTTTTTATAAATCATTAACTTTAAATTGTGAAAGTTCATACAGTATAAAATTGAAATGTGAGTAAGTTAAAGACATTAAAGTTTTCTCTTAAAAACAGAAAAAGTTATTTTGTACAAATATTTTGTTAATTTTTTAGAATGATTCTTACGATTTCATTTTTTATAAATTTCTATAAAATGTTTTCAAAATACTTAATATACATTAAAAATAAATATATGTATCTGTTTTAAGTTTCGACTGAATTTACATTATTTAAACTAAGGTCATGCTTAAAGAACTCTGAATTTTCCTGGAAATCCTTTGTTATAAAAATACTGCTAAATTAACTAGCCAATATATCAAAAGAAAAAAATAGTCAAAAAAGTTCAAAAGATTTTTTAAGTGATAATAAGAGAAAGGAGAAAAAGAAATTTACATTAACGTGTACACATGTTTTTTAAACTGACAAAATACTTCAGAAAATTGAATTAAAATGTTTTTTAATTTTTACCACATTTTTATATATGTATATATATGTATAATTTAGTGATACTTAAATTAATTATATTATTAATTAATATATATTATTAATTATGCGTATATAAAAGTTCATGTGTGCAATATAATTTCCAAAATTTGTTTGATGCGAATCTAATGAATTCATTTTATATCAGTCTCTTTTTATTGTAAGCATAATATGCGGCGATAATTTTTACAATACAACTAAATGGCAAGTTTACCCTTAATTCAAGAAGCTTGTCAGTAGAGAAAACATTTTCCTATGACATGCGCATCTACGAATCAAAAGTACAAAGTCGTAGTTCGCAGCATTATATTCCTCTACAATTTGCATTAATGTCAAATGAGACAAACCTTGAATCTTGCTACTTAGACAGTATATCACCCGTTTTTTAATCCCATATACTTCGCGTGGCAGAAATCCTTGAAGCAACGAGTTCTAGAAGTTTATGCAAAATTTAACCTTGGCTGATCTTTGAATTAAAGTGAAAATATAACACAGTTATGATTCTATATCTGCACCTACACTCCACAGTTACACACACACACACACACACACACACACACACACATATATATATATATATATATATATATATATATATATATATATATATATATATATATATATATATGCATATATACATATACATATATATACATATATAGATATGCATATATACATATACATATATATACAAATATATATGTATGTATATATTTATATATATATATATATATATATATATATATATATATATATATATATATATACATATATATATATATATATATATATATATATATATATATATATATATATATATATATATATATATATACATATATATATACATATATATATATATATATATATATATATATATATATATATATATATATATATATATATATATATATATATATATATATATATAACTGCCAGATACATATGTATACTTATATACATATATATACATATATATGCATATATATGTATATATATATACATATATATATATATGCATATATATATACATAATATATATACATATATATACATATACATATATATACATACATATACATATACACATATATATATACATTCATATACATATACATACATATATATATATATATATATATATATATTTAAATGTAATGATATTTTTATCACTTTTGGTTTAAGATTCTATTTCCCCGGTAATTCTTCTCTCGGAACACTAGCGAATAGTCTCGAATGTTCGCTAGTAGAAATCCTTCCTAGTTCCATATCGAAAAATAGAGTTTTAACGCATAAATTAAATCACTCACGTGACTTCAAGTAATAGCTGATTGTTCGGCACAAATGACCATTTAAGTAAATGTCTAGAGTTTCATCACAGTTTCAATAGTGTTTCGATGAAATTTTCGTATAAGTTTAGTTTTGTATACGGTTTCATACGATGCTTTGATATGTCGATGAATAAAACAAGTTAAATTGAAATTTTGAGTGCCTTGATTGCGTTCTCATCGAGAGGTTCCATGACTGCAGGGCGGTGAAAACCGCCTGGAACCTCACTTTGTAATGATGCAAAAAGCCCTATTACACACACACACACACGTATATATATATATATATATATATATATATATATATATACATATATATATACATATATATATATATATATATATATATATATATATATACATATATATATACATATATACATACATACATATATATATATATATATTCAATATATATATATATATATATATATACATATATATATATATATATACATATATATATATATATATATATATATACATATATATACATACATAAATATACATATATATACATATATATATATATATATATATATATATATATATATATATATATATATATATATATATATATATATATGTATATATATATATATATATATATATATATATATATATATATATATATATATATATATATATATATATATATATATATATATATATATATATATATATATGTGGAAATGTGCAGAAGTTTTAAAAATGTAAAAATAAAAATAAAGGTATTTTTCAAGGTATAAAGATGATTAAACCTACTTTGGTTGATTGGCGTTATCAGTTATGTTTTTTATCGTATCAGTTTGGAATTCCTTTCAAATTTCCTTAATATAGATATGAATTTAATAATGATTTGAAGAGAAATATTGCAATATAAACAATGATTTTTGTTAAAAAAATACTTTATCACATTTTAATACTTTTTATTCCATCGGCCATCATTATGATTTGGCGTGAATGCACGCACGCTTTGCACGCCTAGTAGCTCTCTCTCTCTCTCTCTCTCTCTCTCTCTATATATATATATATATATATATATATATATACAGAAATCTATCTATATATATGCATATGTATGTATATATATGTATATATGCATATATAGTATATATATAAATATATATAAATTTATAAACACACACACACACACACACACACACATATATATATATATATATATATATATATATATATGATTTATATGTATGTATGCATATAGTAATAAAGATAATGACAAAAATGTCTCAACCACATATTGGCATAGCTGATGTAGTTTAGCTCTTAATTTTACAATATTTTGAACTATTATGAAATTTTAGACTTTAATTATAAATTTTTAATTAATGTATAGTTAATATGTGTTTTGTATTAAAGATATTTTGAAAATATTTTACATTATAAAAAAATTTGCAAAATAATTCATTTAAAAAATTACACACAGGTGTATGTATATATATACATTACATACATATCCACACACACAGACCTACATATATATATATATATATATATATATATATATATATATATATATATATATATATATATATATATATATATATATATATATATATATACATATACATGAAAATATGATACATAGAATGCAAGACTCATATTCTTAATGACTCATTTTGTTTCATCATCATTATTCAAGAACCATGATAGTGAACGAACAGGTGTAAAAACAATTCTACCTGCGAGATCAAAACAATGTAACGTTTTGCGAATGGAAACTACCGAATTAAATCAAGAAAACACTCTCGGGCTAAAAGACATATGGAACCAGAAGCTGGAAGAGAAAATGGTAAATAAGGCAATTATTCAGTGCCGTGCCGGAGATTTCACATCTAGATTCTGGGATAAATGGCCTGCACACTTTTCATTTCTATTTCGTAGTTGCAGGAAGATAAACACTTTAAATGTAGAACAGGAACCGAAGAAGATATACGTATGTAATATATGAGAAATTATCTGGATGGCAAATAAATTATAGTCCCGTTTCAATATGCAAACGGTGCCTCGGTTTTTGAGAGTTCCGTAACTTAATTTTCTCATGAGCGAAATGACTGACTTGCATTTTTTCTTGAACTCTCAAAAACAATCTCACGGCAATAATATCCTGAATTATCCTGAATTATTGCTATGTACAAACCATAGGTTTAACCATAAGTTTTGCTAGTTATTAGAACTAGTCCTGAAAAAGTTGGCATAGATATAATTCTCTTTTTTTTGTGGGTTAATGTTTGGGTTTCCTTAAGAATCATCCCTCAACTGCACTTAATTAATAAGAACATGTATACACACACACACACACACATATATATATATACATGTACATATATATATACATATATATATATATATATATACATATATATATATATATATATATTTATATTATATAGGTATGTATATATATATGTACATATATACATATGCGTATATATGTACAC
>CM063506.1:77289826-77294826 GCA_032207245.1 Pardosa pseudoannulata | reverse complement strand
TTTGCCGGTATACATCGTGTAGGAAACAGCATCGGCTCTAATCGCATGCAAGATGCCGCGCAGTTCGGAGATCTCTGATTTCGAGAAAGGTATAATTATCAGGTATCACAAATGTAGCCGAACCTTAAGGAACATATCTAGCGATCTGAAGTACTCAAAATCGACAGTGGCCTATGGGATTAAGAAGTGGAAGGTGAGCGGTGATTGGCGGAATGTGCCCCTAGTCGGCAGACCAACGAAACTGGGAGATAGAGACCGACGAGAGCTGTCCAGAGAAATTCAGAAGAACCGCACCCAACTGTTGGCTTTCATCCGCGAGGAGTTTCAAGAAGCATCCGGAATTATTGTTTCAATGAATACCATCCGTAAGGAAGCACATCTGCTTGGTTTTCACGTGCTGCTGCTTATAAGATTTTGATCACAAAGTCCAACCACGCTGCTCAGTTAATGTGATGAAAAGCACATCGAATTTGGACCGTTGATCAGCGGAAACGGGTTCTTTGGATCGACGAATCAAGGTTCACCCTTTACCGTTCGGATGGCAGGGTCTGGGTCTGGCGTCTGCCTAAAGAACGTCTCCTGCCAAATTGCGTTGTGCCAACAATCATGTTCGGCTGAGGTGGAATTATGGTCTGAGGGTGTTTCTCCTGGTATGGACTGGGACCCTTAGTCTCCATGGTAAGCTCAACGCCGATGCCTACTGCACTATTTTAGATGACAATATGCTTCTTACGTTGTGGCAATTTTACGGGTGGATCCCTATTGCTTTCAGAACGACAATGCCAGTTGTCATGTTTCGAGGTTAACCAAGGTTTGGTATGGTGCCAATGGAGTTTATCGAATGAACTGGCCTGCCCAGAGCCCAGACCTGAACCAGTGTGCACTACACGTCCAAAATCGGCGAAGGAACTTGTATGTCTACTCCAAGCCGAGTGGAAGACAATACCACTAGCTGTAATACAAAGACTTGTGGAAAGTATGTCCTGAGGGTTCCCGCTGTAATTGCCTCTCGTGGAGGATCTACCAACTATTGATTTTGATTAAAGTCAGTTTTCTATCACAGGTGTCCAAATACTTATTGGTAGACAGTGTATAATAGCAATTGTCCCCTAGTACCAACAGATTCCAGAGATGATCCCTTGGCGAACTACTGTTGGTTAGGGGTTTCCTATTTTCTACCTCATCCACAAATTAATTTAACTCTAACTTGTACCTGACCGTTTCCAGACATAGGATGATTCGGGAACTTTTTTCCCCTTTTTTTATTTGTGGAGGAGGCTTGTTTTTCAGTAGCGTCTCTTCTCGAATTTTTTCATAGATTCCTTTGTCAGATTTAATACCATTCAGTTGCCCTGCTCGCGAAAATAAACTAATCAAGAGCTACACGATCTATTCTTTTTACTCCAATGTTAATACGTTCATTGACACTTGCGTCTATAGCCGTCAAAGCAAAGTTCACTATGTGGTATGACGGCAATAGCCATCCAAAACGGAACGGACATATTGCTGCAAGAATTGCATGTCAAAACCTGCACTGTGTCCTGCACCATACTTTGAAACATGGCATACAGAAAATAATGTGTAATAATTATAAAATTATAATGCATTTTTTGTAATTTATTTATTTTTGTTTGATTATGAACTAATATTTTAGAATTTTCAGTTTTATGCAACAAAAAGTACGAGTGTATAAATACTATTACGAAATTAAAATCGTTTCTACGAACAGACGTTAGAACGTAATTTTAAGGGGGAAAAATCTGTGCTTGTGTACAAAAAAAATTGTCACAGCTCATTATCTTTTGAGGGAAAATCTATGTGGTTATCTTCGTCAAACCTTATCTTTTGACCCGAAAACAGCCAATCAAAAGAAAACATTTCCCTACCCTGGATTTCAACTGAATGGATAGGATTCAGATCGTTGGAGAGGTCACATGATGATTCATTTACGCCCGAGTATAACCTGCAATGGTGGTGTTAAGTCGCGATTCTTTGATAGACCATAGTATTTAATGCCTAGCTCGCGGCTCATTCCGGCACCCCGATCCGAACTAGTACTAATGAGGCAGACGACTTTGCTTATTACATCCTATTGTTTCCGGTTGAACGAATGACAGATTAAAAGAGCAAATAGGAGATACAAATCTCAGTTTATGAATGGGGAAGGTACTGAAAGGATAATAGGCGCGCTGTTTTAAATGCGAGAGGCACGTGGGTTATTGTTCTGATACCCTGCACCCAAACGGTCATCCATATCCATGCAAAACAGCTCCTCCTGTAGGGCAGAACCTGCTGAGACTGACCAGAACGGAGGCCATCGATCCATTTAAAATTTTTGGCTCTTGAGATAAAGGAATTTCTGTGCGTGTTCGAAAATCGGGAGCGCGTGACAAAAACCGGAAAAGACCGAGGAATTTCGGCTGCTCCCTTGTTAAGCTCAGAATCATGTCATTATACAGTCTTAGGAATGATCATCGCTATATAAGGTCTTATGTCCCTTAACTTTATAAAAGGATATAAATGAACGAAAATTGTTCAACAGGAGGTCTAATATTGAAAAAGATAAATATGAATTCTTAAAGTTTTAAATCCCTCGAATATTTTTTATTCGTGAATATCCCAAGGGAGTTTAAATTGTTTAAACTAGTTGATACGCACACGACGGTCTACTGTTTTGCTATAGAGAGATAATGAGACCAGGACCAACTGATTAAAGCAGATTTCGTCTACGAGCATACATACCAGCAATGGGATCCTAACCCATTAACTCCGATACCGAAGTGTAGCATTCTACGTGTTCGACTACCGTTCTACTTTAAATCAGTTGGAAGAATAATATTTTAAAGGGAGAGGACCTATAGCATAACAACAAGCCTATAGAATAACAATTTTTTTTATCCATTTTCAACTCTTTGTTATTCCTTTTATATTTTATTAATTTAAACCATATTTTCAGGGTGAAAACTGCTAAACTTTATTAACACTAGATTGCCCGAGATTTCTTGTATACCTATATTGCCCAAAAACAGTCAAAATGACTGCGTTGTGAAAAAATAAAAAATATGTAAAGAAATTTGTTTAAAATTAATTTTTAATATTATATAATAAAGGAGGGTGGAAGTAACTATAATTATTCATAAACCCATTTATATGTTATAGAAAAAGTCACCAAATTCTAAGAAATTGTGTCATTATATTTCATAATTGTTTTTCTAATTGAAATTAAAAACAGTCAAAATGACTGCCTTGGGCAATCTGGTGTTAAACATTATATATAAATAGACAAAAATAGGGTGTAATTGTTTAAACTAGTTAATTTGTTTTGGTATGCACACTACGATCTACTGTTTTGCTATACAAGAGCTAATGAGACCAGGACCAACTGATTACAGTCGGGTTCGTTTACGAACATACATACCAGCAATGGGATTCGAACCTACTAACTCCAGTACCGAAGAGCAGCGTTCTACCTATTCGACTACCGTTCTGCTTTAAATCAGTTGAAAAAGTAATATTTTAAAGGAAGAGGGAAGCTTGTACAAGCCTATTATAAAGTGACAATTTTTTTATCCAATTTCAATTCTTTGATTTTCTTTTCATATTTTAATAATTTAAGATATATTTTCAGAATGAATACTGCTAAAGTTCATTAACCATTACATATAAATAGATAAAAATAGAGTATAGTAGAAATTTTTTATGTAGAATAAAATATATGACTTTTTTCATATTGCTATTTTGATATAAATACACTGCTCAAATATATTTATAAAAACTGTTGCACATATATACATAAGTTTTAAAATATATCATCCCAGTTTCTCTATAGCCTACATCCAAAATATTTACTACAACTTGCATAAAAGTACTTTTTCAATTTATTTATTTTTTTAAACGTAAAAATTGTAATGAATCATAAAAATAAAAGTTTTTTTTTAAATATTAATAGGTACTTATTTAAAAAGTTAATAGATATTACGCAATTTTATTATATACACAAATATCCAAAATTTTAAAATTCTATGTTTGGTACGATTTAATAATAAAAAACTGTGTGTGAAGTAACCATTTATTTTTTATTTAAAAAACTTGTTTTATTTTACAATTCTTACATATTTTTAATTAAAATCCACTTTTTACATAGTGTTAAGTATCAGAAACGGTAAAATTAAGATAATAGTCTTCAAGCTAGTGGTACTTTTCAAAATAAAGTGCAAAGGAATTCTGAATTGTTTACATCGCCAGGGAGTCTCACTTCTAATTTGATTCTTGTAACACACACGGCATTTCTTAGTAGGTTTTCTTTTATTCTGACTCAACAATTTGGCAGCGACTTGTACCAAGAAACTTTAAATAAACAATATGTAATAGTGACCTGGGATTTCCACAAGTAACAAAAGTGTTGCTAAATTCAGTACACTAGAAATTTTAAACTAAATTAATTATCATATTTATCAGTAACTTTAGTCGCATGACGAGTGTAGCTCGTCATTGTGAGGTATGGAATGAAAAACCAATGACGAGCTAGACTCGTCATTTTACCGGAAGGGGTTAATGTTGTGCTTAATTTTCGAAACTATAATTTTGTGAAAAAGCAATTCAAAGTTTAAGATTTCTATACATTTGCTTTGCATTTGTTATAAATTTAAAAAAAAAATTATAATCCCGGTTCTTATAAACGTTTAGATTTATTTTAAAAACATTTCAAATACTTCATTCTATCATAGAAAATTATAAAAAATATATTTCGAATTTTTGAAATTAAATTTTCATCTTTTAACAATTTCTATTCTGATCTCTAGCTTGAGGAGATCTCTTTCTTTAAGAAAAAACGTTTTTAAAAGATATTTTAATTCTTCAATTCTGAAAATACAAGAAAGGATAAAGGTAATAATTCTTCATACAGGTTCGTAAACATTTTTATACATCTCTTTCACTAATAATAGGAAATTTAAACATAAATATCATTTTGTAAATTGTTATACATAAAATGGTATTCT
>CM063506.1:77267326-77284826 GCA_032207245.1 Pardosa pseudoannulata | reverse complement strand
AACTTTAATTTATCTTGTCATATTACGTGATAGGATGGACAGCAGAGGTTTTAATATTGACAGTGATTTGGCGGTATATATGAATGATGTCCAAAATTTGGCGAATCGATTGCAAACCGTGTGGGTCTGTACAAAAACATTCAAACTTCTTAATTTTCAAATTTATATAACTTAAAAGCTCGATATTTATTATTCCGTGAAATAGACTCCTAGAGTTTTATGGAAAGAATTTGTTACTAATACCGGAGATCAAATTTTCATTGAAACAAAAAATAATCGATGATTCAATTTTAAATTATTACATATGTACCTAATCTATTATTTAAACCAAATACAAAAGAAAATTATTTACATCATATCTAAGTTCAGTGGTGAAACTTAAAAATAATGCAGACGATATTTAAATAATTTAAAATAAGATATGATTACATGAGATGGAATGACGTCATAATGCTATAAACAATGTTAATAAAATAAATTAGTAAATTTTAATATAATAAATTGATAAATTTAATCGCCTGCTCTAAAAATGGGGTTGATATAATGGCATTAAACGCTCTAAAAGGGGGAAAAGAGTGGATTTCGAACGTAAGGACGACGCTTTGAATTTTGCTAACCCTACCTCATCAATAATCCAATATGAATGCCTCTATCCATTCCAGGTCCAACCGCTTCATAAATTCGAGGGTAGATTGACAGATAACAGGCTATTATTATATAGGTGATTTCCTCTCCAACGCCGATCATCGAACAAGAGGACTCTTAAAGAAATTTATTCTACGTATGCTTAAATTTCCCAGGGAATTTATCACGATCCCGGGATCTCAAACCCGGCTTGCTAAACTCTCAGCAGTCGTAGACTCTCAAAAGTTTACCCTCAATTTATTCTCATTGACTCCCTATGCTCACATAAAAAACATGCGAAAAGAATACAATGCAGTATAAAATGTTGATGCTTGTAACACAAATCTCATTTGTTTCATACTTTTTTTCACAATTTAGTGTATATGGGGCTGACGAGAATCAGATTAAAACTCTACTTTCCAACAAGAGGAGGTACTTTCATTCAGTCACTGATTCAATTTCCAACCAAAATTTTGATAGGTTCTGCCCGGTTTCCTTCATGGAACACGAAAGTAAACTTGCTGCTCTTAGAATAAATCCCTAGAGGCAACTGTTCTCCTTAAAATGTGCTGTTTTAGATTTATTCCCCATGGTAAACTTGATGCACTAGCAAACCAACAAAGCAATCCTCAGTATTGGCTCATCCAAGCTAATAGAGAATCTCTCATCCCCTCTATAATAATAGCCTAAAGTTATCTGTCTGTCTGTTCTTGAATTTATAAAGCGATTGGACCTGGGATGCACAGAGACATCCATACTGGATTCTTGATGAGTTAGGATAAGCAAAATTCAAAGCGAGTAAAGTTTATTTTCTCTTAAACTAGCGATCCGATTCTAAAATAAATTCATATAAATATGCTTCATATCACAGAAAAAAATACTGTCGTTTTAAAACGTTCGAAATCCATCCCTTCCCCCTTAAAATCAACTAATCAATCACCATAACTTTCAGTTTCAAAAGTTTTTTATTTTTCTTGGAATATCGTGTATAATAATAGCCTATGTTAACTGTCCGTCTGTCTTCGAATGTATGAAGCGGTTGGACCTGGAATGGATAGGGGCATCCATATTAGATTCTTGGTGAGTTAGGGTTAGCAAATTCAAAGCGAGTTCGAAAGCGTTTGAAACCCCCTTCTCCCTTATTGAGCTTTTAATCCATTATTTCAAGCCTTTTTTCCCTCGGTTAAGAGCAGGCGATTAAATCTATCAATTCATCACATAGTAGAGCAATTTGTTGCAACGTCACGAACTACTATAATGCCCTTCCCATTCATTTTCAAGTTTACAACAGCCGATAGACAAACAATAAACTGCCCTTCCGTTTGAAACTAAAGCCAGAATTGTCATAATTTGAGAATTTGCCCTACTGCGTGAAATCGCCTTATAAATAAGTAAAAATAACATTTTTTTAGCATTATGACGTCATTCCTTTAACCCTCTCGTTTAATCATTTCTCATTTAATCGTTTCTAAATCATTTCATAAATTATTTAAATATCTTTTGCATTATTTTCATACGTTGTATAACTGAACTTAGATTTACGTACATAATTTTCTTTTATATTTGGCTTCAATAATAGATTAGGTACATATGTGATAATTTTAAATTTAATCATCCATTATATCTTGTTGCAAAATAATTCTCAGCAAAAAAAGGAACCATTTTTTACCTGCCTCATAGGGTACTTTACAATTCTGAATAACTGAAAATTTTACTGATCCCGTCATATGATGGGTTTTATGCTAGTATATAGAGAATCTCTCATCTGAGAGCCAGTCACAGAAGCAAAGTTTCTAGCATCATACCTTAAAGGAAAAAAACTTCGATTTCGGTATTTTTTCTCTGGTGCCCCACCCGACATTTCTTCATCCTACAGATGCATTCGATTGACAATCCTTCCGTGAGCAAACCTTTCTCTGACTTTTCCCCCGGCTTTCGAATCGGCTTATGACTGCATGAAAAAACAAAGCGTATGACAAAATCTTCGAAAGAAAATCTTTTCCGGGGGGTATGGAATTCTACACAAGCCGGAGACTGACTGACTGGAGGCGAAAAAGCGCGTCTAGCGTGATACTTAGGTATTGAGTTGGGAGGGGTGTTAAATAATCCGACTGTCGACTCGGAAAATTTCTGGGTTAATACTGTTCGCAAATACGGGGTTCCTTTTTTTTTTCGTTGCACATGCGGGGAACTGGGAGGTTTGTTTTTCTTCCCATGAGGATGGTTGCAGTGAGCAATTATAATTCGGTATATTATTTAGAACAGGCGTTTCCAACTCGTAAGGGCTCGAGGGCCATATTGAAAACTCCATGCACGACTGAGGGGAGCACTTTCATAATCAGACAAGTTTAGCTATAATATGAAGAAGAGCAGACATATCAGTGTGAAAAAATATGCATATTGTAATTAAAAATTACGGTTTAGTCATTTTAGTTACTGTACTGAGGTACTTTCCCACGATGGCCAGCACGTGCATGCACAGCAGGGGGAGAAATTTTCAAGAAGAATTTAGATGCAATTGCTGACTTCGAGTTTGGGGTACCCCTGCGGAGAAGTTATAGATCACGGAATAGCACAAGCGTAACAGTCAAGCTCGCACAGAGATGTAACTGTAAGTTATGAGGGAAGGGGCTAAAAATAATGTCAGCTTTCACAACTGGAGCTATTTTAATGAGCCCACCTGCACTCCCGAAGGGGGTGCAGATGTGGGAAAATTTCACAAAACAAGCGATTGGCAAAGAAGAAAAAGGGACGTTAAAACCAGGTGAGAAGTTGGGAAAGCGAGTAAAGAAAAGGAGTCGAAGTCGGGATTTAAGAGTAGCTGGACATCGAAATCCCAAGCCCTGCTCGCCAGCACCGACATCCCGTGCGCCCGAAAGCCCGGACCAACACACCGCATGAGGAAAGCCCCTGCCTGCTCCCCTGTGCTTTTACTGGAGGTAAAACAGATTTAACATATTCATGACGGTTATTTAGGCCTCAGTTAGTAATTCAATATTTTGATTAAGGAATAACGCATAACTAAAGAGAATTGTAATAATTATGGTGTAAATATTACTATAAAACATAAATACTGGTTATGTTATATGGTGATCAAGTATATCAATTTCTAAATAGTGTACAGAATAAATGTCTTAATCTAAATATAAAAGGTATCATATTTTTACTGTTTCACCTTTGTAAACGAATACTGGTGTTAGCGTTGTAAGTACATTACAACAGTTACTTAAAGCAATTAAGAAACCCTGCGTTATAAATTACATATCTGCGGCTCATGACAATTTTGTACACTATAAATATAAAAGTAAACATAAGAAAGTACTAAATCAAAATAGAAGAATAACTTTTCTTAAGGGATTTAAGTAAGCTGTAACAGCATTAATTAGTTTACATTTGCAAACAAAGAGTGAAATTAAAAATAAATGAAAATCTATTATACCTTAGCCGAACGATGGCCGACTGGTTAGGGTGCTGGCCTTCGGAACCGGAATTCGTGGGTTCGAATCCCACATTGGCATGGATGTTCGTAGCCGTTCGGAATCGGCTTTAAGCTGTAGGTCCCGGTCTCATTAGCCCTCGTGTTGCAAAAAGTAGACAGTAGCACTCCAAACCAATCTACTAAAACCAATCTACTATTATACCTTAAAAATTGAATTTTGCAGGTGATCAGTCCGTTGGGCTATGATATGTTATTACAAGCCCATGTGTGGGTTGTGTAGTGGATTTGACTTAACCAGTAACAAAATAGTATAATTAGAATGACTGAAGTCAAAGTCCATTAATTAATTAAAACCATATGTCATCATGTATGGCATAAATATAATACATACGTTTTTAAAGTAAACAGAAATATTTAATTTAACAAGAATAAATACGTAAGTGAAAAAGTAAAATAGTAAACATAAATAACAAATAAATCAAGAAAACTTTCATAGACGAGGTTCTTCTATACATAACATAATAAAACCTAAAAAAAAAGTAATACACAGTACTTTATGCACAGAGGTAGGATGTTAAATATCAATCAGATGCTTGAGCTTCATTCGTAAACAAACCTAGATATATACGTAATTAGCTCAAGCATTTCATATTGCTTAAACATCGAGTTGAAGCTTACTATTTCATCGAAACTTCATGCAAGGGAGAGGCGAAAAGAACCAAAAATCCAGGGCACAGATTTCGTCCTCGCTTGTCTTTGTACTACATCCACCAGAGTAGCCAGATAAGCCCCGCAACCAGGGCTTCGAACCGTAATTTTTTTTGTCCCGGTTTTCGTTCCGGTTCAACTAAAAGATTAATATCGGTTCAGTTCCGGTTTTCGCTCCGCCAAAAATAACGGTTTTCGGTTCAGTTCCGGTTTTCGCTCGTCCAAAAATAACTGTTTTCGTTTCAGTTCCAAATGAATAATTTCATTTTATGTATATTCTTATTTGTACTAAAAATATAATTCTATCATAAACAAAAAATGTAATTCTATCAAAATTTAGAAGATTTTATTCTTTTTCTAATTGGTACACCATGTGAATTGATACAAACAGCAGGTACGATAAGAGCGGCGAGCATTGGCATTGTTATCCATTATCAAAATCGCATTTGACAACTAGGTTCATGATTACCCACATTCGTCGTTTGACTCTCACATCGTGCACTTGGCCTTGCAATAATTATGTAAAAAATATATTATTTATTTAACATATGAAAATTGCCTCTAATTATTAATATATCTTCTAACGTGGTTTCACTGAGATTACTTCTGTTGTCTCGGAGAATAAATTTCAACACTAACTTGTGTAGCTGGAGCTGCCAAAACCACCATTGCAATCTTATACAAGTGCGGATATGTAATTTTATTCTCTTCCCAGAAATCTAAAATATTATGCTTTATATCAAGCCTTCGTACATTGTCAAAATTATTTAAAATGAATTCAATGTCAATCTCGGTAGAAATAGAGGTTCTATGTGTTTTTATTACTGCCAATTCTTTACTTTTTAAAAAAAGTCTCTAAATCGTCTTCATTTTCATCGCTTTCAGTAGAAGATTTTGTTTCCTCGTTTACTATTGAAATGGACTTTTCAAAAAATTGTAATTTGTTCCAAATATTCTTTAAATGTTGCACAGACTGTACCTTTTGTGACGTGAAAAGCAAAATTTGATAACGCGGGTCCAAATAAACTGCTCCTACTAAACTATCAATTTCTATTAACAATGCTTCCCTGTTAGATAACTGATTATATAAAATATCTGCAAAGAAATTTTTTAAATTTCGTAACTTTATTAACAGTAACAAAATCACTGAAAGATATATCGAACCGAAATAAACCGATATTTTTTTCGGTTCAGTTCCGGTTTTCGTTCCGACCAAAATAACGGTTTTTTCCGGTTTTCGGTTCAGTTCCGGTTCGAAGCCCTGCCCGCAACTGCTATATTTGGCGTCAGAGCTTCCTAAGTGCTGTTACACTACGGTTTGCATATTTAACACAATCAACAGTGTTAGTTTATTTGAATAAATATTGGAAATTGGAAAAAAAAAGAGAAAAACTAGCTACAGATATACTAAAATTATTTATATAATCAAAATAAAATTTCTCAATGGATAATTTAGTGATAGTACCATGGTAGTTATTTGTATCTAGCAATGAATGGATATCCAATTCCTGCTCAGTTTATTCTAATCTCAGAAGATGAAGAAATGAGAAATCTGCAAGTCAAAATGTGTACTGATTTGTGATCACTTTCATCAAAGAAAAAACTACGGAGTTATAAATTTATTTTTTAAAAACGTGTTTGCGGCTGTCAGTTCGAAAATCCTGAACGAGACCGTACCATGTGCAGGCAAGATGATATCAAGAAGACTTTTGAGGAAGGAGATCTGGGAATCTTTCTTAACTCTTTGATGACTTAATATATGAAAATAAAAATACATCCTTTTGTGAATAAGTATATTTAAAATAGTATTAAATTGCGTAGAAAAAATAGTTTGTTCATCATGATCTCGTTAAGCAAAATTCAAGAAGTGGAACAATTATGGCTACGGGGCAACTTCATAAGCACGTATATTTGAAAGAATAAACAACAGAAGCAGTTAATTTAGATGGTAAATTTTGTCCGTATATTAACACTTTACATAACTATGAATAGGGTTTTAAAAATTATGATTTTCTCAAGAGTCAAAAGAAACGCACTTTTTTGTTTCTGCAGTTTTTTTGTCTAAATTTGAAATGTTCAGTTTCTAGATCACTGAATGCAAAATGCAATACTTACTTGACTTTCTTCCCTTCTTCTGAGGTTGCGCATTGGTGTTACAATGCATAAAAATAAATGGTTAAATAAATAAACCTGTGTTCCTGATCTAGTTTACATGGTAGTTAAATCCAGTTCTTCAATACACTGAATATTGCCTCTGTTGTTGATATTTACTTTTTTAAAAGATCGATCACTCTCCAGCATTATTTGAATCAGAATACGGAAGTCATAAAAAAAGAACACCTTCAGATGCAGTCAACTTGGCCGCCATTTCTCGTCTTCTTACATCATCAACAATAAAGGTTTACAAAAAGCACGACGCGTGAAAGAAAAAGAAGAAAAGAATGAATTAAAAAAAGACTGCAGGTAGGGGGTGTAGGCTGACTGAGGTAGAAGCGCTTGCCGGGGCCTCGAGCGATGGGCTACGAGGCCATACGCGGCCACATTTTCAGGTTCGACGACCGCGGATCGCGAGAAGAGCTGGTTCTTTTAATTTAACTCACTGTCTCTAAAAATTAATGGCGCATTTCGACGCCAATCGCGTGCAAGTAGTGCGCCAAATTTCTCACTCATTGCTTCGAGGCAAGAAATTTTACTTCTCTCGTGAGTTACTTTTTTTTTTAATTGTCGAGGAAAAAAGTAAACTTTCGTGAAATGTATGCAGTTTTATACATTGTTTTAATTAAATATTGTTATAAAAAGAATGGCAGCAGCTGAAGCGGTTATCATTCATCGGTCACCAAGTATTATTTTTAGTTCGTTGCTATTCTTATTTCTTCTGTTATCTTATCTTATCTTAGTATATTTTCAGCCGGTCACTTTTTGAATTTCTAATTAATAAGAGTCAGTTAAAGCAAAAACATTTTGCTTCAGTTTCTTCTTATTTTAAACAAGAACAAAAAATATTTTAAAAGGGACTAAATTTAGATTTTTTTATGTAAAAGTGAGGTAGTTACCTCATCAATTTTTGCATTTAAAAAAACTAAATAAACGGTCAAAGCATTCTGTTTACTATTTGTGTTAATCTAGCAAAACAGAACCGCGCTAGCTCAGTCGAAAAGACGTCGATCTTATAACCAAAGGGTTGTGAGTTCGATTGTCTAGCTGGCCAAAGTTCGAAGTATTTCTTAATGGTGACTAGAGGGCCTTTAAAACAGGTCCTAACTATTGGTGGATATTAAATATTAAATAATTGCGGCACAAACAGACCCTCTCACTTACCTGCGTAGGTGTAAATCTCGTAAGCGAAGGGTTGTGAGTTCGAGGCTCGAGCTGACCAAATATCCATCGTGTTTATTATGAGCGGACGTAAAACTGGTTCGTGTTCACAATGACCTCCAAGTTCAAACGATACCTCTGGAGATGGCAGGTCAATCATAAGAGATTTCTGCTTTGTCCCTGCTTCTAAATTTCCAGAACCTAAAGGGGGCAAAACTACTCTTGTCCGTAACATTTCTTAAGCTACACGTACTTCTCGGATGGTGATAAATGCGTAACAGCTCTGCAGCCATAAGGATATGTAGCCATATGTTTAGCATAAATATATCTGTTTGTATATAGCCTTCAATCCACTGCTTCGTTAAAAACGACATTTTTAATAAAAACAAGCCTCTCAAGCCGCAGACCATAATTTTGAATTTTTAAAACACATTACAATTGCAATTATTTATTTTGCAACAAAAGGTTTTTTAATACCGCTAACCAAAAGCGTCTAAAAAATGTGCGAATAGCTTCTGTATATTGCCAAATAATCACTGTCAATATTAAAACCTCTGCTGTCCATCCTATCACATAATATGACAAGATAAATTAAAGTTGTCAACTAACACACTGTCAGTAAAGATGAACCAATTATTGAGCGTGTACCAGATAATTCTCA
This sequence comes from Pardosa pseudoannulata, assembly GCA_032207245.1. Classification (NCBI taxonomy): domain Eukaryota; kingdom Metazoa; phylum Arthropoda; class Arachnida; order Araneae; family Lycosidae; genus Pardosa; species Pardosa pseudoannulata. The sequence goes on along the minus strand of CM063506.1, from coordinate 77,276,079 downwards.
GCCAAAACAGAAACCATTTTTTTAACTGCCTCATAGGGTTCCACACAATTCTGGAAAATTAAAAACTTTACTGATCCCGTCATATGACGGGCTATATGCTAGTCAAATAGAATCGTTACCTGCCGATATTAAGACACGTATGACAGTAAAGATAAACAAATTATTGAGAGTGTACCAGATAATCCTGAGTCAAAAGATAAACCATTTTTAACTGCTTCATAGGGTTCCATACAATTCTGGAAAATTAAAAACTTTACTAATCCCGTGATATGACGGGCTATATGCCAGTCAAATAGAATCGTTACCTGCCGATATACGATACTTACGACAGTAAATATAAACAAATTATTGAGCGTGTACCAGGTAATTCTCAGCCAAAAAACAAACCATTTTTAACTGCCCCATACGATACTATACAATTCTGGACAATTACTGATCCAGTCATATGACGGGCTATATGCTAGTCAAATAGAATCGTTACCTGCCGATATTAAGACACGTATGACAGTAAATATAAACAAATTATTGAGCGTGTTTAGATAATCCTCATCCAAAAAACAAACCATTTTTTAACTGCCCCATACGATACTATACAATTCTGGACAATTACTGATCCAGTCATATGACGGGCTATATGCCAGTCAAATAGAATCGTTACCTGCCGATATACGATACTTACGACAGTAAATATAAACAAATTATTGAGCGTGTACCAGGTAATTCTCAGCCAAAAAACAAACCATTTTTTAACTGCCCCATACGATACTATACAATTCTGGACAATTACTGATCCAGTCATATGACGGGCTATATGCTAGTCAAATAGAATCGTTACCTGCCGATATTAAAACACGTATGACAGTAAAGATAAACAGATTATTGAGAGTGTACCAGATAATCCTCAGCCAAAAGATAAACCATTTTTTAACTGCCCCATACGATACTATACAATTCTGGACAATTACTGATCCAGTCATATGACGGGCTATATGCTAGTCAAATAGAATCGTTACATGCCGATATACGATACTTACGACAGTAAATATAAACAAATTATTGAGCGTGTACCAGGTAATTCTCAGCCAAAAAACAAACCATTTTTTAACTGCCCCATACGATACTATACAATTCTGGACAATTACTGATCCAGTCATATGACGGGCTATATGCTAGTCAAATAGAATCGTTACATGCCGATATTAAGACACTTACGACAGTAAAATATAAACAAATTATTGAGCATGTACCAGGTAATTCTCAGCCAAAACACAAACCATTTTTTAACTGCCCCATACGATACTATACAATTCTGGACAATTATTGATCCAGTCATATGACGGGCTATATGCCAGTCAAATAGAATCGTTACCTGCCGATATACGATACTTACGACAGTAAATATAAACAAATTATTGAGCGTGTACCAGGTAATTCTCAGCCAAAAAACAAACCATTTTTTAACTGCCCCATACGATACTATACAATTCTGGACAATTACTGATCCAGTCATATGACGGGCTATATGCTAGTCAAATAGAATCGTTACATGCCGATATTAAGACACGTATGACAGTAAATATAAACAAATTATTGAGCGTGTACAGATAATCCTCATCCAAAAAACAAACCATTTTATAACTGCCTCATAGGATACTATACAATTCTGGACAATTACTGATCCAGTCATATGACGGGCTATATGCTAGTCAAATAGAATCGTTACATGCCGATATACGATACTTACGACAGTAAATATGAACAAATTATTGAGCGTGTACCAGGTAATTCTCACCAAAAAACAAACCATTTTTTAACTGCCCCATACGATACTATACAATTCTGGAAAATTACTGATCCCGTGATATGATGGGCTATATGCTAGTCAAATAGAATCGTTACATGCCGATATACGATACTTACGACAGTAAATATAAACAAATTATTGAGCGTGTACCAGGTAATTCTCAGCCAAAAAACAAACCATTTTTTAACTGCCCCATACGATACTATACAATTCTGGACAATTACTGATCCAGTCATATGACGGGCTATATGCTAGTCAAATAGAATCGTTACCTGTCGATATTATGACACTTACGATAGTAAATATAAACAAAATATTGAGCGTGTACCAGGTAATTCTCAGTCAAAAAACAAAACATTTTTTAACTGCCCCATACGATACTATACAATTCTGGACAATTACTGATCCAGTCATATGACGGGCTATATGCTAGTCAAATAGAATCGCTACCTGCCGATATACGATACTTACGACAGTAAATATAAACAAATTATTGAGTGTGTACCAGGTAATTCTCAGCCAAAAAACAAACCATTAACTGCCCCATACGATACTATACAATTCTGGACAATTACTGATCCAGTCATATGACGGGCTATATGCTAGTCAAATAGAATCGTTACCTGCCGATATTAAGACACGTATGACAGTAAATATAAACAAATTATTGAGCATGTACCAGGTAATTCTCAGCCAAAACACAAACCATTTTTTAACTGCCCCATACGATACTATACAATTCTGGACAATTATTGATCCAGTCATATGACGGGCTATATGCTAGTCAAATAGAATCGTTACCTGCCGATATATACTTACGACAGTAAATATGAACAAATTATTGAGCGTGTACCAGGTAATTCTCAGCCAAAAAACAAACCATTTTTTAACTGCCCCATACGATACTATACAATTCTGGACAATTACTGATCCAGTCATATGACGGGCTATATGCTAGTCAAATAGAATCGTTACCTGCCGATATACGATACTTACGACAGTAAATATAAACAAATTATTGAGCGTGTACCAGGTAATTCTCAGCCAAAAAACAAACCATTTTTTAACTGCCCCATACGATACTATACAATTCTGGACAATTACTGATCCAGTCATATGACGGGCTATATGCCAGTCAAATAGAATCGTTACCTGCCGATATACGATACTTACGACAGTAAATATAAACAAATTATTGAGCGTGTACCAGATAATCCTAAGCCAAAAGATAAACCATTTTTAACTGCTTCATAGGATACTATACAATTCTGGACAATTACTGATCCAGTCATATGACGGGCTATATGCTAGTCAAATAGAATCGTTACATGCCGATATACGATACTTACGACAGTAAATATAAACAAATTATTGAGCGTGTACCAGGTAATTCTCAGCCAAAAAACAAACCATTTTTTAACTGCCCCATACGATACTATACAATTCTGAACAATTACTGATCCAGTCATATGACGGGCTATATGCTAGTCAAATAGAATCGTTACCTGCCGATATACGATACTTATGACAGTAAATATAAACAAATTATTGAGTGTACCAGGTAATTCTCAGCCAAAAAACAAACCATTTTTTAACTGCCCCATACGATACTATACAATTCTGTACAATTACTGATCCAGTCATATGACGGGCTATATGCTAGTCAAATAGAATCGTTACCTGTCGATATTATGACACTTACGACAGTAAAATAAAACAAATTATTGATGGTGTACCAGATAATTCTCAGCCAAAAACAAACCATTTTTTAACTGCCTCATACGATACTATACAATTCTGGAAAATTAAAAACTTTACTGATCCAGTCATATGACGGGCTATATGCTAGTCAAATAGAATCGTTACCTGTCGATATTATGACACTTACGATTATGGTATCGCTTACGTTCTTGTGCAACAAATAAAACTTAAAATATAATCTTCTTGAACTTTTTAATGTGTCAATCGTTTTATAACAATAACAGCAAAACTTGTTTTTATTATATTTATATTATTTATTTTTTATTATACCACATTTATAAATCCTCTTTTCATACGCTTGCTCATTCTACGAAATCGAAATGATATTCATATTTAAGTCACTTTTGCAATACGTCCACGTTCCCATAATCGCCCAAATAATAGGAATGGACTTACGGCCGGATCATTTCTGATAGATGTCATAAATCCTTCGCATGACACCCATTTCCTCTTTGGTTGAAAGGCCCATCTTAATACGCCTGCAGGGCATTTGAATAATACGATGCTCTGCCAGAAATATATCATGCATCGACCCACAACAGCAGAAAATCGTGTTCTAATCTACAGCAATGACATATCTCTCTCCCACGTACGGTTAAGGAGACCGTCCTGTCGAGAAAAGAAATAACCAATCCCTCAGTCTGAGATAGGTCACGTACGTATGGGCTGATAGCCCCAGTTTACAACAGCCCCGCTATAAATAGGGCAAAGAGAAGAACAATTGCTTCCACGTCCGAATAAAATGGTAATCGCCTTGAAATGACATTTTGTTGGATATTTGATACTTTTGAGTCGACCCGGTTTCTTCCATCTTATTACCTTTCAGGATATACACTTTGGGTCACTTGGTCAGACAAGATTCTGCTTGACTCTTTCTATTTCGGTAAAATTTTAACGGTTACACACACACACACACACACACACACACACACACACATATATATATATATATATATATATATATATATATATATATATATTTATAAAGAGAGAGAGAGAGAGAGGCTGTTCGCACATTTTTTAGATGATTTTGGTTAGCGGTATTAAAAAATCTTTTGTTGCAAAATAAATAACTGCAATTGTACTATGTTTTTAAAAGTCAAAATTATGGTCTGCGGCTTGAGAGGTTTATTTTTATTCAAAATGGCGGTTTTAACGAAGCAGTGGTTCAAAAGCTATATTTATGCTCTTTTTGAGGAGAATTATTCATATTCTGTTATCCAAAAACGACGTGAGAGCCTTAGTTTTGGGATATCTAAAGCGTCGATAGGTAATATCGTCAAAAAGAAAGGAAAAAACGTCAAATTGGAGCCTCGAGGGGACAAAAATTCCAAACAAGTATCCAAGGAAAAGCGAACATCTTCAACTATTGTTGTTTAATGTTAAGGGAAAATCCTCCTAGTCAAAGAAAAGTTGTAAAACCATTAAAATGTTCGGTCTCCACTGTAAACAAAATGATAAACGTTGATTTAGATCTTAAGAAAGCGAAAAAACGCAATGTGCATCGCCTTTCTCTATCGCTGAAAGCAGGACACGTTGCAGAATTCTGCATAAGAAACATTTATCTAAAAAAATTGAAAACAATTGTCACAATAGATGAATCATGGGTGTATTTAAATGATTGCAACAAAAAAGAGCCATTTATTATCATAAAAGGGGAGAAAAAATTTAAGTACATGGTTCAAAGAAGTTTCTTCTAAGGAATTCATGATTGTTGCTGTTTTTTCATATAAGGGCAAGTTAAAAATAAACAGAGTTGAAAAAATGTCAAGATTAGCTCCAAATACTATCAGGAACATATTTTATCGCCAGTTTTTCTGAATGAAATACCGTTGCTTTACCCGCAGTGCCATCAATCTGTGGAACTCCATCAATACAAAGCTAGCAGTCACACATCAAAATCCACTGTAAATTTCCTAAAAGAAATGGAACAAAAAACCAATATCAAAGCCATACTCTTCACTGATATCCCTACTAAATCTCCCGATGCCTCACCTATGGATTTTTGTGCTTTCGGATTTTTAAAATCTGCATTATCCAAACGTCGTCCCACAACCCTTACAGGACTCTGGAAAGCTGTTCATGAAGAAGGGGATAGAATACCTCTTTCTGACATATCATAAAGCATTATTATCTTGGAAATTATGGTGTCGCAAGATAGTTCAGAACAAGGGCTATCAAACAGAACATTTCAAACATAAGAATTTTATGTCATTTATTTTTGTGACTACAATATACATCGTCTAAAAAATGTGTGAATACTCTCTGTATATGTATGTACATATGTATACATATATAGATAGATATGAATATAAATTTTATATATATATATATATATATAGATAGATAGATAGATAGATACGTGAAGGCAAACCTTTTTTTCCGGAATACAGCATAAATTCCAGTCAACGTAAATAACGCACAAATAAAGAGAGAATGTGTGAAAGCAGCTGTTTCACAGTTTCGAGCGAGAGAACTCAGTAGTGGTTAAGGCTAAGGTGGGAGGTTAAAATAGCCATGTGTACCGAACCTAACAGAGCCGAATACTAGACACTAAACAAGTCACAGCCTCAAGGGTCTAAAAAAAAAAATCCCGAAAACTGGGAAAAAGGGGAAAATAATAGGAGAGAAATTTTTTATTAATATATATTTATATCTATTTGTATGTATACATTTTCATATTATATATATATATATATATATAAGTGTGTGTGTGTATGTGTGAGAATATACAGGGGTAGAAAATATTATAAAGTCGCTTGAAAATATGATATACTTAAAAAAAAATGTTCAGACATTAATGAAATTTTATACACACACACACACACACACATATATATATATATATATATATATATATATACATTTTCACGAAGATTCAAATGAACACACCTTTTAACTTAACAGAAGAATTTATTGAAGCTAAGTAGCAACTCGCAACTTTACAAGATCGAGAAGTTGCCTACAACTAGTGGGTATCAGCTTTTATACCCAAACAGAATATTCGAGAAATAACTAATTTACATATTAAAGAAAGATCTAGAATGTTCGAGAACATAAAGCAACAATAAACAACATTTCTAAATTAAAAATTCATTCTTTGGATCAACCGCCATGGCGAGCAGCGAACCCACAATCTTCGTGGTCTGCACTGTTTTGGCCATTCGGCCACTAAGCTCGCTGGCTAATATACTTTATGCCGCAATATATATGTATGTATATATGTATATATATACGTATATATATATATATATATATATATGTATATCTGTACGTATGTGTATATATATATGTTTGTGTGTGTGTATGTACTACAAGGAACTAAAAGGAAACAATAAATTCGTTAATAACTGCATTAGCAAATGGTTAATAGACTGCATAAGAAAGTGTTCTGTACAAAAAAAGTTGAAAATAATTATAAAGTCGATACATGTATTTCATCAGTAATCGATGTGAGACACTTTTTTTCTGATTGTGACTAATCTCTTTGAATGTATCAGACCAATGTACTTTCATGAATAGTGTTCCAGCAGTTCTTAAAACCATTTATCACATGTAAATTTGAATTGAATTGTCTTTTATTTTAGTAAACATTTCGGACTAAAATTCCCCAAATATATATTTTATTACATTCAGATCGAAACTACTAGCTTGGCTATTTAAAGCATTTCACCTGGTTATCTTCCATCGAAGATTTAGTTGACTTCGAAACGTGAACAGAAGTGTTGTCCTGCTGAAATGTCCAGTCTCCTGGAGTTATAAGAGGAACAATGGGTAATAAATTCTTTCCTAACATATCTCGATACACAATTGAATTTATTTTGTTATGAATGAAAATAATTGGAGTGCTTCAACAGGCAGCAAATGCAGCGAAACCATTACAGAGTCACCTCTAAATTGAAGTTTAAAAAAATAAATAAATAAATAAATAAAAAATGAGGTTACCATCTTAAATCATGACAAAATATTTTATAGCCTTCGGGTCTATCGAAATTAAATTTCTTTTAATCGGAAAAGACAACATATCTCCAATTTGTGCCTTCAGTTTCGGGCAAAAGTCAAAGTAAGCATTTATATGCTGCTTAGAAAAAGGTGGTTTTCATTTAAATTTTTTAAACTGAATAATAGAAATTACTGAAACCATTTCTTCCGTTCGGCTTGTACATGATAATTGTAACTGGTGTTGAATTTGGGTAGACGACATTTTTTTTTACCATAAGCTAGTTTCTGGATTTGTCTTGATTGCCTTACAGTTAAAGATTTATTCTTCCTGTAAGCTTTTTACTGCCGCCATCCTCGACATTTATGAGAAAACTGTTTACTTCAGCATTGAACCTTCTTATTTTTCTTGCAATATTAGGACCAGACATTCCAGCTTCATTTAAAGTTAATATTTATATTTGTTCATCATCGGATAACTTTTTTCCTCTTAGAATTGTATAAACACACCAAATACAAAATGAATGCATGTAACAAGTTTATGTTTATCTAAACTTTCAAGGCGACCTGCTTTCTGTGAAATAAGGCTAGAACTATCGGCTTTAAAATTTTTTCCAAATTGTTTTTCATTGGATGTAAGGAATGAGCATAATTTATGTTCCCCCTTCCGTTTTCCTAAACATAGTTGATGCTTATTATTACGATGTTGATAATGCAAATGAAACTAGCATTTGCGTTATCAACAATTCCATTACTTTTTTAATTTTCTAAATTCTTCTTTCGGCTTTATAATTTTTCCAGCATTGTGTGTATATACACACTGTCTACCAATAACTATTTGGACACCTGTGATAGAAAAGAAAAACTAACTTTATTCAAAATCAATAGTTGGTAGAGCCTCCACGAAAGGCAATTACAGCGTGAAATCTCCTGAACATACTTTCCACAAGTCTTTGTATTACAGCTAGTGGTATTGTCTTCCACTCGGCTTGGAGTAGACATACAAGTTCCTTCACTGATTTTGGACTGGTAGTGCACCCTTTATTTCGGCGATCCAACTCGTCCCAGAGGTTCTCGATAGGGTTCAGGTCTGGGCTCTGGGAAGGCCAGTCCATTCGATGAACTCCATTAGCACCATACCAAGACTTGGTTAACCTCGAAACATGACAACTGGCATTGTCGTCCTGAAAGTAACAGGGGTCCAACCCGTAAAACTGCCACAACGGAGGAAGCACATTGTCATCCAAAA
>CM063506.1:77247326-77259826 GCA_032207245.1 Pardosa pseudoannulata | reverse complement strand
GATTCTGGACTCATTAGCCTCATGTGGTAATAACCGTAGTCTTTCAAACGAACCAATCATTCATTTTTTAATGATCCGTTTTATTCATGCATCTGTGCTTCTGTGTTTTATTAATGAATTTTCAGGGAAACCTATTAATATTCGAGATTTTCTCGCCTATCTGTGTTATATCATGTTATTTTAAGTTATATGTCTTATATGGAAGTCATTTAAAAGTGTTGATTTAATTGAAATGCTCATTGTTAAATAATTTTACACCTTATTCTGACGAATAACTGATAGGACAAAAAGCATTCACTGGGTGTAGGTCTTGTAAATTTGCTTACTTGAGATTTTTACTACCCGAATTCAAGATAAATGCAAATCTGTATAAGGTATTTTTCAAGTATTTTATTTTTCGAAAAATAACATGAAAAGTAGATAACAAGTATTAAATATACATAATAATTTTCGATTTTATCATTTTTATTTAAAAAAACTAATTAGTACTTAATATAATATACATATATATATATATATATATATATATATATATATATATATATATATATATATATATATATATATATATATATATATATATATATATATATATATATCAGCAAAATCATCAACAATAAAACTAGTTTATTTACTAATCAATATATTACAATATTAATGAAAGAATGAAAAATGTTAAAATTGAAACTTTAGCATGAAAAGTATAATATAGATATAACTGATGATTTTTATAGCTTAACAATTTGTAAAATGTGTATTCGTTAAAAGATTAATTTGTCCAAGGTGTTATTACTCAATGAAGCTCAAATTTTGATTCAAAACACTCTAGCCGCTGAAATTATTATACTAGATTTACACTCGTCCAAAGTGTTATCACTTACGGAAGCTAAAATTTTGATTCAAAACACTCTAGCCGTTGAAATTAATATACTGGATTTATACTTGTCCAAAGTGTTATCACTTAATGAAGCTCAAATTTTAATTCAAAACATTTGCCATTGAAATCAATATACTGGATTTACCTCGTTGATCGCATGGTTTTACAAATAGTTTAATACAAATATTGTACACAAAAATTTAGAAAGCAAATTTTTGTTTGGGAATCACCGGTGAAATTTTAATTTATCAGTAAATTTTTACCGATATATTTTGCAATTTACCTGAATACCGGTTTACCGGTATTATCAGCCCTAACTGAGTGTACACCAATCTTTGGACATTTATAATGATTGTTTTTTAGTTAAAAACAAGAATAATGGTAAACAAGTAGCACTAATTCATATTCCTTTGATGCTAACATAAAAAAATTTCATGTTAAATATTATGTTACTTTCTATGTTTTGGGAGTACAAGAGAGAATTTCACTACTTACAAAGTCACTTTTTTCCACCAATCAATCAATAAATAAAAATAAAGTTGTAATCAGAAAATTAGATAAAAATCTTTATTTTCTTTAATACCAATATAATCTGATTTGTCGATTTTTTATGGATTCTTAATTTTTTTTAGTTACTCGCTGATTCTGGAATAATTAAATCAATTAGAACTTTCGCATTACATCTGTACAGCACAGGATGCGTTTTTTACCGAATCAGAAGACAGTGTGAAACGTTTAAAGTGTTAAACTAAGAAAACAAATAGAGTGTTTCTTTAGCCAAATAATGATGATATATTTAAAATCCACTGCGGGTTATTGCAGCTATTTATGTTCCCCCCTCCCCTTCACTCTCTTCTCCCCTCCCGTACATACACACATATGTATATGTGATATATATATATATATATATGTGTATATATATGTGTGTGTGTGTGTGTGTGTGTGTAATAAGACGGGCTTCACGATAGGTGGTTGCAGTCATGGCCATAAAAATGACACCATTTTAGCTAAGACCTTTATTAATAGAACGTTGGAGGACGGGTTCCCACTTCATTATTGGCACAGGACAAATTGAGAGGTCAGCTAACATAATGTTATAAGTAACAGATGCTTAACATCTGGGTCAATATCTCAGTTAAAATCTGTGGGAAAATATGCCTCCGATACCATCTTCTTTTTGTTTCCTAAATTTCCTAAATTGTTTGCTAGGGCAATGTAGAATTATAATTGGTTAGACCCCCTTCTCTGAGGGAGTAAACTGTATCCCCAGTGATCAATTTAAGTAAGAAAAAAGGAAAAAGCAGAGAGACGCGGGGTTTTATACTCTTGATAAAATATGAAAACCCTTCAGAATTATCTGGGACTGTCTTAAGGGTTTTATACAAAATGCCTACATTAGCTTCCAGATCAAATTACTTTTCCTTACACACACACACACACACACACACACACACACATATATATATATATACATATATACATATATATGCATGCATATGTAATATAATATATATTTACACACACACATATATATATATGTATATATATATATATATATATATATATATATATATATATACATATACCAGGGCCGTAGCCAGAAAGTATTTTCGGAGGGGGACCAAGGGAGAAAGACATGTATATTTCTGAATGATACTTCAATTGATGAAAGAAAAAGTACTATATTTCCCGAATACAGTGCTGTATTTCCGGCCAGCGGCCCAGCAAGACTTACGGTCTCACCGTTTTTTTTTTCTAAGAGAATAACAGTCCATGTTCCTGAGCAGTTAGGCAGATAGCACATACACACAAAAACGTGGGACATTGTCTATCTATAAAATGGTCTTTCAAAATTTCGGGGAGGGGGACAAGTCCCCCAAATCCTTCCCCCTGCCTACGGCCTTGATACATACATATATATGCATGCATATATAATATAATGTAATATATATATATTTATTTATTTATTTACTTATATATATATATATATGTATATACATATATATATATATATATATGCATACATACATTTATATGCATGCATATATAATATCGTATTAGTGCTTGTACATGTGTGTAACGGATGCATATGTGCATACATCCGTAAGTACAAGGAGTTCGTAGAATGAACAGTTTGTAGCCTACAGTAAAGTCAAATCTAATCCAAATACTTATAACTAAAATATTCAGAATTTTAATTCCCAGACAACACGCAGCTTTAAGTGTTTGTATATTTATCGTTAAAAACACAAGATGTGACCTTTGATAAACAAACTATTTTCCTTCTTATTTCTGTACAACAATTGGTGTTCATTTTAAATTATGCCTGGGTACCGCGATTATATTTTTTTATCCCTAATCAATCTGTCTCTTCTTTTGCGTCTCTATAATCAGTGAATCCTAAACGATATAGCTGCAAATTCAATAAGACGCCTTCGGCGGGAAACTGCCGTCTCTCCTAACCTTGAAATCAGTATAATAACACAAGAGCGCGTGATCCGCACAGCTGCTGCAACAAAAAGCAAAGTTATGAACATTGTGCCGGCACTCCAGTCAATACTTTCTAAACATTTACATTTCAGAAATGCTTTCAATCTTTTTTGTTTGAAAGCTGCGAAGTGTAACACATTTTAAACATGCCTATCATAACGCCCTTTTCACAGTGATTTTCTTTTCTAGATTTTGATTATTAGGATTATCTATTTATGAATAATGTACAAACAAGAGTGGCACGGACATCGGAGTTATCGTCTATTAAGAAAGACAGCAACGTAACAATGTAAACAAACGAAAGTACCAGGGCTTCGAACCGGAACTGAACCGAAAACCGGAACTGAACCGAAAAAAATATCGGTTTATTTCGGTTCGATATATTTTTCAGTCATTTTGTTACTGTTACCAACTTATCAATATTTTCTAATTTAACGTCAACTTTATAATTACATATCCGCACTTGTATAAGATTGCAATGGTGGTTTTGGCAGCTCCAGCTACACAAGTTAGTGTTGAAAGAGCGTTTTCAGGTTTGAAATTTATTCTCCGAGACAACAGAAGTAATCTCAGTGAAACCACGTTAGAAGATATATTAATAATTAGAGGCAATTTTCATATGTTAAATAAATAATATATTTTTTACATAATTATTGCAAGGCCAAGTGCACGATGTGAGAGTCAAACGACGAATGTGGGTAATCATGAACCTAGTTGTCAAATGCGATTTTGATAATGGATAACAATGCCAATGCTCGCCGCTCTTATCGTACCTGCTGTTTGTATCAATTCACATAGTGTACCAATTAAAAAAAGAATAAAATCTTCTAAATTTTGATAGAATTACATTTTTTGTTTATGATAGAATTATATTTTTAGTACAAATAAGAATATACATAAAATGAAATTATTCATTTGGAACTGAAACGAAAACAGTTATTTTTGGCGGAGCGAAAACCGGAACTGAACCAAAAACCGTTATTTTTGGCAGAGCGAAAACCGGAACTGAACCGATATTAATTTTTTAGTTAAACCGGAACGAAAACCGAAACAAAAAAAAATTACGGTTCGAAGCCCTGGTTATTACAGGCTTGCAATTCCGTCACTTTTCTCACTTTTAGTCACTTTTTTTTACAATTGATCACTTTTAGTCACTTTTTTAAGTAAACAGTCACTTTTAGTCACTTTTCTTATGGTGTATCACAGCAAAAGTCTGTTTTTGAAATAAGAAAATCTGAATTAATAACGAAATATTTTAATAAAAAACCAAAAATGTGATGATTTAATCTTATTTTCTTATTAAAATGTAATTAGTCATATGGCTTCCAGAATTTAGGAATTTTAAAAAGTCGTAAAGAAGTTCCTGAAATCTACATTTGTACTGAAATGTACATTTAATACATTAAAGTAATTTACGCAAAGTACAGATTTCTCTTTTTCTATTTCTTCACAATTTTTGTTTAGATACTCTAACCTAGCTATGTACAGATTTCAAAACATCATAATATGTATAGAAAAATTGTGATTATAAAATTAATGTATTGTATGTATACAAATCTAATTTATAGATTTTCTTGAATAAAAAGCAATGTTGAGTTGTGTTAAACAAAATTTTTAACCTTTTTTGTATTTGGACGCTAAAATCATGTCTTGTATGAATCATTTGATTTAGACTTAAATAGAAAAATCTTAATAATAGCATCTGTTATCAAGAGGAGAGAAAAAAATCGCTTTTTTTTCAATGTTTAATCACTTTTTGGTCACTTATTCTGTATCATTTGTCACTTTTCTCACCTTTTTGAAAGTGCCTTAGCAGTTGCAAGCCTGTTATTATCATTTTGGTTTGGAATAAATTTTACTGTTCTGTGGAAGTTTAAAAAATTACCAGAAATAACGGTATGAGAGCTTTGTATAGACCAGGGATTCTCAACTTTTTCTGGGCTACTTCTTCCTTTACAAGAAAAAAAATATTCTAACCCTCCCCTCTCCCATGGCAATTAATTATGCCAAATATTAAAATATTGTTTTTCTTAAATATATTTTATCTGCATATGTATTATATGTGAATAATAAAGTAGAAATTAATTAAATTGTCCAGAGAAATGTAGTATAAAATTATTTTTTTCTTACACTTAAAAATAAGCTGGAAATAAACAATAAAAATAATCAGATGGTGATGTTTTAATAATTTCTTTTTGTAATTTTTGTATAAGTAAACTAATTATATATTTTTTTAATAGATTTTTAACAGTTTCCTTCGTTGACACTCCAAAATGTATCGTAACTTCCTTTACTATTTTAATATACGTTAAAGAAATTGTAGTAAATAAATATTACTTCTATCTTAAGGCAAAGTTTAAGGGGTTCAAAAGTTTAAAATAAAAATTTCACGCTTTGTCTTTATGTAAGTAAACGAATTGTTAATAAATTTAATTGACTATTTAATAGTTATCCTTCGTTGACCCTTCGAAATGTAACGAATTCCTCTACCGAAATTTTTCGAAATTTCCTTTACTATTTCAGTACAAGTAAACGAAATTGTAGTAAATAAATATTACTTCGATCTCAGAGCGGCGTTTAAGAGGTAAAGAACGTTTAAACCAAGAATTTTCACACTTTGTCTTTCTTTAAGTAAACTAATTGTTAACAAATTGAATTGACTTTTTAATAGTTATCCTACGTTGACCCTCCGGGATGTATCGAATTTCCATATCGAAGTTTTTCGAAATTTCCTTTATTATTTCAGTACACCTAAACAACATTTTAACAAATAAATATTACTTCGATCTCAGAGAGGCGTTTTAACGATTATTTTTTTTTTTTTAATATTTTACCCTAATTTCGTAAGAAATTTAAAAACGATATAGTATAATATATTAGCATTTAAGTTAAACCAAAATTTTCACACGTCTTTCTTTTTTAAACTAATTGAAATAAATTAATTGACTTTTTTTATATCTATCGTTACCGAGATGAATCGAATTCCATACCGAAATTTGAAATTTTTTACTATTTCAGTACAAATATACGAAATTGCAGTAAATAAAATTATATTGATCCCAATGCAAAGAGTAAGACTAATATAAATTCTTTTTGTTTTTTTTTTTTTTTTATTTATTTTTTTTATTTTTTTTTTTTTTTTGTTTTTTTTGTATAAAAACGTGATCTGGCATTTAAGATAAAGTTATAATATGAATTTTTGTAAAAAATTAAATTTTGACTTTTTTAATAGTATCTTTTTACTTTAAAATGTATCGAATTTTTTTGAAATTTAGATTACTATTTCAGTACACATAAACGAAATTGCAGTAAAAAATATTATTTGATCCAATGCACGTTTGTTTTAAGAAGTTATTTTTTTTGTTTTTTTGTTTTTATGTTTTTTTAAATAGATTTGAGTTTAATGAAAAGAAATTTTAAAATAAATTCTTTTCGTAAATATAAAATTTTTACATTTTCTTTGCATTTAACAATAAAATTTGTCTTTGTTTAACAAATTGTTAATATTTTTTTTTAATAGTTATCTGTTGTTTAATTTCAATTTTATCGAAATTTTAAATATTTCCATTATAATTTCAGCACACGTAAACGAATTTGTAGTAAATAAATATTATCTCGATCTCAATGCGGCGTTTAAGAGGTAAAGATTTTTTAATTATTTTTTTTGGTTCTTTTTTTTTAATAGTTTTTTTTAAAATAAAAAAATTTTTTTTAAATTTTTAAATATTTTTTTTTTATTTTTTTTATTTTTTTTTTTTTTTTTTTTTTTTTTTTTTTTTTTTTTATTTTTTTTAACCAAGAGAATATTTCCATATGTTTTTTTTAAATAAACTATTTCAGTTTAACAAAGAAATTGCAATAGTTATCTTGTTTTTATAAGATAATATTTAAGAATTATATGTTTTAAATAAACATTCTTCGTTGATACGAATTTCTGAATCGAAATTTTTCGTGTAGTAAATGGATATTACTTCGATCTCAATGCAGCATTTAAGAGGTAAAGAGCATTTAAACCAAAAATTTTCACGTTTTGTCTTTGTTTAAATAAACTAATTGATAATAAATTTAATTGACTTTTTAATAGTTATCTATCGTTAACCCTCCGAGATGTATCGAATTTTTTCGAAATTTAGATTACTATTTCAGTACACGTAAACGAAATTGCAGTAAATAAATATTATCTCGATCCCAATGCGGCGTTTTTTTGTTTTTTTAATTTTTTTTTTTTTTTTTGTTAACAAATAATTTTTTATATTTTTTTTTTTTTTTGACTTTTTTTTTTTTTTTATTTTTTATTATTTGTTTTTTTTTTTATAATTATTTTATTTTTTTTTTTTTTAATAAATGTTTAATTTTTTTTTTTTTATTTTTTTTTTTTTTTTTTTTTTTTAATTTACTTTATTTTTAGTTAATAATTAAAGAACGTTTAAATTAAGAATGTTCACAATTTGTTTTCGTGTAAATAACGAATTGTTAACAAATTTAATTGACTTTTTAATATTTATCCTTTGTTAACTCCCCGAATAGTATGTAGAACTTAGATGGCCTATCGAATAAAGGAAGTTAGACACCTCTGCCGTATACCTTTGGAAAATTTACAAAATTCGCGAGTGCGTGCTGCGGTAAGGAAGGAAAGAAAAAAATCGCACGTGCCGCCACCCTCTCGTTTCATCGAGTACCGCATTTCGGAATTTTACCTTGACCCTCATCGATGCGACCCGGCAGGAAGCCCGGTAACAAAAATAAGAAAATGAAATCGTGTAAGGTAAGAAACGCGAACAATGATATCCGGGAGGCTTGAAAACGAAAGAAAAAAAAAAGGGAGTGAAGCCTTTGCTATTTTGTTTTATCTTTGTTTGTTCTAATGCTCGCAACATGTAGTACTAGTTTTTTTTAATGTTATTAATCGTTTCGAGCATCCGAATTCGAACTTTACACCTTTTCTGTGGCTGACACCAAAAAAAATAAATATCCCTCTCCAATAGAAACACTCCAATTAAAATATTTTCTCCTTTCTAAAAAAAAATAAAAAAAAAAAACTAATACACAATATAAATAATACAAAATGACCCAATAAAAACAAAAACATCAAATTCCTTGCATCAAAGCAAATACTTTCAATAAAATGAGAATAACGACAATCGTCAATGCACAAAATTGAATTCAATCAAAAAACAAAAGAAAACTATAGCAAAAAAAAACACCAAAAAACAACATGGGAACTAAAGGAAAATAAAAGAAGCATACCCACAGTACAAAAAAAAAACCATAAAAAAAGAACTCCAAAAAATAATAAAAAAAAAAAAAATAACAATAAACAAAAAACAATAATTAATAATGATATCAAAAAAAAAACCGAAATGACATAATGGTCCAAAAAAAAAACAATAAATATCCTTACTAAAAGTGTTAAACATTCTTTGTTTCAGTAGCACCTCTTTGTTTCAGTTTCTCCTCCTTTTTTGTTTCTTGTGCCCCTTTTTTTTTCTTTCATTTTTTGTTTTCTTTGTTTTTCTCTTGTTTTGCCACCTTTTTCTTTATGTTTTTTTTTTTTTTTTTTTTTTTTAACTTAGAAAATAATTTAATAAATAAATAAAAAAAAAAAATTTTTACATGTTTCTTTCCATTCATTATTTTTACTTCAACATTCTTATGAAACCTATTTATAATATTTATATTCTTATTAGTTTTTAATGATGGCTACTTTTGTACAATTAAAACTCTTAACCCTACATAATGAGTTTAGATAATATATCTTACATTTTTTAAAATAGATGTCTTTTTTTCATGATTTTTTGATTGTTTTATCTTAAATGCATTTTGTCTTTTCAAAATTATTTTTTTTTTTTATTAATTATTAATAACTTCAATTTGAACCTAAATTTAAATATTTCGGTGCCACGTTTTGTACCTGCCAAAATATTTGAAAATCTTATATTTTTCTTATCATCATAACCATTCATTTTTAATATTTCAAGACTATTAAACTGATATATTTCATGTACAAATGTCAGCTTAAACATAAAATATATTATTTTACAGTCCCGATATATTAGAAACAATGGATAGTTAATATTATAACAAAAATAAGATTTTCAAGTATTTAAGCTTAAAAAAAACTTTACATTTTAAAAAATATTTTACATGTGATATTTTGTACTCGCAGTTCGAAATAAAGTTATAGTCATATGCGCAAGTACATATTCTAAATTTTAAACAGTGGTATGTAGTTTTAATGACATTTTACTAATTTCTTATTAATTGCTGCGTGTTCAATAGCACTCTTTAGGAACTCAAACATGTTTGGTATTTTATAAAAATATAATCATTCCATACTTATTTTTGGGGATATTACAAGCCAAAAACTATTGAAAATTGTTCTTCGACTATATGTTTAAGAATAATGAAAAGACTTAAAATGCCCCCCCCCCATTACTAGGAACTGAAAACTGAGATTTTCTTCACGGAAAAAATATTTTTATAAACGTTTATCAAACATTAAAATTTATTATTGATAGAGTTTGTAGCTTATGATACATTAAACTAAAATAAAGTGGGTTCATCCGTAAATGCATATAGTTCAAGTATCGTTTACCTGTGAAATTCTTTCCCTTGCAATACAAGTGTGTACAGATAAGTTATATAGACTCTATAACACACAAGCTTAATTTTAATTGTTTCATAAGCTAGGAAAAAATAAAAATTATTGATTTTTCATTGTCTACAGTGAAAGTGAAAAATAAACGCGTCAAAAAATTTAAGCATTAAAATGAAGTATAATTTTGAGAAGTTTTGTCATACTAACTTTTACGAATTTCAAGTACAATAACATTCCAAAGTCTTAAAATTTTTCGAAAACAGAAAAATAATTTTTTTTAAATCTCAAAAATATCAGAGTGACTATACTGACTCTTGATATATACTTAGACTTGTGTATGTGTCGATTTCAACAACTGCTTTTTATTGTCAACCGGAACAAAGATTTGCTACCTTTGCAAATGTAACAATGAATGGGCCGAACGATGGCCGAATGGTAGAGAGCTGCTCTTCGGTACAGGAGTTCGCGGGTTCTAATCCCGCTGACAACATGGATGTTCGTAGCTTAAAGCAGTAGGTCCCGGTCTCATTAGCCCCCGTGAGCAAAACAGTAGACCGTAGCTCTCCAAATCAAACCAAACTAACAGTAAATGTTGAAATCATTCTTGTTATTTCACCTCACTTTAAAATCATAGAGATCCATAGTGCGATAATGCTATAGCGTCTGCTCTGTTTTCCCTTTTTTCAATATTTATTTTACAACAACTAAATTGCAATCGTTGCCACAAATTATCATCTGCGACTATATAAGAGTTTTAACGAAAATTTTTTGCACCTATTGTTTGCCACTGTCCCAAAATTTCGCAGTAACCGACGTGAATGTCGTTACCAAAAACTAAATGAGTTTGTTAAAGGGATAAGATGCAAAGGTTAATAAGTATAATTTAATTTTTAGTAATACAGTACAAATTTAGCCCAAACATAGTCCATAGAATAAAATCAGTGAACAGATTTTCCCCGTCTCTTAATTTCGAATGCCTTTGCTGTACACACCTTCCACATATGGCAGATCGCACCTTCCTTCTCTTAAGTTGAGTGTAATTAAAGCTAATATTTTAAGAAAAAGATGGATGATAGATAGGTATATAATTATTAAAACAGGCAGCCTTGTCTCGAACGGTGTTTTAAATTCCATTTTAAAACCACTTTTGTGAAGAGAGAAAGATAAATTTAATAAGTAGTTTAATATTTAATGATGTAATGCCTGAATATGAAAAGAATATTTAAATTCCATTGTAAAACCATTTTTTTTCTCTAAATGCAATTACGTTTGGTAAACAAGCCTATAAACAGGATTGGGATATCCATTACCGAGTATATTTTTTTTTATTTCCTCTTTAAAACAATTTTTTTTATCTGAATAACTATAGACGCTAATAGACTTTCAAGACATTCCAATACCATTATTATTTTATCCCCTATATAATAATAGACTAAGCTATCTGTACGTCTGTCCTCCAATTTATGAAGCGGTTGGACCTGGAATGGATAGAGGTATCCCTTCAAAGCGAATAAAGTTTATCTTCTCCTAAACTATCCATCCGATTGTAAAATAAATTAGTATAAATATGCTTCATATCACAGTGAAAAATACTGTCGTCTTTAAAACGTTCGAAATCCAACCCTTCCCTCCTTTTCGAGTGTTTAATGCCATTATTTCAAGCCCTATTTTCCCCGGTTAAGAGCAGGCGATTAAATTTATCCATTTATCACTTAATAAATAGGTAAAAATAACAATTTTTTCTAACATTGTGACGTCATCCCTTTAAACATCTCATTTAATCATTTCATATTTTAAACTATTTAAATATCGTCTACACTATTTTAATATCTTTTATCACTGAACTTAGATATTACGTATATGATTTTCTTTCACAATTGGCTTAATTAATAGATTAGGTACATACGTGATAATTTTAAATTAAATCATCGATTATTTTTTGTTGCGATGAAACTTTTACCACCGGTATTAACAATAAATTCTTTTCATATAAGTCTAGGAGTCTATTTCACGGACTAATAAATATCTAACTTTTAATTTATATATATTTGGAAATTAAGAAGTTTGTTCTTTTGTGTGTTTGTTTATTATACATAACCATACGATTTGACTAAATGAATTCCATGTGATTCTAAACTGCATTACGGGATCGGGAGACTCTAGAGGAGTATGACGATAAATAAATTATTGAGAGTGAACCAGATAATTCTCAGCCAAAAATCAAACCATTTTTTACCTGCCTCAAGTTTACTAATCCCGTCATATGATGGGCTGTATGATAGTTGTAAATAATAATTATCGAAAGTGGATTTCTTTCAAATTCTTTATCAGGCATTTTTTATAGGCAGAACATTTCTCATGATTTAAAGAACAAATGATATCGTTTAATTCCCCGATCCATTGATATGAAACATACCCGACTGAAAACAATTCTAGATTTTAGTGTTCCTCTCAGCCGTTAGTTGGCCGTTGTAATGATTTACATTTACATCTGTCTAGGTCAGTGGTCGGCAAAGTGCGGCTCTTTGGATCCTT
>CM063506.1:77239826-77242326 GCA_032207245.1 Pardosa pseudoannulata | reverse complement strand
AGAAATTAAAACTGATCTTATTAGACATTTGCAAAGTAAAATTTTTGTTTTCCTTTTTATCAATTTTGATTTTATATATTTTCGTAGGCCATAAAAACATCTATTTACCATCATAACTTTCTTGTGGATCTCTGATTTGACATCATTTTTGTTTGTAGATTTGTATTAATGGAATAAATTTTCGACAAAATTTCCGGCTCAGCAGACCCTAATTTTTATAGCAGAGAGTCGAAATTTTGGTATCACGAACCCTTAGGAAACAAGAGTGAAAATTTTACACTTTCGGAGGGACGCAACTTCGACTTATTTCGGATATCAGGGACCTAAAGATATCCAAAGAAGAAGTTTTCTTTACAGGTGAAAATTTCGGAAAGAAGATTTTCTCTTATGAAGATAATCAAACCTAATTCTAGATATAGACTTACAGAGAAGAAACTGAAAACTTTAATGATAATTTCATTACATCATTTCAAGGACTAAATATAAAAGGGACTAGGGAAGTTCTTTATAATGCAAACAGAATTTTTTCCAGTATGAAAAAACAAAATTTGCATGCAATTCGTATGTACATGATTGCAAATTTAAAAAATATTTGTAAATATGCGTATTACTTATTTGTAAATATATGTAATATTTATTACATTTTTTACTTACTAGGGGTTTTTACTTGAAATTTAAGGGATTCATTTTTTTTCTGCATGATGTACATTTTTCTCATGAATGGTTCCCTCAGTCTTGGGTTAGGAACAAAGGGTGTGTTGAGCAAAGGCAATCTACAAGACAAGATACTTTGGGGGCTATTTTTGATTGTAGTGCTTGAAATACATTCTGTAAATCTGACAATATTGGCCTTGGCAAAAGATTGTGTACGAATCGACAGTTGAATAGTGCAATTATAAGGTAATATTTACAGACAAGAATTTATTTTCGATATACAGTCTGTTCCATAAGAGTGTGTCGCTCATAACTTGGTCAATAGATTGAGCGCAGATACCGGCTTAATTGCACGTGTTCTTCAAACATTGGAGAAGAATGTTTTATGGTTATATTCTTTATTCGATTTGTTTTGCTGTGTTTAAATCAACAATTCCAAAATGAGTGCCGCGTATGCGAGCCGTTTTGAGGAAGTGTTTCTGTGTAACCATGCAAAAGGACCCAAAATGTCTTGTGCAGCTGCAGCCCGATACATGGGAAAGTCTGAGACATTCGTCAAGAAGTGGGTAGCACGTTATAAAGAGGTAAAAAATGTTGAACGGGGTAAACACCGCTCAACGTCAAAATCGAATGATAAAGTGATTCATGCATAATCGATAATAATGAGGACTGGACAACTTATTAAGTAAAATGCATTTCAGTTTAATATGTATACTACACGTTACAAATGTATTTTTAACTCATTCGTTTGTATTTTCAGAGAAATAAGCTACATGCTCTTATGGAGCAGATTGTATATATAATTTGTAATTTTTGGCTTGTAGCTTTGTGGGTCTAAAATGTTGGGCCCAGAACACTTCTAGTTGAAGGGTATCTATGGCTGATCAGGAGAGGGAATCTATATATCATCCGTTGGTCTCGTCAGGGGCTTCCTCCTGAGTCTTTGGGGTGCGGCCGTACTATTTGGTGCAGGAACACTTCCTGTCGGACTTGGCTGGACTCTCCTAGTCTGGACTATCGAGCACCTTCTCCTCTAGACTCACGAACAACTTCCGTCGGACCTGACTGGACTCACGACTTTCGAACACCTTCTTTTGGGACCTCCGAACCCTCAACTCTGGGACCCCAAACCTCTTCTCTTTTTTTATATATATTTAATTATTTCAACCTTGTCCCCTCTTCCTTCTTGTCGTCCAATCGGGTTCGTTGTAAGAATTTCATTGGCCTGCTTCAACCCCGCCTTGAGACCGCCAACGTGCCAAACCTTATCCCTTCTAATTGGGCACTGTCCCTTAGGGACTCATAAATACTCCACAAAGGTACATTCTTATTTAATGTCAAGTACGGAGACGGGATTCTAATCTGGGACTGGGATCAGAACCCCGCCCGAGACCACCGTACAAGACAAACATATCCGTTGAATAGAAATTTATGGTCCTCCATCTCTTTACAAAGATGTGATGAGGTCAGATTTAGATCCCGAACATTTTACTACTTGTATGAATGAATCAATTATATAACAGATCTAAATCGCCTCATCACATTTGGGTACACTTCACATATAGATAGATCGATATGCTTTATAGGGAATCACATTTCATAAAAGCTAGAATAGAAATCCTGAAATTTTAGTTTGCTCTGGGATCAAAATTATCATAATCGACCCCTACCTATAAGATCTCTATCTTGTGCATTTCACGTCAGCTCGAAAAGGTTAAGCACATGCAAAATTCCAACCGCAATCAAAATAGGTACATCTCTCTCTCTGTATATTAGATTTGGATCACTTCAGATTAATCCGGTTTTTTCGTGAATGCCTCTTACGTGCATCCCAAAGGGTAATTTT
>CM063506.1:77219826-77234826 GCA_032207245.1 Pardosa pseudoannulata | reverse complement strand
TTTGTTTGTGGGTACAAAAATAACGATATATACAGGAAAACGAAGCCGAATGTTCTTGTCTACTACATAGATTCTGGAAAAATTTAGACAAATAAAAACTAGTTTTTACATCAGTCGACCACAGAACGGAAAGGTTGATTAAAAAAATCAATTTAGATTTAAAATTAACTTTTTATTTATCCTTGCGAAAATGATATTATATATATGTATATTTATATATTACATATATGTATATGTATTTATATATATATATATATATATATATATATATATATATATATAAATTTGTTATTTGTCTATTTATATATTTGTTTATATATTTCAATACAAAATACGAAAAGTTGGTTAAAAAATTAAATAATTTTTGATCTATTGATATTTAATTGAATAACTGAATTTGAACTCAAAATACCCGCTCCCGGTACAATTCCGCTGCGAAATTTACCCGCATACAATGTGTTAATAAAGAAGGAAAAAAGTTAATTATTTTGTAAACAATTTTAAATTAGTAAGAAAGTAAAGTGATCATTATTAACATGACAGTTTAATG
This sequence comes from Pardosa pseudoannulata, assembly GCA_032207245.1. Lineage (NCBI taxonomy): Eukaryota > Metazoa > Arthropoda > Arachnida > Araneae > Lycosidae > Pardosa > Pardosa pseudoannulata. The sequence continues at coordinate 77,234,276 of CM063506.1, read as the reverse complement.
TAAAATATAAGCAATAGATTTTTATTTTCATGGTAATGCTATCTAGTCTAGTGCATGATTTTACTATCAAACAATTTAATTAAAACTCAATTGTTTAGAGGTTTCATTCTGTAGAGTCTAATCCATAGATTTTCACCGAGGACGGTATTAACTCCTATTGCGTGCTGGAGACTTTCAGGGGTAGGTACAGCGTTCAGAAACAAATAGGGACGTTAAGGCACTCTTAAAGGGCGATTGTTGCATACTTACCTATTTAGTAAATTAGTAAATTACTTTGAAAAAAAAACCTTCTGCTTCATGAATAATCATTTTATCTAACCAAAATTGCTATGATGTAGCTCCCTATTTAACCGAGATTCGCTTTACACCTGATGCACCCAAAAGTGTCTTCCAGAAATCGTTCTAGAACTGAATGTTAGAGAACACATTCTTCATGATGATAGTGCAAGTTTTCCTACGGCAAAACTGACAGTTCAATTTCTTCAACAGAAAACCCATCAAAGTATTAAGACATCCGCCCTGTTCTCCTGAACTTGTTGTGAGACCTTTGGCTATATTTTGATCAAAAAGAAATTTACTTAGGTGTCTTCGTTATCAGAAAATATCAGATTGACGAGGCTATAAAAGCATATCTTTCACAGATTTCAGGCAATGAAGCTTGGAGCACCTAATCTTTGGAAGATTCGCCAACAAAACTGCAACAATGGGAGTTTAACTTGAACGCTACTAAGATTTAGAAAATTCAATCCATTAATGCCTGAATCATTTCTGCCATATATATATTAGTGAATATCTTGACTGTAATTTAATGGGAATTCCTATATCTATCTATCTATCTATCTATCTATATCTATATATATATATATATATATATATATATATGCATATATGAATATATATATATGCATATATATACATATATATATTCATATATATATATATACATATATGCATATATATACATATATATACATATATATATATATGTGTATATATATATATATATATATATATATATATATATATATATATATATATATATATATATATATATAAATATATATATATATATATATATATATATATGTCAACCATATGAAGAATCATAGAGCCAACTATTTCTTGATAATGTCTTTATTCAAGTATATTGCACAGTTTAACAGCCAACCATCAAATATGACGGCGCGTGGCTAGCGTCCACATTCTAACAAAGGAACCCCACTTAGCTAGGGTTCATGCAGCAACCCTTTCTCAAGACGTTCTCCGGCAATCCCTACGAGTCAAGTGCCTTTATAATGAGTTATTAGAAATTCATGTGTCTGTATTAAAAGAGTGCACTGCTTTTTCTACTTTCAAACCCCTAAATTATTAATTTTTCATTTTCAAACCTCGCATGTATATATATACACCAAATACAACTTTTCAATTATCGTTTAACTATCTCTCGAATAATATAGTAACATTCAGTATTAAGCCGGGGCTATTGGGCTAGATCACTGAAAGGAGAACCGAAGACAGCTGGAAAATATGGAGAATGGGCAGAAATATACATCTATCGGAGATAAAGCATTGGGATATGTGTTGGAAGAATTTTAAATCTACGACACTCCTCTAATTAAGACAGTTTTGGGCTCAGAAAATAGATTTTAAGGAATTAGAATGGGAGAAAGAAGGTTTTTAAAGACATAGTATAATAATTTTGATATATTACATATATATATATATATATATATATATATATATATATATATATATATATATATATATATATATATATATATACATATATACATATATATATATATATTATATATATACATATTATATATATATATATATATATATATATATATATATATATATATATATATATATATATATATAATTTGATTTCAATACATATCTTTTAGTTTATTTTCATTCAATAAGGAAAGCAAAAAGTGTAAAATGCTTTCAAAATTAAAATTAACATAGAATTTCTCTATAATGATTCCATTCGAAAGTGCACTAAAGTTTCAACTACAAACAAAATATTAAACATTGATAGATTAAAAGAATTGTAAGTAGACTCCTCAAACTTCTGCTGACATCATTCGTAGATCAAGTTTTTTTCTTTCCGCGAAGTTTAACTACTTCGTTCAGATGCTGCATTACGTGACGTAGACTTAAACACAACATGTTTACAAACCACATCTTGAAAGCTGAATCTGACAGCAATTTCAGTTGTCAAATCAATCCAGCTGCTGCTCAAAACCACAAGTTACAAAACCGGCCTAATTGTGACAACTGCGAATATTTACTTGTTTCGCAACCCGAGGAATTCTTGTTTTTTGGCCTCAGTTTTGTCTCACAGAATGTTTAAGGCGACATAGTACTTTTTGAGGCTTTAAATTTTCATTACAATAGTTTTCTTTTAATTCATTCCTTATTTAATAACAGCCTAAGTTATCTGTTCGTCTGTCGTCGAATTTATGAAGCGGTTGGACCTGGAATAGATAGAGGCATCCATTTTGGATTCTTGATAAGTTAGGGATAGCCAAATTCAAAGCGAGTAAAGTTTATCTTATCCTAAACTATCGATCCTATTCTAAAATAAATTGGTATAAATATGCTTTATATCACTCAAAAAATACTGTCTTCTTTAAAACGTTCGAAATCCAGCCCTTCCCTCCTTTTCGTTTAATGCTATTATTTCAAGCCCTATTTTGCCCGGTTAAGAGCAGGTGATTAAATTTATCAATTTATCACATAATAAATAAGTAAAAATAACATTTTGTTTTTAGCGTTATGACGTCATTCCTTTAACCATCTCATTTAATTATTTCTTATTTTAAATTATTTAAATATCGTCTGCATTATTTCCATACGTTTTATCACTGAACTTAGATATGACGTCAATAATGTTCTTTTGCATTTGACTTAAATAATAGATTGGGTACGTACGCGATAATTTTAAATTTAATCATTGATTATTTTTTGTTGCAATGAAACTTTTATCACCGGTATTAACAACAAATTCTTTTCACAAAATTCTAGAAGTCTATTTCACGGACTAATAAATATCTAGCGTTTAATACATTGTGTACGGTTTTACATTTCGCAGCAGAATTGTACCGGAGCGGGTGTTTTGAGTGTAAATTTAGTTATTCAGTTAAATCTCAATAGATCGAAAATTATTTAATTTTTTAACCAACTTTTCGTATTTTATATCGAAATATATAAATAAATATATAAATAGAAATATATAAATAACAACCATAAGATTTTTGTAAACAAAAAATATATTTTTAGTGGATAAATTTATGATATATCGTAAATATGAAAAATGAAATAGAAATTGTAGTGTATAGTTTTAATTTTTTTCCCGTTCTGTGGTTTCGCATCGACTGATGCAAAACTAGTTTTTATTTGTGTAAATTTTTCCTGAATTATGTAGTAGACAAGAATATTCGGCTTCGTTTTCCTGTATATACCGTTATTTTTGTATCCACAAACAAACCACGTTGTTATACTAACCCGTACTAGTACGTGACCCACGCTCAAGTGTCAATCGTCAGAAATAGTACTAGTTCATGCAAACAATGTGTTATATATCTTTGAAAATTTAGAAGTTTGTGCGTTTGTGTGTTTGTTTTTTATACATAACCACACGGTTTGCAATCGATTCGCTCAATTTTGGACATCATACATTTATACCGCCAAATAATCCCTGTCAATATTAAAACCTCTGCTGTCCATCCTATCACGTAATATGATAAGATAAATTAAAGTTAGCAAATAACATGCGGTCAGTGAAGATAAACAAATTATTGAGTGTGTACCAGATAATTCTCAGCCAAAAATCAAACCATTTTTTTAGCTGCCTCATAGAGTGCTTTACAATTCTGGAAAATTAAAAATTTTATTGACCCCTGATATGACGGGCTATATGCTAGTATCAAAATGTTTCCCACTACATAACTTGCGCTACAATTTTCATAAACTTTTAAATCAGCCAAGTGTAAAAGAAGCGCTAAAGCAAATGTACGATAAATAATGCAAAACACGTACAACTTATAGATGGTAGTAAAGGTATTTTATTTCATAATACCCATTTGTATATAATACTGTATATATATAAATATATATATTTTTTTTTAATTTTGTCGTATCCCCGTGTACTAGATAATTCTCAGTCCAAAAACAAACTATTTTTTTAGCTGCCTCATAGAGTGCTTTACAATTCTGGAAAATTAAAAATTTTATTGATCCCATGATATGACGGGCTATATGCTAGTATCAAAATGTTTCCCACTACATAACTTGCGCTACAATTTTTATAAACTTTTAAATCAGTCAAGTGTAAAAGAAGCGCTAAAGCAAATGTATGATAAATAATTCAAAACACGTACAACTTGCCGAACGATGGCCGATTGGTTAGGGTGCTGGCCTTCGGTACCGGAGTTCGTGGGTTCGAATCCCACAGTGGCATGGATGTTCGTAGCCGTTCGGAATCGGCTTTAAGCTGTAGGTCCCGGTCTCATTAGCCCTCGTGTTGCAAAAAGTAGACCGTAGCACTCCAAACCAAACCACGTACAACTTATAGATGGTAGTAAAGGTATTTTATTTCATAAAGCCCATTTGTATACAATACTGCATATATATAATTTTTTAATTTTGTCGTATTCTCGTGTACCAGATAATTCTCAGCCAAAAAACAAACCATTTTTTTTTACCTGCCTCATAGGGTGCTTTACAATTCTGGAAAATTAAAAATTTTACTGATCCCTTTATATGACGGGCTATATGCTAGTATCAAAATGTTCCCCACTACACAACTTGCGCTACAATTTTCATAAACTTTTAAAGCAGTCAAGTGTAAAAGAAGCGCTAAAGTAAATGTATGATAAATTATGCAAAACACGTACAACTTATAGATGGTAGTAAAGGTATTTTATTTCATAATACCCATTTGTATATAATACTGTGTATATATATATATATATATATATATATATATATATATATATATATATATATATATATATATATATATATTTTAATTTTGTCGTATCCCCGTGTACTAGATAATTCTCAGTCAAAAAACAAACTATTTTTTTAGCTGCCTCATAGAGTGCTTTACAATTCTGGAAAATTAAAAATTTTATTGATCCCATGATATGACGGGCTATATGCTAGTATCAAAATGTTTCCCACTACATAACTTGCGCTACAATTTTTATAAACTTTTAAATCAGTCAAGTGTAAAAGAAGCGCTAAAGCAAATGTATGATAAATAATGCAAAACACGTACAACTTATAGATGGTAGTAAAGGTATTTTATTTCATAAAGCCCATTTGTATACAATACTGCATATATATAATTTTTTAATTTTGTCGTATTCTCGTGTACCAGATAATTCTCAGCCAAAAAACAAACCATTTTTTTTACCTGCCTCATAGGGTGCTTTACAATTCTGGAAAATTAAAAATTTTACTGATCCCTTTATATGACGGGCTATATGCTAGTATCAAAATGTTCCCCACTACACAACTTGCGCTACAATTTTCATAAACTTTTAAATCAGTCAAGTGTAAAAGAAGCGCTAAAGTAAATGTATGATAAATTATGCAAAACACGTACAACTTATAGATGGTAGTAAAGGTATTTTATTTCATAAGGCCTATTCGTATACAATACTGTATATATATATATATATATATTTTTTTAAATTTTGTCTTATCCTCGTGTACCAGATAATTCTCAGCCAAAACACAAACCATTTTTTTAGCTGCCTCATAGAATGCTTTACAATTCTGGAAAATTAAAAATTTTATTGATCCCATGATATGACGGGCTCTATGCTAGAATCAAAATGTTTCCCACTACATAACTTGCGCTACAATTTTCATAAACTTTTAAGTCAGCCAAGTGTAAAGGAAGCGCTAAAGCAAATGTACGATAAATAATGCAAAACACGTACGACTTATAGAAGGTAGTAAAGGTATCTTATTTCATAAGGCCTATTCGTATACAATACTGTATATATATATATATATATATATATATATTTTTTTTTAATTTTGTCTTATCCTCGTGTACCAGATAATTCTCAGCCAAAACACAAACCATTTTTTTAGCTGCCTCATAGAATGCTTTACAATTCTGGAAAATTAAAAATTTTATTGATCCCATGATATGACGGGCTATATGCTAGTATCAAAATGTTCCCCACTACACAACTTGCGTTACAATTTTCATAAACTTTTAAATCAGCCAAGTGTAAAGGAAGCGCTAAAGCAAATGTATCATAAATAATGCAAAACACGTACAACTTATAGATGGTAGTAAAGGTATTTTATTTGATAAGGCCTATTTGTATACAATACAGTATATATAATATTTTTTAATTTTGTCGTATCCTCGTGTACCAGATAATTCTCAGCCAAAAAACAAACCATTTTTTTAGCTGCCTCATAGAGTGCTTTACAATTTTGGAAAATTAAAAATTTTATTGATCCCGTGATATGACGGGCTATATGCTAGTATCAAAATGTTCCCCACTACATAACTTGCGCTACAATTTTCATAAACTTTTAAGTCAGCCAAGTGTAAAGGAAGCGCTAAAGCAAATGTACGATAAATAATGCAAAACACGTACGACTTATAGAAGGTAGTAAAGGTATCTTATTTCATAAGGCCTATTCGTATACAATACTGTATATATATATATATATATATATTTTTTTTTTAATTTTGTCTTATCCTCGTGTACCAGATAATTCTCAGCCAAAACACAAACCATTTTTTTAGCTGCCTCATAGAATGCTTTACAATTCTGGAAAATTAAAAATTTTATTGATCCCATGATATGACGGGCTATATGCTAGTATCAAAATGTTCCCTACTACACAACTTGCGTTACAATTTTCATAAACTTTTAAATCAGCCAAGTGTAAAGGAAGCGCTAAAGCAAATGTATCATAAATAATGCAAAACACGTACAACTTATAGATGGTAGTAAAGGTATTTTATTTCATAAGGCTTATTTGTATACAATACAGTATATATAATATTTTTTAATTTTGTCGTATCCTCGTGTACCAGATAATTCTCAGCCAAAAAACAAACCATTTTTTTAGCTGCCTCATAGAGTGCTTTACAATTTTGGAAAATTAAAAGTTTTATTGATCCCGTGATATGACGGGCTATATGCTAGTATCAAAATGTTCCCCACTACACAACTTGCGCTACAATTTTCATAAACTTTTAAATGATAAGCTTACTGGCCTATTCTATTGGATTAGAGTGCAGTAAAACACGATAAATCAGTAAACAATAACAATTTTACTGTCATCACAAAAGAACAACGCATAAACACTTAAATTACAATTCTAACACGTCCTAAACTAAGCTAAACAGAAATTAAATCTTACTAGAGGAGGATGGAAAACAACCTGATAAACATAACACATATATACCAACACATCTCTCGAGGCTATATATATATACTTATTTCCATAACGCTCACTCCGGAGCCAAGTATGCTACAGCCGCTTAATTCCCCGATTGGCTGTGACTATTACGTCAATAGTAGGAAGGGGGTGTTTCTCGGGATCGGAGGGAAATTAAAAATAAACCAACTGAAAATAAGCGATCTTAAGAAAATTAAGTTGGCAGTTAAACGGGCTATTTTATGCTTAAAATTCTGAAAATGCCAACATTAAATCAGCCAAGTGTAAAAGAAGCGCTAAAGCAAATGTACGATAAATAACGCAAAACACGTACAACTTATAGATGGTAGTAAAAGTATTTTATTTTATAAAGCCCATTTGTATACAATACTGTATATATATAATTTTTAATTTTGTCGTATCCTCGTGTACCAGATAATTATCAGCCAAAAAACAAACCCCTTTTTTTAGCTGCCTCGTTGGGTGCTTTACAATTCTGGAAAATTAAAAATTTTACTGATACTGTCAAAAGACGGGCTATATGCTAGTTTATATCATGAACAAATTAGTCTTATTTTATAATTATTCCTAATTAAGTTGTTTTAAAGAAGACAAGAAATTTTCCACCTAGAAATCTACATGCAAAGCAGTTTTCACTCAGTTCGAAAGTTTTCACAAAAAAATTTCTGGGGGCCGTGGGAAAAGGCGTGCAGACGACAATGTGAAGAAATTGGTGAAAACCCTTTAAGAAAAATCACGCCAAATGAAAATAAGGAGCGCATATTTTTTTTTCCCACGTCATTCTATCCAACTCGTAACTTTTACATACGCCGAAAATTAAAAATTTTACTGATCCCGTCATAAAACGGGCTATATGCTAGTTTATATCATAAACAAAATAGAAAGTCTTATTTTATAATTATTCCAAATTAAGTTGTTTTAATGAAGACAAAGAAATTTCCACCAAGGAAATCGACAAGCAAAGCAATTTTCACTCAGTTCGAAAGTTTTTCCCAATAACATTTTCTAGGGCCGTGGGAAAAGACGTACAGACGACAGAGTGAAGAAATTGGTGAAAACCCTTATAGAAAATTCAAGCCAAATGAAAATAAGGAGTGCATATTTTTTTCCCACGTCATTCTATCCAACTCGTAACTTTTACATACGTCGAAAATTAAAAATTTTACTCATCCCGTCATATTGATGGGCTATATGCTAGTTTATATCATAAACAAAATAGAAAGTCTTATTTTATAATTATTCCAAATTAAGTTGTTTTAATGAAGACAAGAAATTTTCCACCTAGAAATCAACATGCAAAGCAGTTTTCACTCAGTTCGAAAGTTTTCTCTAAAAATTTTCACGGGGCCGTGGGAAAAGACGTGCAGACGACAGAGTGAAGAAATTGGTGAAAACCCTTTCAGAAAACTCACGCCAAATGAAAATAAGGAGCGCATATTTCTTTTTCCCACGTCATTCTGTATCTAACTCGTAACTTTTACATGCGTCGGAATTGGGGCATATCAGGCGGCATGGGCAGATCCACGCATTCAACCTGTGTAAAGGGATATCCCGCTCTTGACAGTGAAGACAGAAAGCTTCGCACAGAAAGGCAGTAGACTGTGAACAGTCTCGTACGATCGTCCTAGATTAGCGATTCTTATATCGAATCAAAAATGAAACAGAAAAGAGGTTTGCGTGCCCCGAGGGCGTTGTTTGTGTGATTCGGTAAGTGAAACAAACCCCGCGTAGAGAGAGAGAAAAAAAAGTAAAGTAATAAATAATGTTATTCTTGCTTTTCCCAATTAAGTAAAATCTATTTTCGACGCATGTAGGATTTTGAGGAGGAAAGCGGATAAGAGCATTTTTCGAGCCTTAATTTCTTAACTACGTGACTCGTAGTAAGTCTTTTTTAGGTTGCCCTCTCTCGCTAAAATCTATTATCGCTAATCGACGATTACCTCTATAACACTATTGAGTTTAATCTACGATTTAGTTCTTTGTCATTTATGACTAGCATATAGCCCGTCATATGACGGAATTGTAAAGTATACAATGAGGCAGGTAAAAAAATGGTTTGTTGATTGGCTGAGAATCCCCTCACTAGAGAAGTGCGAAAATGTTAATGAAAGATTAATTCATATACCTTAGAAGACAACACAAGACACCTACAAGCCGCGTTTCCATTTTGAGGAGGGAAGAGGATAAGAGCATTTTTCGAGCCTTAACTACGTGACTCGTAATAAGTCTTTTTTAGGTTGGCCCTCTCTCAACAAAATTTATTAGTGCTAATCGACGATTACCTGTATAAAACTATTGAGTCTAATCTACGATTTAGTTCTTTGTCATTTATGACTAGCATACATCCTGTCATATGATAGAATTGTAAAGTATCCCATGAGGCAGGTTAAAAAAAAGGTTTGTTGTTTGGCTGAGAATCCCCTCACTAGGGAAGTGCGAAAATATGTTAATGAAAGATTAATTCATATACCTTAGAAGACAACACAAGACACCTACAAGCCGCGTTTCCATTTTAAGGAGGAAAGCGGATAAGAGCATTTTTCGAGCCTTAACTACGTGACTCGTAGTAAGTCTTTTTTAGGTTGGCCATCTCTCACCAAAATCTATCATCGCTAATCGACGATTACCTCTATAACACTATTGAGTTTAATCTACGATTTAGTTCTTTGTCATTTATGACTAGCATATAGCCCGTCATATGACGGAATTGTTAAGTACCCTATAAGGCAGGTTAAAAAAATGGTTTGTTGTTTGGCTGAGAATCCCCTCACTAGGGAAGTGTGAAAATATGTTAATGAAAGATTAATTCATATACCTTAGAAAACAACACAAGACACCTACAAGCCACGTTTCCATTTTAAGGAGGAAAGCGGATAAGAGCATTTTTCAAGCCTTAATTTTTTCACTACGTGACTCGTAGTAAGTCTTTTTTAGGTTGGCTCTCTCTCACCAAAGTCAATTAGTGCTAATCGACGATTACCTCTATAACACTATTGAGTCTAATCTACGATTTAGTTCTTTGTCATTTATGACTAGCACATAGCCCGTCATATGACGGAATTGTAAAGTATCCAATGAGGCAGGTAAAAAAATGGTTTGTTGTTTGGCTGAGAATCCCACCACCAGGGAAGTGCGAAAATATGTTGATGAAAGATTAATTCATATACCTTAGAAGACAACACAAGACACCTACAAGCCCCATTTCCATTTTGAAGAGGATAGCGGATAAGAGCATTTTTCGAGCCTTAATTTCTTAACTACGTGACTCGTAGTAAATCTTTTTTAGGTTGGCTCTCTCACCAAAGTCAATTAGTACTAATCAATGATTACCTCTATAAGACTATTGAGTTTAATCTACGATTTAGTTCTTTGTCATTTATGACTAGCATATAGCCCGTCATATGACGGAATTGTAAAGTATCCCATGAGGCAGGTAAAAAAATGGTTTGTTGTTTGGCTGAGAATCCCCTCACTAGGGAAGTGCGAAAATATGTTAATGAAAGATTAATTCATATACCTTAGAAAACAACACAAGACACCTACAAGCCGCGTTTCCATTTTAAGGAGGAAAGCGGATAAAAGAATTTTTCTATTCTTAACTACGTGACTCGTAGTAAGTCTTTACTATGTTACCCCTCTCTCAACAAAATTTATTAGTGCTAATCGACGATTACCTCTATAAGACTATTGAGTTTAATCTACGATTTAGTTCTTTGTCATTTATGACTAGCATATAGCCCGTCATATGACGGAATTGTAAAGTATCCAATGATGCAGGTAAAAAAATGGTTTGTTGTTTGGCTGAGAATCCCCTCACTAGAGAAGTGCAAAAATATGTTTATGAAAGATTAATTCATATACCTTAGAAAACAACACAAGACACATACAAACCGCGTTTCCATTTTGAGGAGGAAAGCGGATAAAAGCATTTTTCGAGCCTTAACTACGTGACTCGTAGTAAGTCTCTTTTAGGTTAGCCCTCTCTCAACAAAATTTATTAGTGATAATCGACGATTACCTCTATAAGACTATTGAGTTTAATCTATGATTTAATTCTTTGTCATCTATGACTAGCATATAGCTCGTCATATGACGGAATTGTAAAGTATCCAATGATGCAGGTAAAAAAATGGTTTGTTGTTTGGCTGGGAATCTCCTCACTGGGGCAGTGTGAAAATATGTTAATGAAAGATTAATTCATAGACCTTAGAAAACAACACAAGACACCTACAAGCCGTTTTTCCATTGCCAGTAAAGTTACCTTCATTTTACCGGTAAAAAGGATTTTACTTGGAGGGTCAAACACCCACTTACATGAACAATGACTTAAACACTTCTTTTTGCCGTAGTGGCATATAGCTCGTTATAGGAGGGGATCATTAAGATTTTCAACTTTCCAGAATTGTTAAGTACCCTATGAGGTAGATAAAAAAATGGTTTGTTGTTTGGTTAAGAATTGTCTTGCAACAAAAAATAATCGATGGTTAATTTAAAATTATTATATATGTACTTAATCTATTATTTAAGAAAAGTATAAAAGAAAATTATTTACATAATATCTAAGTACAGTGATAAAACGTACGAAAATAATGCAGACGATATTTAAATAATTTAACATGAGAAAAGATTAAATGAGATGGTTAAAATAATGACTTCATATTGTTAAAAAATGTTATTTTTTACATATTTATTACGTGATGAATTGATACATTTATCGCCTGCTTTTAACCGGGAAAATAGGGCTTGAAGTAATTGCATTAATCGCTCGAAAAGCGGGGAAGTGATGGATTTCGAACTTTTTAAAGACGACAGTATTTATCGCTGTGGTATGAAGCATATTTTTACCAACTTATTTTAGAATCGGATCTATAATTTAGGAGAAGATAAACTTTACTTGAATTGAACTTTGTTTACCCTAACTGATCGATAATCCAATATGAATGTCTTTATCCATTCCAGATCCAACCGCCTCATAAATTCGAGGGCAGACGAACAGATAACCTAGGCTATTATTAGTTGGGGGGATGAAGCATGTAGACCTTATAACCTAGCTTGTAGACCTATGACCTTAGAGTATTATAAAACGTAAGAAAACACCAAATACTTTAGCCCAAAAATTTACTTACATTCACTCACAACAATAATTAGTATCGCTACGATTCTTTTCAGTAATCAGAATGACTTTTTATTAGAAAATATTGACTAGAAAATCATCCTTCAAGGTATAATGCGTGCAAATTGCCTCTTCAATCAAAAGACTTCCCGTCCAATTCGACGTGTTTAAATAGATATGCAAGAGAAATGTTTAACATCGATTGAAAACGAATAAAATAAACACTTTTTAATGACAGGAAATACGTATGACCAGACATATTAGTATTAGCACGCATCTATTTAATTATCATTCTAAGCGGCCACGATACAGAACATACATCATATCCTAGTTACGTTACATAGCTCGTTTTCTTAACTAACGGTTTCTCGTCTCTCAGTCCGTTGCGGTTGCCGTCAAGGCTGACTCACACCACAAAAATTGCGCTCCTCCAAATTTGATACACTTGAAGCCCCAATTGCCATAAAGATCTCTAAAGTTTCATAAATAAATTTATAAAAGGACATTTTACTTTAGTGTCAGGACTGGAGACGCTCATCAAATCTCCTCAAATCTCCTCTGGAGATCCAATCGCTCACACATCGGCCCAAAATGCAATTTTTTAAAAAAGTTATTTGAATAAGTCTTTTGGATTTTTGATATGATGTAGATACTACTTCATTATTACTACTACAATGTGTATCTGCGTTGAGTAATAATATAAAACATAACTATCACTTTTTGCGACAGTCCCAGATTCAGAAACAAGAACCAAATAAAAGAAAGATTTCCGTTTTCGTGCTGTAGGAAAAACACGAAAATTTATTTTTGAATTGTCGTCAAGTATATGAAAAAAAGGCCATTGCCATTATAAAAACCAAAATTCACACGACAGGAAGCCACGTGACACAGTTGCGATACTATTTATTTCGCTAAAAGTAGTATATTTTCTGATATCTTTCTTCCGTTTAAAAATTTCATTTTGACCTTTAAATACAATCAGATAAAAAAGATTTTTTTTTTTTTTTACAAATAAGGAACATTTTATATTTTTCATAGAATGTAGATATTTGAATGTATTTCTAATATATTAAAAATTATCCGAATAAGTGACTAAGTCATATTTCCTTCCTTTTTTTAATTCCTATTCACAGGACAAACAGAGCCGTCATTCAGAGAGCGCGATATCTTAAATTTCAAAAGAATGAAATCGCTGATTTCCATTATTTTGTTCCATATATTTTCAAACATTCTTATCTTAGGAATTACAACGTTTTCGATCTTCTTAGTCACTTGTTTTATTGTAAGTTAGTGATTTTAGCTGTTTCAGAAACGCTGATCTAATACAATTGTTGCGAGATTACATGGGATCCCTGTGATGTGACAGAAATTAACCGCACTCGATACACCACTGTGGTGTAAATTTAACTTTTTCAAAGAACCGGGGCTTACGATCAGGGCTGTAAATAAGGCGTGGCAAAGGTGGCGTTTCCCACGGGCGCATCATTCTTAGGGATGCCGCACAGTGAGGAAAATGGGGTCCGAAAGAGGACGATTCACCTACAGTAGAATTAAGGAAAAGTTGATAAATAATTTTTCTGATTATAAAATCCAATGTGTTTAAAATTTATTTTTTATGAATTTTCTTATTTTTTCAAAAGCTTCTAGACACTAAACTCCTTATAAATTCTTATCCCCCTGCTGCATGGATGTTAGTAGCCGTTCGGAATCGGCTTTAAACTCTAGTTCCCGGTCTCATTAACCCTCGTGTTGCAAAAAGTTGACTGTAGCACTTCAAACCAAACCTTATAGATTTTTACATGTTTATCAAATACACCTCATAGACCTTAATATAATTCCGGTTATTCGTTTTAAATTTTGAATTTATTAAAGTTATTATAAC
>CM063506.1:77194826-77207326 GCA_032207245.1 Pardosa pseudoannulata | reverse complement strand
GAACATACGAGGTTCTAAAGCAGAAATGATGAACATTTTACGGTTAGTGTGCTTGTTAAATTAAGGTTTATTATTTTTAGGTACCCAGTGTGCCACATGTTATATTTCTTTTAAAAATCGTCTTTCAGCTCCTCTACACAATTTTTTTTATTAGAATCATTCTATATCCTGTTGTCACAAGGTAAAAATCATTGTTCTATTATAAAGTTTTAAAGTGGCATGATTCATAAAAATTCAGTTTTTGTATCGTATAGAAACCTTTTACTTTGTCACTTTTTTAGACTGTTATATACATTTAGAAAATGAAATTGTCTGAATCAGTAAAGGAGAGACGATAGCGTTCATCGGTTCTCTCTTTTTCAAAAAATCACTCTCCCATATCTCGAAGCATCAGTTTTGTTGCATATCGATAACATTCCAGTCATTTCAAAAACGAGTACCAACTTTATATTGAAATCTAAGAAACAAACCACAAAGTATGCCATAGTTTACAATTTAATTTAGGTTCTCTCTTTATAACTCATCTCACTCACGTACTTCCCCTAAGAAAAGACAGTGTTCCCTACAAGGACTTCCATGGTGAAGAGGAACACTAGTCACCCTTCAGTCCTACTAAATGTAATGGCGCTCTATGCTCGTATTCTTTGATCCACCTTTGATGACTAATAATCTTCGAGCTATGTTCTTTTTTTACATTTTGTTGTTGTTGTTGTCTTATGCTACTTGGTCAAATTAAGCACGATTGAGTCGGAAGCTACTCGTATTTAGGCAAAGGGGTGCGCCTTTCGTTTTAACGAACACATCAAGGTTGAATGTACGACTTCTTGCTCAAGTGAATCCTCATAATTTTGAAGCAGCGATCAAGCAGAAGCCCTATAGGCTTGGCCTGCCCCCTCCAGAGGCATTGATTGAGAACTTGGAGGACATTATGACCACGAACCTATTTTACGTCTTTCGTTTTAACAAGCACCTCAAGTACGACTTCAATGGATCCTCATAATTTTGAAGCAGGGACCAAGCAGAAGACCTATAGGCTTTGTCTGCCAACCCCAGAGGTATTGATTGAGAACTTGGAGGACATTATGACCCCGAACATATTTTACGTCTTTCGTTTTAACAAGCACCTCAAGTACGACTTCAGTGGATCCTCATAATTTTGAAGCAGGGACCAAGCAGAAGACCTATAGGCTTTGTCTGCCATCTCCAGAGGTATTGATTGAAAACTTGGAGGACATTGTGACCACGAACCTATTTTACGTGCCTCAGTATTGATTGAAAACTTGGAGGACATTGTGACCACGAACCTATTTTACGTGCCTCAGTCACCCTTAACGAACACGGCGTATCTTAGGCTGGCTCGAGATCCGAACCCGTAACCTTCCAGTTACGAGAGCGTTGCCTTTGTCGACTGAGCAACCGCGGCTCTTAAATTTTCATTTCAGTGAATGTAAGTGAATAAAAATAATTTAATATGTTCTTATCTCGTTCCACCGAGATACTTATCGCGTGCTGTCCCATAAGCTGCCCATCTCTGTTCTAGGGGGTATTTTTTGAGCAAACCCAGTGAAGGAGCTTCCGCAAGGTGGACCAACGACCGTTAGCAATAACTCGTGAGCAACAGAACCGAAACCCAGGGACGCGACTGTCGATTCTCTAAATTTCGTGTTCACTCTTTTCCCCAGCCGGTTGACTGTTCAGAAGGTGCAGTGATCACAAATTTCCTTTTGCTAATTTGTGCTAATTTGTAGCCAAGCATTACGGGTTTGCGCCACCCTCGTCAAGGACACGGAGCCTGCGGGAGCAACAGTTATCTCCCAAATTTCTTCTCGGACGTATTTCAGATGCAGTCGCTCGATGATGCCAGCGTATCCCTCTATTTCATCATTTTATATATTAAAAAAATAGTTTTGAGGACAAAAAATAATGACTCTGATGATTTTTGTGTTTTGATTTTATTAAATCTACTTTTAAATTTGTAAAAGTAATTAAAGTTTTCGAAACCATTAATTTGCCTTATTTCTTTTATCGATTATTCAATCTCAACTAATAGGCGTTAACCGTGGCCTAGATCGAGTGTGCATAAATGAAGCTAAAGCAATTCGATCGGCGTACAGAGTTTATGATAGTTTTTTTAACTGGTGTCATTCGTTAATACCTTTTAGGTAATTGAAATGACTAAGCCGACTTCCTCCGCAGATCTCAATATCTGTAATCAGCAATTCAAGTTCTTTAAAAGAAAAGTATAGCATGATCCAAGGTTTTGCTTCAGATCTCTAAGTTTTACAGTTTATTTCATTCAATCTAAATGAGCCTTATATATATATATATAATATATATATATATATATATATATATATATATATATATATATATATATATATTATATATATATATATATTATATATATATATATATATATATATATATATATTATATATATATTATATATATATTATATATATATATATATATATATATATATATATATCAGTGGCGTGCGGTCCATATGTGCAGGGTGTGCACTGCACACCCTGGCAAAATTATGAGGAACAATAATTTTCTGCACCTATGTCTACCTATCTTTATATGGTATATAATAAATATTATTTATAATATATTCAAATATTATGTTGATTTTCTTGCTTGTATTCCCGCAGTGCGTGCGGTACTAGGTGCTGCACCACGTAGCGCGCAAACGAACATAGGAAGTTCTGATGTGTACGCACTGCGCACTAAATTGAAAATCACGCTTTATATGTATGGGCTACTATACTACTGAGGCAAGTGCAGCTATTTTTCCTGCACTTGGCATTCAGAATCATCCGAAGGTACGGTTTATTAAGCGTTGTATTAGAGCGGGGACTTACGTGCTGAAGCGCTTTTGGTTTTTTAACTGATTAACTGGCCATACGATTTTGCAGACGGTTAATGTTTAAATTTATATTGTAAGATTTTGTTTTCATGGAAATATAAAAGAAGTATTTCATCAATATAAAGTGAAATGTTTTAGTGTGGTAAATTAATTTCGGTGATGTATTATATTTATTGAAATAATTAGCTGAAAAACAATGTTGTTTTGTTTTAAAGAAACGAATTTTAACAGAACAGTCCAAATTTTACCATTCATTGTGTCTTACAGACAGTATATAAGTTATATCTGTAACACCATATCCCTGGTTTTGTTTTTAAAAATTGTCAAGATGTTTTTCGCAGAATATATGATTTCCAAATGTTAAAAACAATTAATAAATATAATTTAATCCACTGACCGAACAAGAAACAGTTCGCTCTATTGTGCCAGCGTGCAGTGAAATCCTCTGCACGTGGAATAGACGTTCGGTTTGTCGGCACCAATGAGCATCCGGATGAGGCACCGCAGCGGCGGGCGCCATGTGGTGCTACGTTTGCTGAACATATAAGTTTTTCGTGGAAGCCCGAAGCGTTGCTTTTTCGACGACGATATGACACCATACAACAAAAGACATGATTTTTGCTTCAGTGCTAGTAGAATTCTCATAAGTTTAGCTGTTTTTATAGTTATAACTCGACTACTCGTAGGTAAATATTTTATTTATTGTAATCTTTAAATTTATATTCATAATAAATAACCCGTTTCAGAATGGAGAACTCAGATGTCTCAATAATTAAAGATTTATTGGAAAATCCATGTTCTCTGCACACCCTGCATGAAAACCTACCGCACGCCACTGATATATATATATATATATATATATATATATATATATATTAATCATATAAATATACTTGAGCATCTCTAGCATCACATAATAAAAAAGTTAATTAGCTTCAATTTTATATTAAAAATAATAATCTGTTAACTAACTGTCAACTATTAAACTATAGGTATCATCATTCATTGTCATAATTTTAGAATTTGCCCTTATAAGGCGATTTCACACAGTAGGGCAAATTCTCAAATTCTGACAATTCTGGCTTTAGTTGCAAACGGAAGGGTAGTTTATTGTTCTTCCATAGGCTGTTGTAAACATGAAAATGAATGGGAAGGGTATTATTGTAATTCTTGACGTTGCGACAAATTGCCTTTTGTAGGGAGACTTTTAGAGGAGTATGAAGATAAACATATTTTTGAGAGTGTACCAGATAATTCTCTGCCAAAACACAAACCATTTTAATATCTGCTTCATGAGGTATTTTACAATGCTGGAAAATTAAAAATTTTACTAATCCTATCATATGACGGGCTATATGCTAGTTTTTAATAATTTGAAGTTGTTGCTTTGTAAACTGTTGAGGGTTTAATTGCTGATATGGTTGTCGCGTAAGATGTATATCATTAACTTTTGAAACTTGTGCCAGTGAATATTATCACTGAATTTATATTTTACCATTCGTGTGAATGAAACGATTTTTAATTAAACTGACGTAATATATGTTCTATAAAATTAAGTAGTGTAAATGATAAGTTTTTGTGTTGCATTAAAATGTTGCTTCAATGATCCCTGAGCGATTTATTGATTATTTCATAAAATATTGACAGCCGTTAATATCGGTTAGATGTACCAGAGCCTCTATTTTCCGAAGATATATTATTATTTTTACGTATTTTAAACAATTGCCCATAAATATAAATACCCGGTTTCTAAGTGGTTTTGGTTAATTAAGTAAAAGTATATAATTCTATTACAATGGAGAAGTCTGCATCCATTAATTTGGTTTACTGGAACTTAAAAAAAAAAAAAAAAAAGAAAAAATAGAAAGGAATACAATGTTCAGATGGAATACTTTTGTATTTTAGTAAAAATCAACAATAATTTCGCCAAATTTGCAAAGTGGTACCCCATTCTGGCTTGACTAAAGAACTGGGTTCCCCTGCCCACTTGGCGATATGGGTTTAAGTATAGTAGCCTAACATTTTCTCCTGATCTCACCGTGTCCAAAAAATATGTATTTATATTATAATTTATAAAGATATCATAACTCTCGGAACAGATGCATTATTGACGCCGGTCCCTTACCAATGTTTTTTTTGGAGACCAAGAGAAAATCATTTTTTGAAAAATCGCCAAGTAGAACGTGGCGGCGGTACACGTTTTCTGAAAAAAAAAAAAAAAAATAAATAAATGTGGCAGAGGTCACATGACATGTTAGAATCACAACATTAACATAACTAAACTTAAAGAAAAAGAAAACCAGATTAACAATTTAAAGCATTAAAATAAAATTAGCGTAATAATTTTTTTACGTTATTTAAAAAAATAAATAACAGTAATTAGTAATATTTATGATATAAACACAGAATCACAATATATAGCATTTTAATAAGCACTAATATTATAAAAAATATAACATGAACCAAATAACTTCACCCGTCATTAAATTAACTAAATCCCAAAAATGATAAGAACAAAAACAAAATGTTCCAAAGTTCTTGTTTGATTTAGAATATCCTGATATTTTTTAACAATTTCAAAAATAGTAAGAACCGAAATAAATACCCCACCATAACTGAATTATACTAAATCTCAGAAAATGATTAAAAAAAATTATTTACTAAATAGAAAATGAGAACAAAAAAAAAAAAAAAATGCAACCAGACCTAGGTGACTATAAACCAAAAGAAAGCTAAATGCAAATTTCAATTTCTCGAATAGTTATTGACGTCAGAAATCAATAGAGTGCATCAATAATGCAAGAACACATTAGAGATACCATACCCATCACCAAAGTCAGGCAAAACAAACTCACTCATCTCCCCTAAAATCTTTGGCGACGAAAAACACGGCGTTATAATGCATCTGTACCCAACTCTCCCTGTGTAACTCTTTTCTTATATATAAAAGTGCGCAATGCTTAAAAAAATTCGATATAACAAAAAATAATGACTATATAATAATAGCATATAAAATAGCCTAAGTTATATGTCCGTCTGTCCACCAATTTATGAAACGGTTGGACCTGGAATGGATTGCTAAGGGCAGGCGATTAAATTATCAATTATCCACATAATAAATCATTCACTATGCTGATTTTTTAATAATTTGGAGTTGTTGCGTTTGCAACTATTAAGTGATTAATTGCCCCATAAATATAAATGTCAGGTTTTAAAGTCATTTCTTTAAGACATATAATTCTTTTACGGTGCGCAATGTGCATTAAATAAAGTTGCCAGAAAAAGCAAGAAATGCAATGTTTGGATGGATTACCTTTGTGTTTTAGTAAATATCGCCAATATTTTTGCCAAATATGCCAAGGAGAACCCAATTTTTAAGTAGTCCCCAAATAGTTTAAATTGTACTCTCAGTGTAAATAAAACTTTTCAGTGCGGTTGAGTAAATTCATTTGGATTTCTTCCGCCTAAATGTATTCAATACATAAATTATTTAATAATTTATTCAATACATTTACGATACAAATTATTTAGACAGCAGTAAAGGGTGTTCATGAATTATGTATTGATTACGCAAGTTCTACCCGCAAAAATCAAGGAATTCGGGTGGTAATTCGATCTAATCAGTAGAAATTACCATACAATAAATAGACTGGAAAACAGTTACTCCTTTTTTTTCCATTCAAATTCAATTTTCTTTTACAGATTATGGAGCAGTTTTATTATTAGAGCCCATGGGCGACTTTTTGTCCGTCTAGCCAAACGTATCGTTAATATCGTATGAATTACATGAGTTTAATTTCGTAAAATATAAATTTTAAAAATTAATACAATAAGGTAAGTAGCGTGAAATTTCTATATCATGAAATTATAGATAAATTTACATGGAAATTTTTAACTTTTTACAATTTATATTCATGATAATTTTTAGATATATATATACGAACAGATGCATTATAAACGCCGGCCCCATCCGCAAATTTTTTTTTTTAATTTTTTTTTTTATTTTTTTTTTATTTTTTTTTTTTTTGGCGACCAACAGAAAAATCGCCAAGTAAAAAAATATGGCTGCGGCAGGCATTTTCTCAAAGATCACCAGAAAAAAAAGCATGGCGGCGGTCACGTGATATATTTGAAACACAACAATTAACAAAACAAAACATTTAAGAGATTTTAAAATAGCTTTATAAAAATGTTAAATATCAAGTCATAAATAAATCTTATTATTTATAATCATAAATCTATTATTAACTATAACTGGCTATCCTCAGTCCCTCTACAGTTGATTAAGTCTAGTGTATTATAACAATATCTCATTGACTGTTGTTCTAAGAATCGCGGAGTGCCCTCTCACAAATTGTTAAATTTCCACCAGCCTAAACCAACTAATTAATTTTGTGTTACTAAATTAATATTTTCTTTCTTTTTGCCTACTTCTTTTTCCAGGTTATTAAACGCATGTTTCAAAAATAAATGCATAGCTTCTTATAAAGTAAGCGTTTTATTTTTCCTTTTTTTTAGCACATTGGTGCAGCGGAATTGTACTAGGAGCGGGCGTGTTGCGCGTAAATTTAGTTATTCAGTTACATCTCAATAGATCGAAAATTATTTAATTTTTTAACCCACTTTTCGTGTTTAATATTGAAATATATAAACAAATATATAAATAGAAATATATAAATAATAACCATAAGATTTTTATAAGCAGAAAATATTTTTTTAGTGGATAAATTTAAAATAGAATCGTAAATATGAAAAGTAAAATAGAAATAGTAGTATATAGTTTTAACTTTTTCGAGTTATGTTATATAAAATCATTTTTACATTTTACATTATAAAAAAAAATGAAAGACGAGAACATTCGGCTTCGTTTTCCTGTATATACCGTTATTTTTGTACCCACAAACAAACCATGTTGTTACACTAACCCGTACTAGTACGTGACCCGCGTTCAAGTATCAATCGTCAGAAAACGTACTAGTACGTGTCCCGCATACGATGTGTTAACCCCTTCCGGTAAAATGACGAGTCTAGCTCGTCATTAGTTTTTCATTCCATACCGCACAATGACGAGCTACATCACGCGATTAAAGTTACTGTTAAATATGATAATTAATTTAGTTTAAAATTTCTAGTGTACTGAATTTGGCAACACTTTTATCACTTGTGAAAATCACAAGTCACTATTGCATATAAGCGATTTACGCATAGGGCAAATTCAATTTACAATTCTGCTTTAGTTTCAAAGAAGGCAGTTTATTGTTTGTCTCTTGGCTGTTGTAAATATGAAAATGAATAAATTATAGTTTCATGACGTTGCGACAAATTGCTCTATTGTTTACTTAGAATTTCTTGGTACAAATCATTGAATTAAAGTCAGAATAAAAGAAAACCTACTAAGAAATGCCGTGTGTGTTACAAGAATCAAATTAAAAGTGAGACTACTTGGCGTGTAAACATTAAGAATTCCTTTGCACTTTGTTTTGAAAAGGACCACTAGCTTGAAGACTATTATCTGTATACCTACAAAGCAAAACAAATACCTACCTACAAACCAATAACCAAAATACCTACAAAGCAAAACATTAATAATGTTTTGCTTTGATATTTTCTTAATTTTACTGTTTCTGATATTATTTAACACTATGTAAAAAGTGGATTTTAGTTAAGAATATGTAAGAATTGTAAAATGAAACAAGTTTTTTAAATAAAAATTAAATGGTTATTTCATGCACAGTTTTTCATTATTAAATCATACCGGAAGGGGTTAATGTTCTTTTTTGCATTATTTTTGACGAGTTAAAGGGATTGGTAATTTTTGTGATATATATTTCAGGTTATTAGTTTGACGCGGTGGATTTACGCTTCAAAATCTTTGCATCTAAAAGGAAATTGTGTTATTTTTAAATATAGGTTTGAGCTATTCATATCCCAGCGATGGAGAAAAAAAATTTTTTTTTCATTTACTGTTACTTTAATTTCCTCATAAACGTAAAACCAGTTGCAGTCATAAATGATTTACAAAAACTAGTATTTCTTTCTTTTATTTTTTTAGTTTGCAATGATAAATTAGTTCTTTTTTCCCATTTCAATCGTGTGAAATGAGTTTTGCCATTTCACTAATAGTTTCCTTATCTCATCAATCATCCTCCGCCACGTAAGTTTTTAGAGCAATATTTGAGGATATTTGTTACTATTTATTTTACTAGCATATAGCCCATCATTTGACGGGATCAGTAAAATTTTTAATTTTCAAGAATTGTAAAGTACCCAATGATGCAGGTATTAACCCATATTGGACCGCTGTCCTATAAACAGGACAGCAAATATAATTCCATTTAATAATAAATCCCCTATATAATAATAGCCTAAGTTGTCTGTCGGCAAATTTTTGAAGCGGTTGTACCTGGAACGGATACAGGCATCCATATTGAATTTTTTATGAGTTAGGGTTAGCAAAATTCAAAGCGAGTCAAGTTTATCTCCTAAATTATCGATCCGATTCTAAAATAAAATGGTATAAATTGCTTTATATCACAGCAAACAATACTGTCGTCTTCAAAATACGAATTCCACCCATTCCGTTTTCGAGCATTTAATATCATTATTTAGAGCCCTATTTTCCACGGTTAAGAGCAGACGATTCAATTTATCAATTTATCACATAAGTAGATGAAAATAACCTTTTTTTTCTAGAATTATGACGTCATTCCTTTAACCATCTCATTGAATCATTTCTTATTTTAAATTATTTAAATATCGTCCGTAATATTTTCATGCGTTTTATCACTGAACTTAGATATTACGTCAATACTTTTCTTTTATATTTGGATTAAATAGTAGATTAGGTACATAGTTGATAATTTTAAATTTGATCATTGACTATTTTTTGTTACAATGAAAATTTATCACCGGTATTAACAACCAATCTTTTCGTAAAAGTTTAGGAGTCTATTTCGTGGACTCATATATATATATAATATATATATATATATATATATATATTATATGTTATATTATATATATATAGTATATTATATAAATATGTATTATATATATATGTATGAACATAAATTTTAATATTTTTTA
Organism: Pardosa pseudoannulata; assembly: GCA_032207245.1. NCBI lineage: Eukaryota > Metazoa > Arthropoda > Arachnida > Araneae > Lycosidae > Pardosa > Pardosa pseudoannulata. The sequence goes on along the minus strand of CM063506.1, from coordinate 77,197,368 downwards.
TATATAATGTATATATATATAAAAATATATATTTTATTTCGTATATAATATTATTTTAATATTATATATATATATATGTATTATATATATAGAAATTATATATATGTATTAAAAATTTAATATGTGAAAATATATGTTTTTTATATATATTTATAATTAATATAAATATGTATAAAGTAATAAAATATAAGAATATAATGTATATAGGATATTATATATTTAAATATAAATGTATATTTATAAATATATATGTATATATATATGTATAAAGAAAATATTATATATATTAATGTATATAATATGATATATATATATGTATATATATATTATATATATATATGAAATATTTGTATATATGTAAATTTTTAAATATGTATATAATATATGTATAAATATTAATATATGTATAAAATTTATATAAATGTATAAAAGATATAATGTATATATATCTATAAAAATATTTATATATGTAATTGTATATCTTTGTTATATGTTTAATATATAATTTTAATACTAAAAAATTTATAAATTTAAAAATTTAATATGTATATTTATTATTTATGTAATTATGTATAAATTATTTGTAAAATATATGTATATTTTAATATGTATTATATGTAAATTTTATATATTAATATAATATATTTATAAAAAGTTTTATGTTTTATGTTAATATGTAAATAGTGTGATTATTTTATGTATTTTTATGTTTATATTTACAGAAAAAAAAAAAGATAAAAACGTAAATATATTTTTTATAAAACTAAAATATAAATCAGATTCAATATGATATATGTATTTATATGAATAATATTGAATATAAATATAATATATTTATACAATGATTGTATAATAAAAAATATATATTAAATAAATATATTAAAAAACTGTATAACAAAGATATGAAAATAATTATATTTTTTTTTATATAAAAATAAATATGTATATAAGTTAAATATTTATATATTTTATGTAGAGATATATATAAATATATATATATATATATATACATATATATATATACATATATATATATATAGATATATATATATCTTTTTAAGTTCATATCTCTAAAAATAAAGAAGTTTGTTTTGTTATACATAACCACACAGTTTGGAATCGATTCGCGAAATTTTGAACATCACTCATATACACCGCCAAATAATTACTCTTAATATTAAAACCTCTGCTGTCCCTAATGACAAGATAAATTATAGTTGGCAACTAAAATGCGGTCAGTGATGAAATGAAATTATTGAGCGTGTACCAAATAATTCTCAGCCGAAATGAAACCATCTTTTTACCTGCCTCATAGGGTACTTTACAATTCTGGAAAATTAAAAATTGTACTGATTCCGTCATATGACGGGCTAAATACTAGTTTATAAATATTTTCTGAGTGGATTTCATTTTAACTCCTTTACAATAGACACACTGTACCATAGTAACAAAAAAATCTGAGAAATCAAATTATATTGTATTGTAGAATTAATTTTCAGCAACCTCTTCAAAATTGTCATTTTTTAATCTTCAATTTTATATTGTTGTTATTATTTTTTTTTAATTGTGGAGGTTACTTTTAGTTTAAAAACAGAGCTAATAATGTAGTTGAAAGTTTTTGTTGAAAAATATATTTTACATGTGTATTTTGTAAGTATAAAAAAGGTGCCCTAAAATTAAGACGACTGTTTAATCCCGATTATTTTTCCACGAATTCGATATTGCACTGAATGAGCAATTCTTTTCTTATCTTCAAATGAAAACCAGTTCAAACACCTGTTCACACACCTGGACACACCAAGGGGTAAATAGATGTCTATCCTATTCAGAAAAACTGGAGATTGCAACATAAATTTACTCTCTTACTGCCAGTTCAATAACTGCAAGAGAAAACCAACCACAGTATGCTTAAAATGTAATGTTGGACTTTGTTTTGACTGTGTCCCCAAATTTCCTCTATGAATCAGCCTAATGCAATGGAAGTGATATTTGTTAAGTTTTATTAGTGTATTGAACCGTTGTCCTATTTATAGGACAGCCAATTACATAAAAAATTAAAAATATTTTTTCAAAATTTTGGTTTTATATACTTAGCTACACCATATTAATGATATGGATTAAGTTTTAATAACTTACAGAAATATTTAGTAGGTGTGGTAAAATATGGGTTAAAATGACTTGTGTTTGGCTGAGAATTATTTAGTACATGCTTAATAATGTCTTAATCTTCATACTCCTCTAAAGTCTCCCTACATTGTGAATGCAGTTTAGAATCGTGCTGAATTCATTTAGTCAAACCGTGTGGTTATGTATAAAAAACAAACACACAAGCAAACAAAATTTTTAATTTTCAAAGATATATAACTTAAACGCTAGATGTTTATTAGTCCGTGAAATAGACTCCTAGACTTTTAGGAAAATAATTTGTTGTTAATACCGGTGATAAAATTTTCATTGCAATAAAAAATAATCGATGATTAAATTTAAAATTATCACTTATATACTTAATCTATTATTTAATACAAATATAAAAGAAAATTAT
>CM063506.1:77077326-77189826 GCA_032207245.1 Pardosa pseudoannulata | reverse complement strand
ACTGAATGCATTCAAAAAACATTCACAAGTCAGTATATTGGCGTAAATTTGCAATATTTTAAAGTTTATAATGATGAAAATGGTATGTTATCTTTATTCTCAATACAAGGTTCGGAAAACTTTTTAAAAAATATTAAACAAAAAAAGATGGATAGATTATCGTTGTTGTAAAGGAAATGGAACTGAAAGTTTAGGTCTAAAATGCATAAAGAGTACAAAATAAAACCGCAGCTTTAATTCAGAATATTGTTACAAAAATCCACCTATCTTGGCTTATAAGCATATCGTATCAGATGAAACAGAATTGCATTGTGGAGAAAAAAAGTGCAAAGAGCTTTGATTAGCCTTAGAATTATCGGTTTTTGATATTCGTATGAAAGTCATCGAATTTCTTCTAGACAACCATCACACTATGACTGACAATTTATTCCAAAATTATAATTGAAATAAATTCTAAATATAAACAAAAAAGAGCTAGAAAGCTTACCTAAAAATACAGCACACATTTTGCAACTGTTTTTCTGTAAGAAATAACGAACGCTAGGTAAAGAATCACATTTTGATCAGTAAAGTTCAAGCTGAAGTGATATTTAAGAACATTTTTTGAAGTTGGATTCATACTTTAAAAAGAATCCATCATGTGAATCTAATGTATAAATTGAAAAAAAAAAAAAAAAAATCTCGTGTGCAAAACAGTAGACCGTAGCGCTCCAAACCAAACAAGAATCCAAACAAGAAAAAAAAAATGTTTTTAAAACTAAGTTGAAAATACCGTTCTTATATCATTCCTAAAAGTTGGGTGAAAACTCTTAACGCACGATAAATAATTGCGTACAAGGCTTGCGTATTTCAAAATCATGATACTATACAAGTAGCTTTTGGGCTTTTACAATCATACATTATACCCCGTAATATACTGGCTGCTATATTTTCCAAGCGCAAAGCTTATGGGATCTTTATATACGGATTTACTTAAATATCTAGAGCAATGAATTTCTGTCACGATTTTTTGACGAAAGAAAAATTTAAGCTTCTTTTACAAAAATTACTTGATTGTAAGGAAGAGTGTTATAAAACTCAGCTTATGTTTTCAGAAGCAGTGTCCTGAGGACAATTAGAAAATAACGAGGGGGGGCAGCAGTTCTCATAAAATTAACGAATTCGTTTATACCAAATGATAGTGACAAGAAGATGCAGTTCTTCAAAAGTATTCTCAGGATGCTGTTCATTTTTTGTCTGAATTAAATTAAACGGCTGTCAAATATCATCAGTTTTATTAAAGGATAAATACATGTATATTTCCATTTTGTTTTGCTACTGAATTTTGCTGAATTTTACTCAGTTTAACCCTTTCTTTTTATTCCAGCTTTCCTGACATGGTCCCGACCCACCGTCTGCCCGTACGGCTGCAAATCCAACACTTTCGTCGACATGGCTCTCTACTACAATTTCATCTGGCTTGTCATACTTCGCCCACTGGCCATGTTCCACGCCCTATACATGCAGCGGGCAGAATGGGGCAATGCTTTCTATATGGACTTCGGCAGCCACTTGGTCCTTGCTTTCTCGGCCGTCTTCAGCCCGTTCGCGGTCGCACGACCACTCACCCAGCAGGAGCAAGAAAGGCTCACTGAAACCATCAACCCCATCATACTCAAGCGTCAGAATGAGCCACCTCTGATGCTCCGAATGGTGCCTGACGTGTGTGCCACGCCGTCCAGCCACCCTGTAGTCTTCAATCCGGATTTCAGGAGGCCGTGCTTTGACAAAGACGAGAGCTATGAGAACATTGGTGACATCAAAGAGATAACCAGTGATGTCTCTGTCAATTTGAAGAACAAAGAAAAACCTGGAGAAGAAAGCATGTGCTAGGGCCATTTTAAGAGTAACCATAGAATTCGTAGACACAGTGAGGTGACCAAAATCAAAAATGTTGTTTCAATGTGATCGAATATTTAATAAAAAAAATCATCAATTTTCTTAATTATCTATCACGATTAGCAAATAATTTTTAACTTATCCCATACAGCAGAGTGTAAATAGAGGACATAATTTACATTTCACGAGATAATTTATTTTCATAACACTGTGCCTTAATAAAATGTGAAAAAAAAAACTATTCCTTAACAATACAAAGTATAACATTTGGCCGTATATTAATAATTTACGTTTAAAGGAAAAAAAAATCTTGCTTTGTTTAACCTGGCCAGAACTTTGCAACTATTTCCAGTAACTAATTTCGATATTCCATATATTTTTTGAGTGGAATAAATATATAGCTGCGTAAAAAATCGAAACTCCATTTTGAGAGAAATAAAAAATGGAACTACAGCGCACACCTCACACACATTTTGTTTTATTTTTTGTCTGTTACGCTGTTTTTCACATTGTAGCCAGTTGGATAATTCTGCTACTGGGCTATTTCAAGTTCCAAGTTGCATTTAAATATTTTTAATTACAATGTCTTCCAACAATTATAAACATGTCTTGGATGATTCTGAAAATGTGAGAATTATTTTATTATTGTCACCATTGTCTTTCAAACCATGTTATATGTGTCTTTTCCTTTGTATTGTTTCACTGAATAATTTAATTACTTACAGTTTAGTGGTGGTTGGTGTAGAAACAGTAGGGACTTAATATTATGAATTGAAAGGTAGACAGAAGTAATTAAGGTTTGTAAAAGCCTAGTCGTTTTCTTGATGTATTTTCTATTTAATCTTATTTGTATGTCTTTTTGAAAAATTTTTTATCATAATAAAGATGTCCAATGTCCAATTTGTATTATTCTTTTAAATAAATGTCATTTGATCTTAAGCTGTTTTGTTGTCAATTAGTGTTATGAGGGCATAGGCTTTTAAAAGAGCAAAATATATTAAATAAAATTTAATGTTTTATCTGCTGAAACTTATAAAAATTTGTTTTCTTACTTTCTGGAAGGGAAAGTACTATAATCGTTCTAAAATTCCACCTCAATATTTTAATTGATCTTCAAGCTTTTGGTATTTCCTGAGTCTGGAAATACTATTTTTAATTATTTCTGAGTATGTGTGTATATGAAAATGATAACTTAAGTATGTTGAGACTTAGAGAAAACAAATTTTAAACATTATAGCAAAACTGTAATTTTTTTCTGTCAACTTTTGGGTTACTTCCAGTTACTGAATGGTTGTGTCCAGCCATGATCCAGTTTCCAATGCTGTTATTTAAACTAATAAAACAACATAGTAACACAGCTAAAAGCAGGGTCTGATTCACCCTTACACTGGTAGGCCCAGGTCTAGAGACCTCAAAAAAAGTCAAAAATGAGTTTCTTAAAGTTAAAAAAAAAGCCAATTCTACTTCTTCTTGAATATGCCACTTTCTTGTTTATTAACTTTTCTTTTAATATAAAATCAATGATCTATTTCAGGGCTGTCCGACTGCAAAGATAAAATGTCAAATCCATGATCATGACTGTCCGCAGTTTTGAATCATTTTCCATGACTTTAAAACTTTCTTTAAATATATATGAATAAAACTTCTGATGTAATTACAAATAAAATATATGTTTTTAAGAAATTACAGGAATTTTATTTAAAAAAAAAATTATACTTACTTCATAGTATTAATAAACTCACACATAAAAATAAATTGTTGTATCTACATACCTAAGTATCATATAGCAATTTTTCAATCAAAATGTTTCCAATGAATTTAGGTTCTTTAGTATTATCCAGGTGACCATGAAAAAGCCTTTCGTATAAATATATGCTCCCAAAATGGAAGTATATTTTCAATCCTAAATTTTTATTAAAAAATTTAATTATTATATTAAAAAAATTTTAATCTTTTTAAAAAACCAGAATCAAGATACATTGTACCACCATGTTTCTTGCTTTGTGTCCTGGGTTGAACTAATTTTCTTGGCAATTATGGTCAATAGTATAATACAAAAATTACGAAACTCAGAACTTCAGCCACAATGACAAGTAAATAGAAGTGAAACAATTATTTTTTATTAAGTTTTAGGGGAAATTTTTTCATTTTACTTAAAAATCGAAATAAAGACAAAATTATTCATTGTCTAAATATGTGTCGGAGAGCCGCCAGTTGGACAGCCCTAATCTATTTCAAAAAGAATATATGTAAGGGGGGATGAAAACAGTGAAAAAAAAAAGGCAGGTTTTTGCCAAGCCAAGGATGTTTTTTTTTTCTCCCACACTAGGTACATACCAATTAGTGATTAATATGGACATTATGGTAGTTTAGTGATTAATATGGTATAATACCGTTTCTAAGATTAAATCAATTTAAAATTATTGATTTTTGTATTCAATTATTGTTTATGAATGGGAAGAGCCCCCATCAGACTTGTGCTTATCGTCCACAATTTCCTAAATCAGGTCATGAATAAAAAAACATTTATGTGATAGTGTCCATATGTTTTATAAAAGTAAGACCAAAATCCTGACTAATAAAAATAGGTATTTTTCTTTTCTACGAGTATACAAGAAAGTCGAAGAGAAGCAAATCCTTATTTTTATATCTTAAGCTCATTTTATTTTATCAATGTGTAACTTTTTTGTAGGCATATTATTAATTTTTTTTTTCAATGAATCAAAGTAGGGCATTTTTAGCAGTGAAAATTTTAAAATTGATATCTTACCAGGATTATACCAAAAGCACTTAATAAAAATTTTTATATATAAAAAAATTTATAAATATGCTTACAACCCTAACAAAAAAATTGCCTTGAAGCTTCTTTCTGTTTCTAATACCTAGCTCTATTTAAATATCTTAACATTTTACAAATCATTAAAGAATCTACCTGCATGTTATTTTTGAAAATCTTACATTTTTCTACAAACACAAATTTAGACTGAATGTTGAAATGCATAAATATATAACAGTTTAGTATAAAATAAGAACAGTTTACAGTAAATCCTCAAGGCTATAAGTAGTTTCTGTTTTTTATCCATAAATGACATAAATATAGAAGAAATGTAAATATTGAATTAAGGCAAAGATAATTATATAAATGAGCAACCAAAATAGGATTTTTGTATTACAATGCTATACAATATCTTCATTGCATTTATGAAAGATTTATTTCCTAAATTTTGAAATCAAACAATCCGTTTGAAATAATTCATGCAATCTCACACACATGAACAATTTCACTTTGATAAATTACTTTTAAATTTTTGAGACAGTAGCAGACAATAAATAAAGAACTTTTTCATGTCTGCATAAAATAGTTTGTGACAACAATTGCAAATTGGCTATTGTAGAATAAATTTTGAAAGTAAAGAAAACAGAGTTGACAATTGTTGGATTATAACATTATACACTATGATTTTAAAATGGGTTAAATTAACAAGAATGACTTCATTTATAGTTAGCATTTAGAAATGAAGCTTCCTCTCACTCCACAGTATTCAAACTGTTCACAGAACTTCATAGACATCAAATTCCTTTCCTGAATGATGAACACACAGGACGAATCTTGTTATCTGTTGTCCCAACCATAAGAAAAATGCTAATTGATGATAATTGCTGCTTTTACCAAATAATAAAGAAAGAACTTAGCATTGAATCCATAGTTATACATAAAATCTTTAATAAAGAACTGCATATGAAAAAATAAGTTTGTTGTCAAGTCCTTAAAAAAATTTAAAAGTATACTGAAAAGAACCGCTAAAGCTACTTAACAATGGTGGATACAGCCTTATTTCTAAAATCATAACTGGTGATGTAATGGTATGATGATTGCTGCTTTTACCAAATAATACAGAAAGAACTTAGCATTGAATCCATAGTTATACATAAAATCATTAATAAAGAACTGCATATGAAAAAATAAGTTTGTTGTCAAGTCCTTAAAAAATTTAACAGTATACTGAAAAGTGCATGTTAGAATCTGCAAAGAACCACTAAAGCTACTTAACAATGGTGGATACAGCCTTATTTCTAAAATCATAACTGGTAATGTAATGTATATATCATTTTTGAATATTTCAAAATGTCAAGAAAGTAAAGTACGGGCATTGAAAGATAACCTGAAACTAAGAATGGAGATAATGAACAGAGAAAACAATAATGTCAGTCATTTTATTCAGAAGAACAGAACTGATCAAAGCCATCAAACTGGAAGGATAGAAATCAATTATAGCTAAATGGTACATCATAAAGTGTCTTCCAGAAGCTCTTCAAGTAAGTTAATGCAAAGGAACTCATACTTTACTATGACAATGCATCTTCTCCTATGGTAAGATTATCTGCTGGATTTCTTGAACAAAAACACATCAAAGTGATAGAACTATGTACCCTATTCCCCTGATCTTGCTACGACTTTGGGACATTTTTTAATCTCAAGAAAAATTTATATGATTGCCATTTTTATTTAAAAGATGAGATTGATGAAGTTATAAAAGCATATTTTGAACCAATTCCCATAATAAGATGATTTAAGGCTTTTAAACATTGAAAAATTTGGCTACAAAAATGCATTGATGCTGGGATTACTTTGAACACTTCTAAAATTTGATATGTTTAACTTGTACTATTTATCAAATATTTCAGAATAACCCTCATGTAAAGTAACTAAAATTCGTTGGGCATATAGCTAAAGCATACAAGTTGGTACATATGCATATGTCCTGATAACATTAAATCAAGTAAAATATTATTATATATTATAACTTACAACTTTTTCACATTAAAAAGTTTTAAGATAATAAATATTTGATTTGGTTTGATTAAAGCAATACAATCAACTTTGGGCTACATGAGAGCTAAGGATCAATTGCTTAAAGTTGATTCAAAATGCCTACAAATATTCATGTCATTTATAATTTCAATAAAATAAATAAATTTATAACTCAATCAAATCTATCAGGATAGCACTACTTAAAAACAGAAAAATTCTAAATTTAACAAAAATACTTAAAATATTTATAATTTGCCAATGAAAATGAAACAATAAAAAAGATAACCAACTTCAAATTAATACTCAACAAGACTATATTAACTTATGGCTTATTATTAATTTAAAAACACATTCATAAGTAAAATAGCTTTCATAAAACTTAAAACAATGAACTCATATAAAACCATATTTAAAGTAAAGTACAACATAATACAAAACATATAAAAGATTATATTTAATTGGAGAATCTATAACAAATTTTAATAAAAACAGAAAGGCATATACCTGCAAAATTAACAGAATGAGGGATACATTATACTTTTATTAATTAGAACTATTAAAATTTATTGCATTGCTTAGTATTAAAATTAAATCAAAGAAAAGAAAATTCCAAAACAGACAAGGAAATAATCATAAGAGAAATGAAGAAAGCATAAAAACAGAAATTCATGATAAACAAATTGTAATAATTATATACTTAAAATGTAGATGTTTCAGAATATATATTACAAATGTAACATTTCAATTGAGTACTCTATCTCAAATAAAAAAATATATGTATGCACATTTAAAAACTTACACAAAATATTTTATTTACAGAATTTACAGCAGATTATGCTAATGTGAACACTTACAAAATTCATTAACAAATAGCATACTATTATATTACATTAAAAATGTACAAACAGTAATTTACATGGTTTGAAACAATGCAGGATGGAAACACATATTACATAATGAGAAAACACATCAGCATTATTAAAAATATGAAAGCTTTATGCCTATTAAAAAAATGAATAAATAATTGCTGTTTTACATCCATCTAAGTTTAACTAAGGCTAATTTTATTAAAAGAAAAGGTAAACTGACAGTTAAAACAGGATTAAAGGAATGAAAATATTTTATCAAAAAGAATTTCAAATATTAAGAGAGAAAAAAAATCATGTTTTCAATGTATGTCAAGAAATATTAAAACATGACAACAACCCCCTCAATTATTACAATTTTTATAACATCATTCAAAGCCAAAAGAATAAAATTATGCAATAGATCAATTTTCTACAAGACTTTTCATCATGAATAAATTTGTAGAATTGCAATTTCACAAATCATTTTCTGAGCCCTAGTTAGTTATATGGAGCAGTCATATAAACAGTAAGCTTGTATAATAATGAGCTAAACTATGAAAATACTGGTAAGAGACACTCAAATACTATCTTACATGCAGGTGCCTAATATTCCTGAAATGGCCCTATATATATATATGTGTGTGTGTGTATACATGTATGTATGTATGTGTATGTATATATATATATATATATATATATATATATATATATATATATATATATATATATATATATATATATATATATATATATATATATATACACATATATATATATATATATATATATATATATATATATACATATATATATGTATATATATGTATATATATATATACACATATATACATATATATACATATATATATATATATATATATATATATATACATATATACATATATATATATATATATGTTATATATATATATATATATATATATATATATATATATATATATAATATATATATATATATATATATATACATACATATATACATAATATATATATATATGTGTGTATATATACAATGAATGCATATATATACACACACACACATAAATAACAACCATTAACTAATGAATGCAATTAAAGATAAGGATTAAGAGATAAGGAAAATGAAATAGACTTCATTTCTACTAACTTATATTTGGCAAATTATTTAAACAGAGTTAAATACATAGCACTTTTATAAATACTAAAAATGAGCTTTACATAACAAATCAACCACGTAATTAAAATAGTATAAAAAGCACCAGAGATAGATAAAATAGAATTCATAAAAAAATAGTATGGTGCAATAAGAACAATGTCAAAATAAAAAACTAAATTTACAAGATATTAAGTGAAAAATAAGTAACAAAATTTCCTTGCTATTTTAGCTTACATTTCTTTTCATTCAGCACTAACTGTAAATATAAAGAAAATCATAGTCTTTATGTTTCTGTATCAATAAAATTAATGGAGATTTTTCTCCCATTAGTTTGTGCCTTCCCATTATGCAAACATTTAAGGCACTACTTTACTGAGACTTTAAAAGTTGTAATTTTTATTCCATGCTTAAAAATGTTATATAAAATTATAAAAAGGAATAAAAACTGCTATTTTTTGTTAAAGAGAAATAAAAACTGCATTCAAATTGAAGTTAGATCTTTCAAGCAATAGCTTTACTCTTTGAAAAAATTACTATTTTTATAGAAATTTGGTGTTTAAAGTTAATAATTAGTGTTACTAGCAAAGTCATATAAAGTGGACTGACACTTCTAAGGAGTAAGACTTTTCCTTTGAATATCATCCTGAGTCAAACACACATGACAACTGTGTCAAACATGTGATACCACCTGAAACAATAAAAATTATTCTGTGTACATCACACATCTTAAACGTTTGCCATGCAATTTAAAAAAAGTGTGTGTTACACACAAGTAAATACAGTAATAACAAATGATACCCAGTAAAACTATGAAGTGACTAAATAAAAACCTAACAAAAAAATGACACATTAAATAATAATGTTTGTATAGTAGCTTTAAGGATTAAATAATCCTCAAATCAGTAAGTAAAATAAAAGTACAGTAAAATTTTCAGTAATGCACAGCAATACATAATTTATATTTCCCTTATAAAACACAAAATTTGATTTTTTTTTCCTTAAAAAACATTTATTTAAAATCAAGATATCAATTTTACACAAAACAATCACACATTTAAAAATGAAGTTATGATATTATTAACAATGTATTTATTAACCTTTAACACATAAGTAATGAATATGGTAGAACCTTATTAATCTGAATGAATCGAGACCAAGGACAGTTTAGATTATATTGGACTTAATGCTAAAACATTTACTGAAAATTATTTATTTATTTTATTTTTAAGAACTTAACACGCTGATTTATAGACAGGCTGTTTTTAAATCTGTCTAAATACTTATTAAAAAAGAAGGATCTATAAGATTCCTTTCCCTTTTATTGAAATGTTCAATCTTTTCAACATTTATTAATGATTTGAATAACTTATTTTAATTGCATATTGTATTAAATCAGTCAAGAGTAGCATTCAGTTCCTTCTCCTTTTCTTACTCAATTCAAATTATCTAAATTATCAGACTAACAAAATTTCTACCAATACTTCCTCTGCTCTAAAACATAGGTTCTAATTTGCAAAAATAATCCATTTTTTTTATATAACGACAAAAAATAAAAATAAATAAATAATGGAATAGTTTTAATTTGAATGACAGTTGATAAAAATTAACTGAAAAATTGCTTAAATAAGTTAAATGAGTATGGGTTAAAAATGAACTATGAATCACAATCACTGTCACCTAGAGGCTCAGTGTGCTTGAGAAAAACATGTCTACGTAAAGCAACAGCAGTTTTAAATGCTTTACTGCATTCTTTACATTTGTTCCTCTTTGAAGTAAATTTGGTAGAATTCCGACGTTTCCTCGTTTTGGCTGAAATGAAGTAAAGAAAATCATTTATAATAAAATGAGATAAAAGTTGCTAGATTCATTATTAGAAATAGATAAAATAATAATCTTTAAAAAAATCTATTCAATTAATACATAATTAAAATGTGCAAAGTAGGTACTAATGTTTTTAGCACAGCTTACACTACACTGTCTACCAATAAGTATTTGGACACCTATGCAAATGATGATATCTGTGGTCCTGAGGTACGTCACGGCCTCAGTCGGTATACAGTGTTTAGGAAACAGCATCGGTATTAGTCACATGCAAGATGCCACACAATTTGGAGCTCTCTGATTTCGAGAAAGGTATAATTATAGGGTATCACAAATGTGGCTGATCCTTAAGGGATATATCTAGTGAACTGAAGTACCCAAAATCGTGTGTGATCCCAAACTATGTGATTACAAAGTGGAAGGTGAGCAGTGATTACTGGAATGTGCAATGAGACAAACGAAACTGGGAGATAGAGACTGACGAGTGCTGTCCAGAGAAATTCGGAAGAACTGCAACCAACCAATGGCCCTCATCTGCTAGGAGTTTCAACAGGCATCCGGGAGTATTGTATCAATGAATACTATCTGTAAGGAAGCATCTCTGCTTGGTTTTTATGGTTGTGCTGCTGCCTATAAGCCTTTGATCACAAAGTCCAACTGTGGTTTAATGTGGTGCAAAGCACATCGAAATTGGACCATAAATCAGAGGAAATGGGTTCTTTGGAGCGACGAATCAAGATTCACCCTTTACCATTTGGATGGCAGGCTCTGGGTCTGGCGTCTGCCCGGAGAACCTCTCCTGCCAGAATGCATTGTGCCAACAGTCAAGTTTGGCGGAGGTGGAATTACGGTCTGAGGGTGTTTCTTCTGATAGGGACTAGGACCCATGGTCCCCATTCATGGGAAGCTCAACGCCGATGCCTACTGCACTATCTTGGATGACAATGTGCTTCCTTCGTTGTGGCAGTTTTACGGGTTAGAGCCCTGTTACTTTCAGGATGACAATACCAATCATGCTTCAAGGTCAACCAAGGCTTGGTATAGTGCCAATGGAGTTCATTGAATGGACTGACCTGCCCAGAGCCCAGACCTGAACCCAATCGAGAACCTCTGGGACAAGTTGGATCACCGAATTAAGGGGTGCACTACCCATCCAAAATCGGTGAAGGAACTTGTATGCCTACTCCAAGCCGAGTGGAAGACAATACCATTAGCTGTAATACAGACTTGTGGAAAGTATGCCCCAGAGGGTTCACACTATAATTGCTTCTCGTGGAGGCTCTACCAACTATTGATTTTGAATAAAGTTAGTTTATCTTTTCTATCACAGATGTCCAAATACTTATTGGTAGACAGTGTATATGTGCCTTCAGGGTAGTGCTAAATAAGCAATAGCTTTATCATTGCCATTAGTTTACTTTAACAAACTTAATATAAAAAATATTAAATAAAAAAATATGCATAACAAATAGATGGGTTAAATATTCTGTTTCATGCTCAGTTTCATAGGGTTTAAGAAACAGACTCAAATTAGCCAATGCTATGGTGGAAGACGCAATAAAAACCCAACTGCACATTACTTCAAATGCAAACAATCAGAATGTGGAATATTATTGAAACAGTAAAAAATGTAATTTGTTTTATATCAGACATGCCAACATTCATGCACTTATGTCAGGAGCAATAGCGTGACTTAAAATTTCAACATGCTAATTACAGATTATACAGATATCTCATTTGTTTCTAAATTAAAATTAAATTTAAAATATATAACACAGTAGTAAATTGTAAAATATAAATTAAAATTTATGTATTTAAAAATTTATGAGTAGCTTTTTTAGCTTTAATAACTTATTTTTCAAAACAGTGTTTCTTACAGCAACATTAACCCTGATTCAAATATTTCCATTTTTCTGTCATGAGGGATTCTAGAGTTTCTCTACTCAAATTTGACCTCAATTCAGTTTGGTTTTTCTGCACAGTACTGACAACTTTTAACATTCTATGTGAAGAGTAACATTCAACATAATTTTTTTTTGCAAAACTTTGAATTTAATTGATGAATTGTAATCTTTTAGCTGCTTAATAGTTTTGTTATTTTTCAGAGCAATCTGAGGAGTTACCAGAGTTATCAAATTTTCTCATTTCTCCGGAACAACTCCAGAGTAGTTGCCATGTCTGTTATATGTTGCATGCAAATAGAGGGGAAAATTTCCATCTAGGCAAATTTGAAAAGGAAACAAAACTTTGCATGTATGAATTATATTATTAACAATGCTGTACAATTTTTTTATGTTTTTCATTTTAAACTGCTGCAAATTTTACCTTTTACTAATCTCTTAACTGCATGTAAGATTTTAAATATGCTTTCAATTTGCTAAGTTTATGTTTTATATATAAAAAAAAATTATTTTTAATTCAAACATTTATAGTGGATCACATTACATTTCTTAAAAACAAATATATCTAAATACATAATAATGTACTATTTATTGATACATAAAATAATTCTACACATCAAATATTCAACCATAAAAAGGGCAGAAAAATTTTTTTATTATTCATTTGATTTCCACCAATAAGTGTTCAAATATTTTAGTAAGGAACACATGTAATATAAATCATGGTTGGAGAGCTAAAAATCATTGTTGACTAAAAAGCTGCAGAACAGATCTTGGTGAATTTTCAAAACAATTATAAACATTAAATGTGTAATTACAATACTGATGAAATTAATATAAATTAATTCACTAAAGAAACCAAAGGGTTATCAGATTTATAACAGATAATATGTTAAGAATGTTAAGATTGCGCCGCAAGTCCAAAAATGTTGCCAAAATTTCAAAATGCTCCAACTAGTGCTTATTAAACATCAGTGCTGAAATTCTTATCTTTAATAATAAAAAGAATACAGGTAAATTTAATATTCTATATAAAAGCCCATGAGACTTACTTCGAGGTGTGTTAGTACCTCTGTGAAGAGGCACTTCATTTGAAGTAACAGGTACTGGCTTCCTATAAGTAAAATACATTGAAATGCTTAATCTTGTAAAAAATAATGCATCTAATTCAGATAAATAAAGAAACCTAATTTCTTGGCTTTAAACAAAAATAAACTCATAAAAAACACAATGTGCAAGAAAAACACTAATTAAAACTTACAGAAAAAAATCTGATGTGAACATCACATAACTCTCTTGTATGCTTATTAATTATATGCATTTACTTATTCTGATTTATGATGAATCATCAGAATTACTATTTACACATTCCCTTAAAAGTCATTTGATTTCACAAGTTAAGGTATCTGTCTATGTTTGGAGAACTTTTTTCTTTAAACGTAGAAACTAGTTCATGTTTTTACATTTTTAGATTTATTATTTATATGATCATAGAGAATTGCACTGCATTTTTTCATAAATTAAATTATTTCAATATTTTTTGATGCAACACATTTTTTATACATTGGACTAATGAATCGCCTAAAATCATTGCTTAATTTGCATTTGGTAAAAAATTTGGGTCCTTCAAAATGATACACATTGAATTTTTAACAAATTTTTATTACCTTTATAGCTAAGGAATGTAACATCATTAAAAATTATCCAAATTTAAAGCTTTTAGGTCATTTACTAGTAAATACTAGCAAAAGCATTCCTAATAATTTTCAACAAAATATTTTAAGAACTTTTTGAGAAATCACATTTCAAATTTCAACATTTTATTAAAAATACCGTTCCGAGAAAAAAGCATTTGAAGTTTACGAAAGCAATTTTAACTATTAAATAATTAAAATACATGTTTAAAATTCCCCACCCTTTCTTGCTTTAAAACTTTCTAATTGCCAATTTGCTAATTATTAAAAATACTAGAAAAATGTTTAAACTAATCTTCATGAAAATATAAAAAGTTTTGTCCAAAAAATGCTCTTTGAAAGGCTTTAAATTCACAACTTTCAGTTCCGAAGTCACTACTTCCGGTTTGTTTTGACAGCTGGCACTGATGTTTAAACAGCTGTAACTTTGCTTTAAAATGCCGTAAAGACAAAACAGGTGCCCATGTAACACCAACTAGACTCAAGACTCAAGTTGGTGTTACATGGGCACCTGTTTTTTTTTTTGGCGGCTGAAGACGGCCACCCCGAGAGAGGGCGGACAAGCCCTGTTCCAGGGAGGTAAAAGTTCAACAGGAGGGGGCAAAGGATGCCTGTTAACTTTATATTGTCTATTTCTGTTTCCACCACACACTGATTAACATCTATGTTAAAGTAACCGTCAGTTCAGTTTCAATTTAACTACCACTTTATAATTTTTTTTCTTCTATTCCATGAAGAAGCCCTCAAAGCATGCCAATTTGTTTTGTGGACTGTATTTCATGGCCCTTTGAATATATATATATATAAAGGCAAGTCGCTCATTATGCTGGTGTTTGGTGGTTTTTTTTTTTTTTTTTTTTTGACAGTGAATGAGCTGTCTTGTTTCTCGATATGTTCTATGTTTATTGAAGATGCCTGTTTTTTATGTTAAACTTGATGTGTTTTTTTTTTAATTAAGTGATTATGTTTAAGAATAAAATCAGTTACCATCACATGTGGATTGATCATCATTTATTTTTGTAAGAATTTTATTACTGGGATGGTTCAAAAGAAATCAGGAACTATGCCAAGAAGCTTCCATGTCATAAAATCTTTACAGTAGTGGTTATGGGCCCAGGACTTGGCAGTAATCTGAAGCTTGAAAATATTTAGTTTTCCTGTGGTGAAATGGAGGTTCCCGGAGTTCTGTTGCTGACCTCAAAGAACTGGAATGTTTGGAAGAAGAATATGAAGGTTTGTCTTATGCATAGTGGTAGCTGGCAATTTATTTGTGAGAAAGATGAAGGTGTGAAGGATACCAAGGACACTAAGGAAGGAAAAGATACTTTGACATTTCGTGAGAGAAATGAACTAGAATTACGGAAGACACATGCCTATACTATAATTTATCAGTGCGGTTCTGATGAGTTCAAACCACTTTTGGATGAAACTACAGATGTGGAAAAAGCATGGGATATTCTTTGCAAATATTTTGAACCCGATACCCATGCTCGTCTAATGAAACTATTAGATATATTTTTTGGTATCAATTTTCAAGCTTGAGAGACTGTTGGACTTTTTATCTGTCGCATAAAAGAAGCAGTGTCGAACTTGCAAGAGGCAGGACACACTATGTCAGATCTATATATTGGTTTCCAGTATATTAAAAGCCTACCAGCAGAGTTTAACCCTATAGTTCAACAAATTTACAGGTGGTCTGATGAAGATTTCGTACCGAATAACATTGAACAAGAACTTCTACTGGAGGCCAACTACCTTTCTGAAATGTATGGAGTACACCGTACAGACAGTCTACCTGTTGCTTACGTTGGACAGTTTCCAGTTTGTAATGTAATGGTAAAATCCCAGCAAACCGGTAAGA
This sequence comes from Pardosa pseudoannulata, assembly GCA_032207245.1. NCBI lineage: Eukaryota > Metazoa > Arthropoda > Arachnida > Araneae > Lycosidae > Pardosa > Pardosa pseudoannulata. The sequence goes on along the minus strand of CM063506.1, from coordinate 77,173,854 downwards.
CTGTTTCTTGTAATTTAAGTGATGTTCCCTGTACAAAGATTGATTCTAATGTTAAACAGCGTAAATTTAAAGGGAAATGTAATTATTATGGAATAATTGGGCATAAGAAATCCTCTTGTTATAAATGGAAAAATAAGTGTAAAGTGTGTATCTCCCCCCTCTCATTCAAACAGTTTAGTAGAAGTTGATGATAATATTGAAATTTACAATACATCTTCATCCAACTTGGAAAATTTTTGAGTATTAGACAGTGGTGCAACCTCTCATTTTTGTAAAGATAAAAATTTATTTTCTGAATTAAGGCCTGTAAATAACTTAAAAATGTCTATGGCCGTGGGTGGTGAGCATAGTTCAATAAATGGAATAGGTACTGTGCAATTTATTACTAAAATAAATGGTAAACATAGGAAAGTGTTATTAAAAGATGTGTTATATAATCCTGATATTAGAAGCAATTTGTTATCTATATCTAAATTAGAAGAAGAGGGTAATAAATTCGTCGGTGATGAGGGATTACTTAAAGTTTTTGATGATAAATGGAACTTTCTATTTTTTGCTAAATGAAGACATGAGATAAATTTATATTTCTTCAGACCTAATCATTATTTAAATAACCACCAAAGTGAGGAAATAGGAAACAATTTTAGAAAGTGTAAACAAACTTTCATTAGAAGAATTATGGCATAAGAGATATTGTCACATTAATTATGAATATATTGTAAATACAAGTAAAAATAATAGTGTGAGGGGTTTTCCCACATTAAGTAACTCCTTTGATTATTGTAAAGTGTGTAAATTTTCGAAAGCTAAGCGTACCTCATTTAAAAAGATTGGCCGTAAGATCATCTACGCCCCTAGAGTTGTTACATATGGATGTGGGAGAGGTTTTTAACATCACTTTAGGTGGAAATAGATATTACTTAACTATAATAGATGATTTTTCTAGAAGAGTGACAGTTTTTCCCATTAAGCAAAAGTCTGGTGCCTTTAACGCTTTTATCAGGTATTTAACTCCCTCTGAAAGAATGCTAAGCAGGAAGATAAAAGCAATTCATACAGATGGAGGAATGGAGTTTTGTAACAACGATTTTGAGATTTTCCTTTCAACACGTGGCATAAAGCATGAGGTAAATAATCCGTACAGCCCACAAATGAATGGGGTTGCTGAGAGGTATAATCAAACTCTAATGGGAGGTGTTCGTTCACTTCTTAATGAGAGTAAACTACCAAAACAATTCTGGGGTGAGGCTGCAGTTTGTTTTACATATACATGGAATAGGTTGTACCATGGTAATTCCAATCATACCCCATTTGAACTTTTCTTCCGAAAGAAACCATCTGTTAAACATCTTAAAATTTTTGGTTCACTCGCTTTTGTAGGGATTCCAGATCAGAAACGTAAGAAATTAGATGATAAAACGAAACCCGAAATTTTGGTGGGATATGCTCAATGTACTAGAGTTTATTGTATCTGGATGGAAGATGATAAACGTATAGTAGAAGCTAAAAATGTCAGTTTTGACGAGGGAACTAAAGGGGTGGAGGTCATAATGGACCATAAGTTAGCAAGCCCTGAGATTAGAAAGTTTATTGATGACTTTGATTTATGACTCAAAATTCGTCAATACGGGAAGTTAATGATGAGACTAGTGATGAGCATGAAGAGGGATCAAGTACAGTACTGACACCTTGTTCACAAATTGGTTGGTATCGCCAAGCTATTCCGAGGACCACTAGTAGTAGAACAGACATTTACTATAAAATGGAAGGATCGAAAGTTTGTGTTCATTCGTTAAATGACGTGATTAAATTTGGTAAAGAAAACAATATTGAGTGTGACAAATCTTATTTTGACTTTCGTTCAAGTAACTTGAGTGAAGGGAAAGTATCAGATCTCCTTGAAAGTAATATAGCTGAAGTTCCTAGAAATTTTAAAGCAGCTATTAGTTCAGATGAGTCTGTTTTATGGGTCAGGCAATGGATCAGGAAATGAAAATAATGCATGACTGTAAGGTCTGGGAGCTTGTAGATCCTCCTGAAAATGTTAAAGTAGTAGGAAGTTGGTGGGTTTACACCGTTAAAGAAGAGGATACTGGTAACATTGTACGTCATAAAGCCAGACTGGTAGCCCAGGGTTATCTTTAAGAGTGTGGTGAGACATACGAGGATGTATTTAGTCCTGTAATTGACTTTGCTATAACCCGATTATTTTTTTGTATTGTGTGTTTACTGAAATGGTCTCATTTACATGTTGATATTAATAATGCTTATTTATATGCTAAACTTGATACTGATATTTTTATGAAACAACCAGTTGGGTATGTGCAGCAACCTGAAAAAGTTTGCCGATTGAAAAAGGCTCTTTATGATCTGTACCAAAGTGGTAGAATGTGGAATTTTGAATTGCATGATACGCTATTAAAACTGGACTTTATAAATATAGATTGGTGTAATTGTTGCTATACTTATAAAAATAGAATAGTGTTGTTGTTTTATGTGGATGATATTGTAATCTTTGGCAAATCTAAATTTGATATTGATGAAATTGTTATATTATTGAGAAAGTACTTTTAAAACTTTGGGGGAAATTAGAAAATTATTAGGAGTTGAGTTTGAAAAAGTTAACGATAAATGGTATATTCAACAAACTAAATACATAAACAGAATTGTTAAATTATATTCAGAATTTAATATACCCATGAGTACTCTTCCCATTTCAAACGGTGTTATTTATTCTAAGTTAGATTCCCCAAGTAGTACGACAGCTCGAGAAGAATGTAAAGTTTTCCCATATAGGAACTTGATTGGATGTTTAGCATTTTTGGCTAGTAGGACTGACATATCGTATGCATTAAATATTTTTTCTCAATTTCAATCCAATCACGGAGTAAACATTGGCATGGTTTACTACGCCTTCTGGGATACGTATCTTATACAAGAGATTACAAATTAAAATTATCTAATGTTTCAGGTTTAAATCTAAAGTATTTTTCTGATTCTGATTGGGCAGCTAGTCGTAATGATAGGGTGTCTATAGGTGGTTATATAGTTCTTTTAAATAATACCCCCATAGTATGGAAGACGTTTAAGCACAAATGCATATCACTTTCAACGATGGAGGCAGAATATATTACACTCACTGAAGCTGCAAAAGAGTTTATTTGAATTAAAAGAATACTAAGTAATGAGAAACTAAAACTCAGTTTAGAATCTTGTGATATTTACTGTGATAACATGGCAGCTATAAATTTTTCTAAAAGCCCAATAGAAAACCATAGAAGTAAGCATATAGATATAGAATTTCATTTTTTAAGGAATTTAGTACATGAGAAATTGTTTAGATTGTCATACATTAGTTCAAAATTAAACTTGGCAGATGCATTTACTACACCATATTCTAAGCAACAACTTTGAAATTTTTGTGATGTTGTATTTGGTAATTGAAGTTTTGTATTTATATATTTGTTATTCAATGAATCTGTTAAATAACATTTTTAGACTGAACTGCTATTTACGTTAAATGTTTTTTTGCTGATATTGTTGTGAAACTAGGCTAGTGTGGTGGAAATGGGGCCGCTTGTTAACTTTATATTGTCTATTTTTGTTTCCACCACACTGATTAACATCTATGTTAAAGTAACTGTCAGTTTAGTTCCAATTTAACCAGCACTTTATAATTTTTTCCCTTCTATTCCGTGATGAAGCCCTCATGGCATGCTAATTTGTTTTGTGGACTGTATTTCATGGCCAGTTGAATATATATATATATATATATATAAAGGCAAGTCGCTTGTTATGCTGGTGTTTGGGGGGTTTTTTTTTTTTTTTTTTTTTTTTTTTTGACAGTGAATAAGTTGTCTTGTTTCTCGATATGTTCTATGTTTATTGAACATGCCTGTTTTTTATGTTAAACTTAATGTGTTTTTAAGAAGTGTTTTTTTAATTAATTATATTTAAGAATAAAGTCAGTTACCATCACATGTGGATTGATCATCATTTATTTTTGCAAGATTTTTATCGTTGGGATGGTTCAAAAGAAACCAAGAACTGAGTCAAGAAGCTTCCCCGTTATAAAATGTTTACAATGCCACCCCTGCCCGTGCCAGCTGCAAAGAAGGACATATTTCCTGTGGAGGCGAAAGCTTGACCAAGAGGGGGAGGGATTCCACCCCGGCCCTCGCAAACAGATGCCCGCTCGGAACGACAGAGATCGGACATTCTTCTGAAAAGAGCTGAGACCGAGAGAGGTGCTTGCCACTCGGCACAATTTGTTTTTTTCCTCGGTCTTATTTCAGCCATGTTTATGAGTAAGATGTTGAGAGTAAATATGTTTTAACAGAATTTATATTAATAAATGTACAGTCAAGGATTTAATTGTTTTAGTACTTAATTGTTGGCCAGTTAAGCATATCAGCGAACCCAAGATACCTGCTCCAGTAACAATAAGTGAGCAGGTATAGAAACAAAGCTTGCAGACATCAGAAAGTGCAGTCGTGGATGCGCGAGGCTCGACATGATTCTTGGCAAAAAAATGACGTTTTCAACGTAGACGGATACCTTAACAGTATGATATGAGAGAGCTCTAGAACTGTCGTCTAGCAACGACTAGCATTATTAATATCCATTACATTGAGATTTTTCCTTTTACAGATATTTTTTTGTGTGTACAATATTTCCTTCATTTTATTTCAGGAAGTAATAAAACAGTAAAAATTCAAAATCATAATCTGCTAATAAAAGAGTTTTAGTTTTGTTTTGTTTTTAAAAAATAGACTTAAAAAGCACTGTTTCATTTGCATGTGAATACATTCATATCTTTCTATTGTATTGCTGTAGACTTAAGCAAGATTGCCAATGTTAATATTCATTATTTGAAAATATTTCATTTCATACAGTGCTGATTTCAATAAAAAAGCAAGCTGCAAAACAAGATGTTAAAAAAGTCCAAAACAGAAAAATTAAAAATTTTTCAACTAATTATTTTTGAGGTATGCAAGGTACATACATAAAAGTTATGACTAAACTAGTAAAATGCTTTTCAGATATGGTCAAAATAAATATTTAAAGTTTCCTCAAATACAAAAACTTTAGCTAAAATAACTATAAGTATTGCAAAAAGTATATCAGTAATGCACATTAATTTCAATACAGAGATATTCTTCATGATATTTATTTTTTACCTTATTGCAGAAACAAAATCCTGCATGCTTCTGTTTGGTGAATATAATTTGACTAATTTCCTTTTCTTAATAGGTCTATTTGATTCAGCATTAGCCTCATTCACAGATGTAACAGGTATAACAGGTAACTGCTGCAATCTATGAAGTAAATTTCCTTCATTCTCAATAAGAGAACTATGGAGTGATTCACTCGAATCACTAGCCAACTGGGTTACTTTTTTCTTGGAAGGTCTGATCTGGGTTTTCATCTGTAAGAAAGACAAAAATACAGTAAAAGTGCTAGTAGTTTCACTTCTCTTGGTACAAACACACATAAAATGATTTTTTCCCCTGACACAAACAGAATAATTAAATTATGATACAAAAACCATGAATAGGTTTAAAAAGTGCACAAGTTTTAGTAATAAAAAATTTAAGTTCTTTGACAAATTTTGAGTCAGCTACAGATCTTTCAGCATAAATACTTGTTATTATTTTACAGCACTATGATCTATCTTTTCATCCAAAAGGCCAATGAGACTAAGATTTATAGCTTAAAGCTAATTCTGAATGATTATGAGTATTCATCCCACCAACAGAATTCAAAACTGCACACTCTGCTATCTAAGGGCATTACCAATCTACCATCCTTTAGTTAAGTATTTGTTGTGACTTTTTAAGTAAGATAAAAGCAGAAAATTTTTTTGAAAATGGTAACTAAATGGCATAGAAGATATTTAAAATTACAGTTTTGTTACATTTAGAATAAATTTCTAATATATTACATATATATATGTGTGTGTGTCTGTGCTATATTAATGTATGTCGTACAGAAAAAGGGTTGATTGTGATATCACTTCAAATATCCTGAAAACCAACACAGATTAAAAAAATCTGACATAACTTGATTCTATATGCATGGATAAAAATATGAAAATCATGATTTTAGACAGTAAAATTTAAAAATAAAATAGAAATTATAAACAAATCTGCAGTTACAATTACTCCCACAAAAAACATTGCTATTTCTATAATAGAGAATGGTAATAAATAAATTAAGTAAATAAAAACTGCAGTGCTATTGCATTGATTGAGTTTGCTGCTGAATAAAACTTAAACTTTTTTTTAAATGCTAGAAGTTTTCCAAATAATTGGAAATCATGATCTTTAAATTTGTATTCATGCATATTTAATCAGATTACATTATGAATTATTTGAAAATACACTCAAGAGCCAAAATATTATGACCCCCCCCCACATTTTGCAATGAACTCGCCTGGATGACATGGAAGGTACGTGATCAGGTGGAAGTGGTATTTAACTGCTGCTGGAGAGTCTGAAGAATCATTCTTTCACTTACTTCTGTGTGTGATGTGAAAGGCTGCGGATCTAAGCGATTTTGATAGAGGGCATAATGTAGTGGCTCGAAAGCTCAGAACAAGTATTTCAGAAACTGCAGGACTTGTGGGTTGTTCGCGATCTACAGTTGTTAGTACTTATGCAAAGTGGATAATGACAGTGAAACCAGCAGTAGATGACATGGTGTTGGATGTCCATACACTATGTTCCAACAGGACAATACCTCATGTCACAAGGCTAAAATCCTGTTACAGTGGTTCCAGGAACATGATGCTGAATTCCAGTTAATGTCCTGTCTGCCTAACTCACCGGATCTTAATCCGATAGAACACATTTCGGATGTCACTGGACGGCAGCTCAGAGTTCAAAGACCACCAATTCACAATATCTCGGATTTGTGTAACCATTGCTTAAACATCTGGTACAATCTGTCTCCAGCCATCTACCAAGGACTTGTGGCATCCATGCCAAGGCGGGATGAAACTGTGTTACATGCCAAAAGTGGTCATAATGTTTTGGCTCTTGAGTATATGTCGATTTTTTTACCTTTATCTGAAATAAGGAAAGAACCACCATTCAAAGAAGAAACTGCATCTCTAAAAAAATTAGCTCAACATGAAAGTTTTAGCTTGTTTCTGTTTGTTTAAATCTACATGCAAATATTCTAATCATATAAAAATGCTTTTTAAGGTAAATGAAAAGGATAACTGATCTAATGATCTTATACAGGGAGTCAACAGAATTGCTTAGCATCTATTTCTTGACTTTTTTCTAATATTTTAGGAACGCATTCAAAGACATTTCCTAAAATATTATATATTTTTTTAAATATTTATATTTATATATATATATATGTGTGTGTGTGTGTGTTTGTAAGGAAAATTCTCAGGGGTTTTCAAAACTTAAATCAAGGGCTAAAATTTCCCACGTCATTTTGCATTCCCCTTTTTAACCCGTAACCTAAATTGACCACTGGGGCTACAGTTTACACCCTCAGAGAAGTGGCCTGACCAATTATAATCCGACATGGCCCTAGCAGACAGTTTAGGAAATTTCCAAATAAAAAGGAGATACACGCTGTCAGAGACAGATTTTACTAGATATATTTTCCCACAGATGTTGACCCAGGTGTTACGTGTCTTGTACATAGAACTTCATGCTAGCTGACCCTTCCATTTGTCCTGTCCCTATGATGAAGTGGGAACCCATCCTCCAATGTTATTTTAATAAAGGTCTTTAGCTAAAATGGTATTTTTATGGCCATGATTGCAACCACCCATCGAGAAGTCTGTCTCATTACACACACACACACACACACACACACACACACACACACATATATATATATACATACATACATGCATACATACAAGTGTTATACTAGCAAATAATTTCTGTTAACTTTGAAAAAAACATAAAAAGATTCAAACTAAACAAAGTTGAAAAATAAATTAAAGTAATTTAAATATTCTTATGATGCATTTTCTTGTTGAAAATACTATAGATAATGTGATATAAAAAGTTACAACAGTAAATTACAATTACTTAAATTGTACATGAAATTGTTCAAAATTATCACACAAGTATGCAATCTTATGAGGCAATTAAAATTCATACAATGTAAGGTCAAAATGTACAATTTTACAAATATATAACTATTGAAGGAAGTTAATAAATTATTTACAGTTGCAGATGGATGAGATATATATTTTGCTTTCCCAGAAGAGGTAGGATGCTGATTCAAAGTAACACTATTTGATAAATCATCAGAATCACTATCAGAATATGCATTCAAATTATCATTTGGCAGATGTAATGCTTGAGATCGAGTTCTTTGGGATTTCTGTATATCCTAAAAAATAAAAATGAAAGTCAGAAAATAAATTTAAAAATGAATACATTCAAATTTCCTTTAGTAGAAGCTTAAATATAAAATAAATATTACAGAATGTCTTATTAATAAACAAAATAATGTGTTATCCTTAATACATAACAAGTGGCCCTGAGTCGCCATGCTTCCCCAAAATCATCATTTTCTATTCCAAATTCTTACTTAACTAATTTCTCGTGCTGACATTAGATGGCGCCACGATAACACTTCCTTTTCCTCACCTCAAGTTAGCTTTTCCTCCGTATCACTTCATTCTTCCTTTCCTCTATACCTAATTTCTCACCTTAATCTTTCTACTTTTTTTTTTTTAATTAAATATATATGTGTGTGTATAAATATATATATATATATATATATATATATATAATTAAAAACTTCAAAGAAAATTATAAAATTTTATAAATTGATGCTTACATCAGCAAAATTATTTACCTATCCTTTTCAAACTTTCTACTCTTTTAAGACTCTTTCCCCCTTTTACTACTGTTATTTGCTATCTAAGGACAAATGTATACCCTTTTTATGTAACCTATCAATTTTTAAATGCTATCTCATCTAACGTAAAAAATCATTTCCTCATGCACACCCTGAAAGAAACATATCATTCTCAAAACGGGGGATACAGCTGCATCGCTAAGGTGCCCCGTATAATCTTCAACTACCCAATTAATACAAAACAATCCTTTGCAAGTCTTAAAGAACATGCAAGTAAGTATAGCATGTCACTAAGAAAGAAAATTACCTTCTGTTACTCAAATTGCAAGGGCTGGTAGAATTTAAACTTATTTTAGCTAGAAATTCACAACATATCCAACTCAGTATAAATAAATATTCTGCATTGTAAAAGCATAGTGTGTCAAAACATCTCATTTTTATAAGTGCCATATATATCAAGAGTTAGTTAAAAGTTATTCTGCCAACTGTTGCAGTTTTATTTTATTCTCCCACTTTATGTCTAATTATGTCATTTATTTTAAACCTAGTTTTTTCCGAATATATGCAACTGATGTATATGGATATAGTATGCCTTACTTTTTAATCTAGGATATGTTTCAAATACAATTCATAATAAAAAATATATATTTTTTTTCATATAGTTCACCAAAACTAATTTAAACTGTTTGTAAAAATAAATTATCCAAAATTTTGATGTATAAGCCAAGAATTTTTTGAGCATTTTAAAGTGGGGGATTGACTTATATATAGATTCATAGAACAGATGTAGTATATGTGTTTCTTGGAGACTTTTTTGGCTATTGGTGATAAAAAGTCACCAGATTGGCAAAAATTAACAAAAATGACTTTTAACTGAAAATAACAAATATAAAATATATAATGGCAAAAAAATAAATGAAATTTGAAAAATTTTGATATAAAAAAATTATAAACACAAAAATTAAAAAAATTATAATGGTTTTTATTTTTGTTATAATTGTGCCAAGATAAAAATACTATATCTGTAGCGGATCAGATAATCATTTAATAAATGTAATTCTATGTAAGCTGGAAGCAATCAATAATTTGATAAAAGTAGTACTTTTTTTTAAATTATATTGTTTATATTGTTTAAATTTATAAAAAAGTGCTACCTTCAGATAGGGTTATCACAGTTGAAATTAAATATAAGTAAAAATATTATTGGACGAATGGTCTAGCACTGTAATTAAAAAAACTTGGTGCTGCAGCAGTAATCTAGATAAATTAGTAAAAAAATGATGAGATTTTATTAATCTCCTAATTTTAGACAGCATAAAATTACTTAAAAATTAAAATGTAAATTGTTTTTCTTACCAATGAGCTAAGAAATGTATTTGTCTCAAGATGCAACCAATTTATCTCCATGGTGCTTAACCTAACCTGGATGCCACAACATAAAAAGTTTGAGAAGTGTTGATCTAGTATTTTACTCTAAAGCAATTTGATTGGGAAATATTTCCCCCATTTTACATGCTTGGAGACATAATTGAATGTTCCAAAAATTGTGTTTCAGCTCATATACAAATTTTGAATTTTGGGTATTTTTTTTTAATCACACTCTTGGTTTAAACACAGATGGGCTTATGTATGGAAACACAGTATATACAATATTTCAAGTTTTCTCTCATCAGACCAACTTGTGAACATCAACATTTATATGAATGACATTATACATATGTTAAATTTTAAAAATAAAACAAAGAATATAATATTATACCATTCTTTTCCTTGAATCTCCCCTTAGTCTTGATGACCAATTTGGATCATTCTGTTGGCTGTTTATACCAGTGGTTATAATTGAAGAATCATTTGATTCATTATCAGATAACCAAACAACCTGTGATTTAGGAGGTGCAGTTTTTTCTGTACCCTACAAAATATTAAAAAATTAACAAATTTTTCAATATGTTTCCCAAATATTATACCAAATAAAATACCAAATTCAAAATGTTTCTTCAATATTCCTTTAATCAATATTTTCATCTAGGTGTTGATATAGCTCTTCATTTTACATATAAATCTTCTACTATACTTGCCATATAACCAAAATATGAAAAATTAAGTAATAAAAAAATATGTATAATCAATAAAAAAAATTAGTTTTCAAGGTTTTTAAATTTAGCCTCATTTATAAAGTAAAGTTCAAAAGCTTAAAGATTATTTAAGGCAAATACCTGCTAACTTTTAAAATTCAAGGTTAAATACCATCTTCATTATTTGAAAAATGAAAATAACAACAGGAATACTAAGCTTAGGTCCTTCACAATATGATCAAATAGAACTTAATCAGTATCTTGACACATGATCTACATAGTGACCTGTCACTAATATGACTTTTGATGGGTTAAAGAAAAAATATTATACAAGAGATTATACCTTTAAAAAAATTCTGTTTTTTAAATCTCATTTAAATTACAGTAGAGTTAAGTGTCAAAACAATATATGTTAAACTGACACAGAATTTTTTTTAATTCATTTAAAGCTATGAAAAGTATAATACACTATCAATAAAACTGCAAAGGACTTTTTATACACACATTAATATCATTAATAAACACTAATAATCTGTACGTCTGTCTCGATTTTATGAAGCTTCAATGTAGAGATTCCATGAAGTTAGCAAAATTCAAAAAGTAATGTTTATCTTCTCCTAAATTATAGACCGATTCTAAAATAAATTGTATAAATATGCTTCATATCACAGCAAAAAATACAGTGGTCATCTTTAAAACGTTAAAAATTAGTCGAGAGCTTAATGCCATTATTTCAACCATTTTCCCCTAAGAGCAGGATTAAATTTATCCATTTATCACTTAATAAATAGGTTTATGCTAGAAAAATAATAATTTTTTAGCATTGTGACGTCATTCCAAACATCTCATTTAATCATTTCATATTTTAAACTATTTAAATATCGTCTACACTAAAATATCTTTTATTATTGAACTTAGAATAAAGACATGATTTTCATATTTGGCTTAAATAATAGATTAGGTACATACGTGATAATTTCAAATTGAATCATCGATTATTTTTTGTTGCAATGAAAATTATCACTGGAAAGAAAATCATAGATGTCTAGGAGTCTATTTTACAGACTAATAAATATCTAACTTTTAAATTTATATATAGGAAATTAAGAAGACACCTAGAGCTGTTTATTAACATAACCACATGGTTTGACTAAATAACTTTAATGTGATTCTAAACTGCATTACAGGATCGGGAGACTCTAGAGGAGTATGACGATAAATAAATTATTGAGAGTGAACCAGATAATTCTCAGCCAAAAAACAAACCATTTTTTACCTGCCTCATTAGGTACTTAACAGTTCTGGAATATTGAAAATTTTACTAATCCCGTCATAGGATGGGCTATATGCTAGTATCATTAATAAACATAAAAACAAAACTGTAAAAGATGAAATAATCTCTTAATTATACATAATAGTTTCTTTAAATGTACTTCAATGAAGATTTCTAAATGAATGATAAACAAAAAACAGTTATAGTGACTATGGAGGAGAAATTATTGCACTATTCAGTGATTAGACTCTGTAATAGAAAAAAAAAATATAGCTTCAGAGTTAGGAGAAAGGAAAAGTACAGTGGGGGACTGGAAAAAAATTAAAAACAAATTGAAAAGTGGTGTGTTACATAACCTAGTGGAAGTGGAATAAATAAAACAAAAACCATGCTGTTAAGTAAGCATAAAGAAGTTGAGGAAGTTTTATTTTTGTGGTATGAATACTTAAGAGGAAAAGGTTCATCTGTAACTGGCAGGAAAAAACAGTTTAGCATTTGCCAGATTACCAAGAGTGGAGAAGCATTATCTGTTGATAAAGAGGCTGTACCTGTGCTCAAAAAACATCTTTCCAGCTTACAGAAAAAGAGAGAATTTCTAGGGAGCAGTTACACAAATGTAATGAGACAGGTTTAAATTATAAGATGCTCTCTACAGAAACACCTGCATTGAAAAATAAAGCCACTGCACCAGGAACAAAAAACAAGAAATGGGTCCTCATTTTGGTTTGCAGCAATGTAATCGGCAATCAAAACTTTAGATTGACATTAATAGGAAAATATAAGACACCTAGAGCTTTTAAAAAACAAAAAAAAACCGGGAACCACTACCCATATATTACACATAGAACGTGAATAAATTCAGAAATTTGTGAAACCTGGTTCCAAAATGAATTCATACCAATTGTAGAAAAAGAATGAAGAACAACAATTTGCCAACATAAAGCATCTGGCCACTGATCAACTTGCAGATAACATAAGCTTTATATATTTACCATAATGTAACTAGCTGATTTGTACCTTGAATAGCTAAAGAAAGAAAATATTGCTGGCATCTTCTCAGTTCATCAATATTAGCAACTGATAATAATGAAGACTATGAAACAACTCTGAAAAAGATTGACATTATAGATGTAAAAAGTGGTCATCAACAGCATGGGAAGAGATTTATACTTTACATTTTTTCAGTAAGCGAAAAATTATTTGACTATGTAAGTGAACATTGCTCTGAACCAATGTACAAAACTAAAATGGCAGATGAAAACACTAACCTTGTTGCATTACTTGAAAAAGTTTTGGGCTGTGAGGATATCACTGCAGAGGACATTACAGAATGGATAGCAAACAACTAAATTCATGAAATAACTGACGACAATATTATAGCAAAAATGAAACAAGGAGAAGTAATAGAAGAGGAGTAGGAACCCTTAGATGACAGAAAAAAAATCTCATCCCACATTCAAAAGGACCCATAAGGATTGAGGCAGTACTTCAGTATATCAGTCAGCAGAAGGAAGTGATGCCAGCTCGTATCTGTTTGTATAATAGGACATTGCATCCTGAAAAAAGTTAAGTCAGGGTTAATGAAAAAGCAGTAACCCATTAAAAATTCTTTAAAAGCCAAAAACAGTAAGTTTTGACTCTTAATCTTAGGGTAACTTTTTCATACCTGTGTTTAATCATTTATCAGTGAAAAATAAAACAATTTTGAGTCAATTTTTTTATGAACTAGACCTATGACTTATGCTAATGTTTTGTTTATGTTTCCTGCATTTAAGTCCGATATTAAAGAATTTATGTTAAAATGTGAACAGTGTATATACTTTAAACTACTTTTTCTCTAATAAATTTTTGAAGCATGCAGTGCAGTATATAATTACATATAAACTACTGGTACAGAGCCTTCTATTTTAAAACAACATTTTACCAACAACTGTTTCTATGATTCACTGGGCCACGGCTGAGTTCATATTCTACATGGCTTGAAATAAATGGAGGGCTTAGTTCTCAATAAGAAGGGAGAAGATACATATTATAACAGTGAAATTTGGTCTAAAAACTTTGTCTACTGGTATTGGGGTATTGGTGAGCAAAGAAATAAGTTCATAAAACTCTGGAGCAATAATGTCCAGCAAAATAGTAAATTGTCATGCATTGATCTGGGATTCAACAGCTTACATACCTAGCAGAGAAAAACTGTGAAAGATACTTAAAAGTTTAAATTTGAGTTAGTTGTTTCCGCTTGCCAGTGACAAAACATGCTAAAATTGTCATTGTACTTATTGCAAAGTGTGAGTGATCCTCTATCTCCATGGTTCTTAATTTGGGTGCTGCAGTACCCCAGAGTACCTTGAAATTAGGGAAACAAAGAATTGGTTTGGTTTGGAGCGCTACGGTCTACTGTTTTGCACACGAGGGCTAATGAGACCGGGACCTACTGCTTAAAGCCGATTCCGAATGGCTACGAACATCCATGCCATAGTGGGATTCGAACCCATGAACTCCGGTACCGACAGGGAAACAAAGAAAGTGATACTGCAAAGAAAGTTTGATAACCCACTTTTCTAGAAATTACAATTTACAGCTTCATTTACAGTTACAGTATTGACATTAAATGACTTACAAGGTGTTTGAGGTGGCCATGCTACATTTTAGATATTACATTCTTATATTTGAATTGTCACATTTTAGCTATTTTTGGACTCATTTGTACACTGGTTAAAATTAACATACTATTTATTATGTTAGTATTTGCTGTCTCATAGTACAGATCATTTCTTTACAAAATTTCATTACAATAAACCAATTTTTAAAGATAACAAATGTTTTGTGTTTGGAACTTTAATTTTTGTTATATAATAATGTTAAATACTTACCTGTTTATATAAAGTAGGAGTCAAAAATTTGAATTGTGGATTCTTATCACAGTCACTTGTATCTGAATCAGACTCATCTTGAGCCCTTCGGTAATTAACTAATTTAAATTTCTTCTGTATGCGATTATGCAATGCTACAGAATTCAATTCATTTGGTGACGAATCATTACCAGAAGATTGGGCAAATTGCAAATGGTTATGAGCACCACTGTTCTGTTCATCCTGATTTTTATGCAACTCAGAACCATTATGACCAACATGAATTTCAGGCGAAAACCGAACATGTGATGATTGGACAGGATATTGGATAGGACTTAATTCAGGAGGTTCATCAAACATTTCAATGGGTGCTTCAGGAACTTCAGTAGATGTTTGAAAAGGAGGAACATGTGAATTAGAATTTTTTGCAATAACAGCACCAAAATTCTTTTGATTTTCAACATTTTTTCCAAATTCTTGTGAGAAAATATGTTCATTCATCTGGGAAGATTGTAATGAAAGGGAGAACTGCTCAGAATCTGCCTCTGTCTATGGAAAAAAAATTACAAATTAGTAAAATAAACATAGCATATTAAAATTTAAAATTGTCATGGCTCAAAACAATAATAATAATGAAAAATTTAGCCATGCATAGTTGTTGAATGCAAAGTTTGACAAATTGGGCCCAGGCCAAAAAATTCAGACAGGGTTTTTCTGCTTTAAAATAAAACCACACTTTCTGTCTAAAAGGATTCGGAATTTACTGTAGTAATGATTAATTTGACTTCACAGGCAAAATGATTTTTGTAATTATAACAACAATAGGTACAGAATTATTTATAGCTTTAAGAAATTATCAAAAAGTACAAAATTATATTAAAATAGGTGTCATGAACATTCAATATTCTGATCTTGGTGGTTATCAAAACCAGAATTCTGAAGACATCTTTTTGGTACAATTTTGCACTTTTAAATAATTATTTAAAGATATCCACAGAACAAATTATCAATACATTTGACATATGTTTATTGATTAAAGTCTTTTTTATATAATATATCGGCAATTTAGAGTTTAGTTAATCTTCGCAAAACTTGATGTACTACACTATATTCTAATTCAGTTTATTTCTAAAATTGGTCTTTTTTGCTACATCTTGCTCGATATAGCAACAAAACTGAAGTTAAATAAAAGTCCAGATTGACTAAATTTTTATGGTCTCTAATATTCTTTTTGTGTGATTATTAAATTTAAATAGTAGAAATAAGAAAGTCAGTTTCTATTCATTGATATGTTACATTTTTACTACAATTTTATATTACAAAATACATGCTACCCCATGCATCAAATTAAAAAAATTTCAAAAACTTTCAAACAAGAATGATTTATGAATTGATTAATTACAGTTATACTTATGTGTAATAAATAAGTATATCTGTTGTTTTATAACATGAAAAATGTATATCTGCAGTTAAACAATCTAAGTCAAAGACTTATCACAAAACAATCTGCACACATTAAAAAAGGAATGGATATCCTTGTCCTTCCATCATTAAAAACAAAGTACTCTGAATTACTTTTACATTTTATAGTTATTTTTTTTTCTTGTTTGGTGTGCTACAGTCTACTTTTTGCAACACGAGGGCTAATGAGACCGGGACCTACTGCTTAAAGCAGATTCCGAAAGGCTACGAACATCCATGCCATAGTGGGATTCGAACCCACAAACTTCGGTACCGAAGGCCAGGACCCTAACCAATCAGCCATATCATCGTTCGGCGTAGATATTTTGGGTTGAAGTATTTTACAAATATCCACAATAACCCAAACGAGCAAGAGCAACAATTTATTTTTTAATAATTTCACCATTATTCACATTATTACTATCTGACTACCATCTTGGCTTAAGAAATAAGTAATACAGTTGAACTCATTTATAACGAGCTCAGATTTACCGAGGGAAGTGAGAATATTTGGTTGGATCAATGTTAAGTCTATGGAACAGAAGTCGCTTTTAATAAGCAAGACATGGTTTTAGCAAGCAATATTTTTCTGTCTTGCAATCTTTCTTCTCAACTTTTTAGTCTTTCTGTCTTATCTTTTTTTTTCTTCTCTGCGGTTTAATACTTTTGTAGGAAAAATTCTCCATCATTCCAATGTCACAAATCCGGAGCAACAGGGGGGGGGAGAGTATAGCTGCTCCTGCTAAGTGTAGAGGTCAAGTAGGAGGGTCAGATAGTCATTCTTAGACCTGAGTTTGTTGAGTACACACAACAATTTTTATCCTCTCACTATGCTGAAATGCAAAGCTTTATCAGTTGACGAAAAAGAAAAAATTTACGGGAGTTGGATGACGGTGTCAAAAATGTCGAAATCTGCAAAAGGTTTGAATTGTCTTCATCTACTGTTTCCACACTGCTAAAAAACAAAGGCAAGTTAATGGATGTATATGACCAAAATAGAACATACTGTAAACGACTGAAGAAGTGTTCGAAAGAGCATTTGGATGAAGCACTTTTGAAATGGATGAACGTACAACGTAGTGCTGATTTTCCTGTGAGTGGACCTATTCTAAAAGTGCAAGCAGAAAAATTTGCTGAACAATTTGAATGTATGGATAGATCGTTTTAAAATTAGGCAGGGCATAACTTTTGGAAAAATATACGGTGAAGCAAAGTCCGCAAACATGGCAGACATTGCAACATGGTTAATTGTCATTAAATTAAGAAAAGTATTTAATTAAATTAATTAATGTAATTAAAGTAAGTAAGTATTAATTAAATTTTAAGTAAGCTCAATCACTTCACCTCCCAAGCACTCCTCCCCTTCTGGTTGCATGCCTGCCTTAAGGACCCATTTATTACGAGCACTTAGATTTAATGAGTACATGTTATGGTCCCTTTGTGCTCATTATAAATGAGTTCAACTGTAGTTTTAGAAATTTTGCTGAAACAGAATGGTTCTAAGTAGAGCTCAAAATACTCTCTCAAAGGCAAGCTGTAATTCTTCTATATTAGATTTTTATAGTTAACAGGAAACAGTACTCAGATATTTTTATGTTTTCCAATTTGAAATAAAACCATAATTATGTACGTTATTAAACCAGAGAAGGTGATTAGCACTTGAATTGTACTTAATAATTTTTGTTATTTTTTATATAATAAAAAATTTCCTACATTTCTTTTCATTTGAAATGAAACAAATAGAACTAACTGACAAATTGGAGACTATTGTTTCCCCATCCTTGATGTAAACCAACACAATACTGCAAGCCTACCTTACTTCTAGGTGAAAATAAAAATTAATTCTAGGAGTTTTAGTTTCTTTTGCATATACATGGGAAGTAATAAGTTAACAACTATAATGAAAGAAAAATTTAGCTTATTTGTATAGTAACATTAGTACAGATCAAAGTGAAATAATAACTAATAAGAGATTTACTTCGGTTGGCTCAGCTTCGGCATTCAGTAATATTCTTTCAAATTCTTTGTCTTCATAAAGAGAAACAGCTATTAACTTTGCTTCTGCAGGAGTTATGCTTCTGTAATTTCAATTATTTAAATGGATATGTTAGAGATAACTAAATTTAAAAAGTATTAAAAAGGTAAAAGTTTTAAGAAATAAAATTAAATGTTAAAAAGTTCTAAAAACAAAATTACAAAACTTAACAGAAAAAAATATATAACAAAAAAATTTTTAGAGAACTCATAACTCCTATAAATTGTAACTCATTTGAAAGACATAAAAAGTAAATTTTATCTACTGATTAGATAAGACAAATAATAAATATTTGCATGAAAAGGCTGTTTATTTACACACAGCTGAAATAATTTATTCTACTTTCCTAGTTTTAGATATAATACAATATAATTAGTTATAAGCTACCATATTCAGTCATATCATACCTACAGATATTCAGTTAATTATGAGTTCAAGCAAAAAGTAATTTTCACTTCTGTAATAGATTCCCCTTTTAAGAAAATAAGTTTATTATTATAATTTTTTTTAATTTACAAAGCTCTATAAAACAATACAAGCAACATGTGATTAGCAGAAAAATTTGCCTTAAATCTGCAAAACATATTTTTAGACTTAAACATTTGTAAATATTTTATTGATGTATTACAATCCCCTATATAATAATAACCTAAGTTATCTGTCTGTCTGTTCTTGAATTTATGAAGCGGTTGGACCTGGAATGGATAGAAGCGTCCATATTGGAGTCTTGATGAGCTAGGGTTAGCAAAATCCAAAGCGAGTAAAGTTTATCTTCTCCCAAACTATCAATCCGATTCTAAAATAAATTGATATAAATAGGCTTCATATCACAGAGAAAAATACTGTCATCTTTAAAATGTTCGAAATCCACCCCTTTCGAGGATTTAATGCCATAATTTCAAGCTCTATTTTCCCCGGTTAAGAGCAGGCAATTAAATTGATTAATTTATCACATAATAGGTAAAAAACACATTTTTTTCTAGCATTATGACATCATTCCTTTAACCATCTCATTTAATAATTTTTTCTTTATTTTAAATTATTTAAATATCATCTGCATTATTTTCATATGTTTTATCACTGAATTTAGATATTACATAAATAATTATCTAATATATTTGGCTTAAATAATAGATTAGGTACATATGTGATAATTTTAAATTTAATCATAGATTATTATTTATTGCAAGATATTTCTCAGTTAAAAAACAAAGA
Source organism: Pardosa pseudoannulata (assembly GCA_032207245.1). Taxonomy (NCBI): domain Eukaryota; kingdom Metazoa; phylum Arthropoda; class Arachnida; order Araneae; family Lycosidae; genus Pardosa; species Pardosa pseudoannulata. Next base: position 77,154,099 of record CM063506.1, on the reverse strand, counting down.
ATTTTTTTTAACCTGTCTCACAGGGTATTTTACAATTCTGTAAAATTAAAAATTTTACTGATCCCATCATATGATGGGCTATATGCTAGTATTACATAACAGAAGTAGAAATTTTATATACACTGACAAGAAATAAAAAGTGTATAATCTAATAAGAGTCGATTAAAACATAAATAGTTTTTGTTTTTTATCAGTGAGATACAAACTTTAGACAAACATGAACCATTAAATCTAGAAATATATATTATACAAGAAAATATTGAAATCAAGTAATGGAAAGTTTGATACTTACTCACAATGTAAACATTCTAACACTTTCTCAAAAATTGTAGAATTATATATAATTTTTTTTACAGGTTTTTGGGGAATGTGACCATGGTGAAGATTCCAAGACTCAATAACCTAAATATAATTTAAAACAATATAAAATATTGCTTTATTAGTTTAACCTAATAATATTATATTTCATGGGTTAATATAGAATAATAATACTTAGTTTATCCAGCAGTAGTTTGTGTGAATGAATGAAAATAACATATTGATAGAGAATATGTGTGTGTATGCACATTTCTCAATAATTGTATTAAAAATTTAAATGTATAAATAGCAAACATTTTTAAAAATTTTCACAGAACTTAATAAAATAAAAATTTTAAAAAATTAAAATATGGTAATTCAATTTAGTTTAAAGTTTTTTTAGTATAAAAGCCACTAAGATAAATAGAAAATTAAAGCAATTAACATAAATTATATAAAATATTCAAGAAATAAAATAAAATAAAAATAAAATATTTAAGAATTGTGTGCCCCTACACTCTTAATTCCTCCCCCTACACATAACTACCTACCCACAAAAACTTAATCTTAAACAAGGTATTAAGTCATGATTTTATAGATATATCAGCTCAAGTTGAGTATTTTATAACAAACACTCAGTTGTAAGGTTTTAGGTATTACAAGTTGACAATGTATTGTTAAATGACATAATTCTCTTAATGAGTTATAATTTATTCATGTATATGAATAATGATATATGAATGAATAACTGTATATGAATAACTTTAAATAATTGATTTCATAAATCATTACAGTTACATTGGAAATTATTTTGATAATTAAATTCTTCCAGTAGTTGACTAAATGTTATGATTGTTGGCAATAAGAAAAATAAACTGCCAATGCTATTAATTAATAATTATTGTTAATCATAATAATTAATAATCTATTCTTTATTTCCTAAAACATCGCTAATCTGTGCTCAAGCACAGACTAAAATGTGCCTAAAAACAGACTTGTTCATATGTAAACATAATGTATGATGTCATCTTTATTCAGGCTTGCAACTGCTGAGGTACTTTCAAAAAGGTGAGAAAAATGACAAATAATACAGAAGTGACTAAAAAGTGACTAAACATTGAAAAAAACGCGATTTTTTTCTCCTCTTGATTACAGACGCTATTATTAAGATTTTTCTATTTATTTTAACTATAAATCAAATGATTCATGCAAGACATGATTTTAGCGTCTAATACAAAAAAATTTAAAAATATTGTTTAATACAACTCAACATTGCTTTTTATTTAAGAAAATCTATAAATTAGATTTGAATACATACAGTACATTAATTTTATAATCACAATTTTTTGCATATATTAATGATGTTTTGAAATATATACATAGTTAGATTAGAGTATCTAAGCAAAATTTGTGAAGAAAAAGAAAAGGAGAAATGTGTGCTTTGACATAAATTACTTTAATGTATTAAATGTACATTTCAGTACAAATGTATATTTCAGAAACTTCTTTACGGCTTTTTAAAATCACTAAATTCTGGAAACCATATGACTAATTGCATTTTAATAAGAAAAATAACATTAAAGCATCACATTTTTGGTCTTTTATTAAAATATTTTGTTATTAATTCAGATTTTATTTTTTCAACAACAGACTTTTGCTGTGATACACCATGAAAAAAAAGTAACTAAAAGTGACTGTTTACTTAAAAAAGTGACTAAAAGTGATCAATTGTAAAAAAAGTGACTAAAGGTGCGAAAAGTGACGGAATTGCAAGCCTGCTTTATTTCATGAAAATAATCCAAAAGTGAATTTCAGAAAATATTCATATATTAACAACTTATATCTCAAAAGAAAAAATTGAAAAAAATAATAAAATATTAAAAATACATCTTAAGAGGCTTCATTTAAAGATTGTCTTCTTAATTCAAGAAAGTTTTATTACCTTTAATAGTTCAGGATGAGGTAAAAGTCTTTCTGCTTCTTTTGTAAAATCAGATATTGAATCATTGATTCTTGCTTGAACAAGCTCTTTACGGGATTCATCAGAATGGTCACGAGCATTTAAAAAAGTCTACAATAAAATAATTATATTATCACGATTAAAAACAAAATTAACTCAGTTATTCTATTCAAATTGCAAATAAAAAGAAAAGAATTTGATTATTTCCCCCAAATTACATTTATAAAACTTGCTAAATACATTTGTTTATAAATTTATGCAAACAAAAATTATATAAAATTTTCTTTTAAAGTTTTTCAAAGTATTAAAAATTCCTAAACCTTATATAACTTTAGTAGTAAATAATTTTTTTAAGTTCAGATATGTATATTCAGCCCCAACTAGTTAGTACAGTCAAACTAAACACAATAAATCTAACAATACTAACTTATTCTAAGTTAAATTCATTCCAAGGAAATAGGAACTACAGTGGTAAGAGTTAAGATGGGTAAACTACATAGAAAGTTCATTACTCAGTCTGTTTCTGATTGTAGATAAAATGAAATAAATTTTAGACTTGTAGAAACTTGAGAAAAATTATTAAAAGAGACTTTGAATGGTATGAAAATATATAGATGAAGATGGTATATTATAAAAAGAGAACATAAAATATGAAGTGGTAAATGAAAAATATAAAGTGCTTATGATTGTTAACAGTCTAAAAAAAAAAGGTAAAAAAAAATTGATTTTTTGCAAATTTTTTATTTTTATTTTTTTTTTTTTTTTTTTTTTTTATGATAGAATTACCCCTGTTGAGTTTGTTTGGGCTCAGCAACCAGGGGCTAATGAGACACCCACAGTTTAAAGCTGTTGTACTACCAGCAACCTAGGTTGTGTGTGAATTGCTGGCGGGCTGACAGCACACAATGCATTAACCAGGGAAATTCTACCATAAAATTTAAAAAAAAAAAAAAATTCAATCTAGAAAATTTGCAAAAATTAGTTAAAAGTTTTAACCCTTTTTTTTAGAGCAGGTGTTGGTGAGGGAAGCAATAACTGCAGCTGTTAGTGATTTTTATTTGCCCCCAGTGTGGTTTTAGATTGAAATCTTCATGTTTTATAATTGAAATTCATCAACCAGGATCCTGCCTTCCTTACCAGTACCGGTTTTAGATTAAGTGCAGACTTTTCACAGTCTGCCAAACTGATTTTAAAAATTATACTTAAACTGAACAACAGACAGAAGGAAAGATTCAACCCCAAGTACTTAGATTAACCTAACCATTAGTTCCATTGTTTCCTTGAATGTTTCTGATACATTAATGTTCAAATGTGTTTGTTTGTCTAATTGGCTTAATATAATTGCTTTAAAAAAATTATATTATATAAATTATATAATATATATATAAATATATATATATGTATGTATATATATATATATATATACAAAGATTATTGCTTCCCAGATCAATTGTAACTGTATTTACATAGTTTTTTTTGTCATAAAAAAATTTCTAAAATATTATCATAATTCGTTTTTAAAAAAATGTTTATACTTAATTAAATCTTTATAATTATACTTTAGGATTTTTTGCTTATCTCCATTCATACATGAGACTCAAAATGCTTTTTCTTTTATTATGAGTTATAATTTTTATAATGCACATAAACATTCACATAGTGACTGTGTTGTGACGCAGATATGTTCAATGTTTTTGGCTCATGGTTGTTATGGATATTTAAGTCTATGTTATCTGATCGGCAGCACATGTTTGTTGGTTGAAAAAAAAGGATGGAACAAAGTTTTCACATTTTTCTCATTAATTTATTTAGAGTAGTTGCTTATTTCTAATATTTTAAATATCACACAGCCAATAACTGACCATATTTGAAAATTTGCATATATTACTATGGCAAAGCTAAACCCAAAACTGATTCAAAGACTAAAACTACATAAAATCTGCAATCAACACTGCAATGAGGGATCAACTTTAAAAAAAAATTAAAATAGAAGAAGAAAAATGCATCCTAGTAAAAAATGTGGAATGAGCCAAATTTTTCTATATTTACATTGCCTATTGAAATCAGGGGGAATTCACTTACATGGTTAATGTTTTCTACAAAACCTCTGTGAAAAAGGAAATTACGATTGACAGAAACTTATAATTTTGGCCTTACACAGAACCCCCAGTGTTTAGTTCCCAAGCATGCTTGGTCCTTAGTTTATCTACCCACAGAAGGGATGAAAGGCTGAGTCAACCTTGCCTAGTCTGGAGATTGAACCTTAGACCAGTGTCTGGGAGTGCAAAGCGCTAACCCAGCACCCCTGGACTTATATCAATGCTGAATTTCAAATAAAAATGCATTTAAAAATGTAAATATTTAAAATGTCTTGATTCAGTAATTTTTTTAAAGAGGTAAAGAAATATTAAAACACAGCTTTTTTTATTAAAATACAAATTGATATTTGACAAAAAAGTAAGAAAGATGAAATACAAGTAATTTATTTTTTCGATTTAACAAACAGAATTTGTGGGTATGAACTTAAATATTTTTATTTTTACTTTTTAAAATGAAAAAAATATATATTAATACTAAAGGATAATATCAACTAAAAATATATCATCAGAGTCTAAATGTATATTTGACATACAGAACTAATAGAAATATTTCAAGTTAAATACTTGAATTTAAAATAGTTATAAAAAATCTTAATGAATTATTGATTTTAGGAGTATAATAAATTCATTAAACAATTACTTAAAAGAAAAACATAAAATCCAATCAAATACAAATCAATATCGTTAAAAGTAGAAATAAGCATGTTTATTCAATGAATTTTAATAAAATGTGATTTAATAAAAGACAATAAAGAATGCATAAGTATATACTAAATTAAATTATCTTCAATACATTATTTTTCATTGAAACTAATTAGCATTACATACTTCTAAATGTCGAATTAATTTATTTGTAGCATGCTCTAATTCGGGACATATCTTGTTCACAGTTTCTGATAACAGTGTAATACACATCATCCGTGATTCATTTTCAAGTGATCTGGCTTCCATTATGAACTTGGCAACAATTTCATGTTTTGTAATGTCAGATACTGATTTTTCTGTCCTTTGAACTATCATATCTAAATTAAATAATAAATATAATCATAAATTATTTCAAAAAATATTTTTTACTATGCAATAATTTAAGAATTCTTAAAATTATTGTATATTAGCCAATACATTAGATTAATTCTATATAAAATTATACATATAAAAAACATATACAGATTGAATATAAGTCCTAAACAAGTTTTAGCTTTATTTTGGTCATATACAATGCTCTTATTAGTAGCTTTCATGCCAAAGGAAAATGATGTAATCTGGTTTTTCCTTACACCCTTTACAGTTTTAACACATTGTTGACTGGCAATTTTACTGAAAATTTATCTCATGTCACCAGCTATTATTTCATAATTGGATATGGAAGTAACGAACAATCAGATTAAGCATCTGCGTAAAATTCATTGACAGATTCTTCATTATGTTCTGTCATCATTTTTAAAAATTTTTTTAATTATATTTTTTACAACAAAAGGTTTGGTGGGTCTTATAAGCGAGAGACACAGCTTGTGTTATACTAACCAACAATTGCACTGTATGGTCGCCAAGAGAGAAAACAACAGCGATGTAAAAAAAAAACTCATCATGAGTTTACTTATGGGCGGTCAGCAATGTTCAACAATGTGTTAAGAACTATTATAGGACTTTTGAACAATATGACCAAAAATGGAGCATTTTGGCAGGATAATCTGATGCACAAAATGCACCAATACATAATGACAAAGAATATTTATTAAAAAAAAAAATTCAACTTTATCTTACTTTTTAATATTTTGTTCATTAATATTTCACTTCATACTAGGAAATTTGCAAGAGAGATTTAAAATTTAAATTGTCAAATAATAAGCCAATGCTGGGGTAGGTTGGCATATGTAATAATATTTTTTATCTACATTACCTGTGCCAAATTATAACTATGTTCCTGGACTTTTTGATAAGAGTATCCTAATGAATATTTTTATGTGCACTTTTAAGTTAGATTTTCTTGAAATTTGCAACGTATAACCAAAATAAAATGTATATATTTAATCTAGATATTTATACTTCATCAAAAGCTTCTTATTAATTATAGAATTCCTTTAAACATTTCTCATAAACAAATTTGTTCTAATATTCTGGGGCATTTCTTCAAATTTTAATTTTGTTCCTTTGTAAGTTTTTATTTAATTCCTGAAAAAAATAATGTATATAAATAAAAGTAAGACAACAAAAAAAAATAAAGTTAAGACAAAAAAATATAATTTCTATAAGAGCACCAACATTGTTAATTAGGTTCTGTTCAATGTGCCTATGTCCAGCATATAATGAATTTTAGATACATAAAAGGAATAATTTCATATTTTTAAATAAGGTATATATATATTTAATCAAAATATTCTTAAATTTTTACTTTTTTAATGTGAAGCTTTTTTTGTTTCAGCTCAATAACAAATTTGTTGTACTTTTTTATATTAAAATTTCATTTGTTTATATATAAAACTATGAGGAAAATATGTATTATTTAACAATTGTGGGGGGGGGAATGCTTCATCACCCAAAAACCAATTATAGTGTTCCCACTCTTTTTCCAGAACAAAAATAAGGACTTTCAAAGGACCAAAGTAACTTTTTATAAGGACCTACTTGAAATATGCAGAATAATGACATAAACCCTACTTCCTGGAGAACAGTTTTAATGATTATGAACCAGACAAGGCACGTTCAATAAATTCCCTACAGTATTTCAGAATTAAGTTTTTAAAAATGCCTAAAAAATAATAAGATACACCTTTTGACAAAAACTAATTTGAAAAATTTATATTTAAAGCATTTTGAGTGATCAAGTTAAAAATAAATTGCGAATAAAATACATTATAAACAGTGCTTTCTGAGGGTTTAAAAATGACTCATATATATATATATATATACATATATATATATATATATATATATATATATATATATATATATATATATATATATACTAGCTGATTATACCTGACATTTCCTGGGAAAGAAGAAAGTTTTAGACTCTTCTATTACATTCAATGCAAGGAAAATTAAACTTCCATAAGTAACTAAAATATCTACACCTTCAACCTCCATTATGCGTGTAATTAAAATCTGCATGACTGTTAGCTATTAGGAAAGGGCAGCTGACTTTATACTTTAAATCTTTTCAGTAAGGGAAATAATATTTATTTGTCAAATAAGTTTTCTAGCTCGTGACCATAAAAAGTTCTATTAAAATAAAAGTATTTTCATAATTTTTTAAGGATATCAAGGAAAGGAATTTTGAATTACTTCAGTAATACACTGAAAACATACATGTACTTGAGGATTTACTTTATCAATAATACTGCACTTTTGACTAGAAAATGTAAAAGAATGTTATGAACATTAACAAATATTTTATAAATTCTTAATATATATATTCTTTGAATAGTACTTATCCCTTGTAGTGGCATTGTTAAAACCAGTTTTTGGCAAGTTTAACTCTGAACTTACAAAACAAGTTTGGAGAATACAGCAAAAACTGATATGAAATGTGACGACGGTGGATCACATTGACAGAGAAAGTGATCACTTTCAAATTTAAAAATTAAGGAGTTTTTAAGGCCTTTGATAAAAATAAAGTAGTTTTAAGGGCCCTTAAAAATGAAAGCTAAAATTAAGGAGTTCTTAAGGACTTTTAAGGACCGTGGGAACCCTCAATTAGTCATTAAAATATAGTAACCCAGGGTTACAAGAATTTAGTGCCTCCAACAAAAGGAGCCAGATAGGGTTTATATCTAATCTGTTCTGAGAAATATACAATACTTTTAAAATGGTCTTTGAAAACTTTTGGAATAACCTTCTGTAGTGTTAAAAAGTATTTTTGAACAATTTTACTTCCTATATATATGCAAGAAATCAAATGTATCCACTTGTATAAAGAACCCCAATTTTAAATATAATCTATATTTGAAACTTTAGTTTATCTAGTCAATAAATTAATACAATACTTCTGCATGGATTCGATATACTTTGTAAGAATTTTAAAAATGTATTTAAAAAGTTTTTCAGAACTCCCTGTACCTTAATATTCTACTATAGTTTTGTGATCATTTTCATATACTTACATTATCTCTTACAATGGAACTTAATTCATATCTACACAAACAGTAAATTAGTACGAAAATACTTCTAATAATGATACACGCTTGCTAATTATCTTACAGATTTTAAAATTTAAGTGTAAAATTTGCCACTCTTAAAATTTTTGAAAATAAAGTGGAGCATCATTGTTCCATATTTGTCATGCATTTCAAACGAGAAAGATGAACGATTTAGAGAACCTACCTCGCAAATATGTTAAAACATCTGTTTCAGTGGTATAATTTTCATCTTGTCCGCACATATATCTGCAAAACTCCCAACTAACAAACTGTGATAAAAGTTGCCAAATATATCGGATATTATTTTGCAGATCAGACATTTTGTTGAAATTATAATTGCTGACCACTGAATATTTTTTTAATAACTTAAAATACACGTATATGTAATGATTTCGGAAACATGTTACATGAAAACATTCTGATTATTTGTATTAAACGCTACAAACTTTGAACACACACACAGCTATAAAAACACTTCAAGTTGAGTTGTAAAAGGTTTGCAAAGAATGATATGAAACCATGGAGCAATAAAATTTTTCAACGCTGTGTACACATTTAATAGGCAGAAAATTGACTATGAGCACAAACTTTAAAAATTATAGTGTCTGATAGACATGCAATCAAAAATAATAAATATTTCTATTTCAGAATTTAAATGCAGTGTCTGTAAAGTCTTTGGAAAATGATGAAAAAGATGAAAATGTGTAAGGAAGAAAGAGTGTTTTATATAACAATGATATTAAGAAATATGATATATAATATAGATAGAAATAATAGACTATGTAAGGATTCGTTTATAGTGCACTACATACAGTGTAATACTTTAAAAGTGCATGGCGTCCATCTTGACGCTTTATCACAACTGAAATATTTAAAACCTTTAATTAAGCCGACAGCATTTAAATAGATTCATCATATATATCACATCAATAATTTTATTTCTAGATACATTGGTTTACTTCAATGATCTTGTAAAAATCTTGTGAATTTTTCGATTATCTGTGGAACAATATTACTTTATATATATATATATATATATATATATATATATATATATATATATATATATATATATATATATATATATATATATATATATATATATATATATATATATATATATATGTACATTTGTGTATTATGTCTTTATACGACTTTTATTTCATGTCTATATCTTGGTTAGGGTTTCTGAAATGTCTGAATCTTCATGAAATGTTTCAGTGTTTCAGGTAAACTAGAGGTCTACAAATTATTTTTGAAATGGGATAGGTAAGAAAACAAAAAGTTCTGCGGGCAAGTGATGCTAACTCGTACGGATATACATATTTATTTTACTAAATATTTCTACTTATAAAGCAGAATGAAGTCGTTTCAGTAGGAGGTTATTTTTATAATATACACACACACATATATGTGTGATATTGGTACTATATCGGGGCCATCGTGATCATGATAGCCCCGACTATATTCGGTTTCGTTTGTGTAGGGCAGTTGATAGACATAAAATGGATAGTATACTTAATTAAAGGAGCAAATATTTAATGATGAAAACAACACAGTAAAAAATTTAACATTTAAAGACAGAAATAATTAATCCACGATAGATATATACCATACTCGGTATATAAAAATTTGGAGCTTGAGTATCACAGGTCCGTCATTCGACTAGGTCGCTCCTTACTCTTTCTTGATCAGTCTGTCTGTTCCTGACTAACTGAACTCTTCGAACGGATGTGGAAACCACCTCATGGGGTGCATTGCATGGAATCTCACACACATGCGCACATATATATTTATTTATATAATCATGTGTGTATGTGTGTATTCGCCTTGCATTCTTAAGGGGTAGACCGATCATAAGGGATTCAAGTACAGTGATTTACGTCAACACTAGGAAGGTTTAGGCGGTTAAAATTAAGAACATATGGAATATAATTTCTTTTGTTTGTCAGGGAAGTGGAAACTATTTTTTGGTACAATTTGATGTATTTCTCTTTATTTACGTTTATAAAAGCTAAAATCTTTTAGGCAACATAATTCATGTGATAGTGTTTAAAATGTTCCTTAAAATCATTCAAATTCTGATGTCATTACTCTAAGGTTAAAGAAGAGTTTTAATTTTTTTCTATTTTTATTTTCCGCCATTTGTCATTTTGCAATTTTTTTCCGTTACCATTGGTATTAGATTCATTTTGCTGAGGAAACGATATCCTTGTTCATTTTTTTAGTTCGTTTATCATAGAGTTTGTTCTTTTTATAGAATTTATTTCTGACATTCACATGTTAAACCCATAAGCGAAATCAATAGCCAAAATATTTTTAAATTTTAATAATATAAACTTGGTATTTTTTAAAAAAGACAGAGTAGTATTGGCTACAAAATTATATAGTAAAACTGTAGGTATATTTCACACATGGGTAATTTTCCAGTGAGGAAATATTTTCTTTGCATACTCTATCTCGTTGTCAATTAAGCTTTTAAAGTTTAATTTACTCTTTTATATTCCTCTTGCAAAAGTCCATCTTTTCTGTAAATTTCGTCAACTGATGATATAAACTTTGAGAGTCATCAAGAAAAATCTTGTAAAAGAATTCGCAATGTTTTAAAAATATTCATGTAAGCATTGACAGTCATCAAGTAAATGCTATGTAAGCAGTTGCAAACTATTTCTAGGTATTTATGATTCAAATTAGTCAATATATTTTTCTTTCATGTATGGGAATTGTCCCTTAAATGAACATGTCCTCGAAACTTAACTAGAAAGTGTGAGCTAAAGTATGTTGTTTATATAGCCAGAGTTGGAAAAATAATCGCCAAGTATTTTTTTAGAAAAAAATACATATAAATAAAAAATAAATAAAATTAAACTCTAAACTGGTGATAATGTTTAGGTTCTTCCTTGTATACACTGTATCTAAAGGGAATACAAGCAAAGGAGAAAAAACACCTTGTGTTTTGTTTAAATAACGGAAGAGAGCTGATTAACTGTTTTATTACCTCTAACAAAAATATGGGTTATTACGTTCCAAAAGTTCTCCATGCATTTACTAACATTATGGCAAGTCACTGTATCGATATCTATATTGATGACATATCGATTATAGGTTTTGGTTTGGTTTTGGAGCGCTATGGGGTATTTTTTGAAACACGAGGGGTAATGAGACCGGGACCTACTGCTTAAAGCTAATTCTGAACGGCTACGAACATCCATGCTATAGTGTTATTCGAACTCCGGTTCCGAAGGTCAGCACCCTAACCATGCGGCAATCGTTCGGCATGTCGCTTATAGGATCTCTAGAATAAATAAACGGGTTTGAATGCAAAAGGATGAAGCAATTTTAAATAAGATTCTTTAGAGAAGAAAATGAAATACTTTTTATGAAAATTTAAAAGTAACCTTGTGGTTACCTGACAAGGTTTGACGGCGTGAACCTTGACCAAACATCCTACAACGTAGATACACTTTATAAGAAATCGTCCCGTGGTCAGTTAAAGTAATTGTCGAAGCAGTCTGAGGAAATCATTTATAACTGTCACTCCCTTAAAACATATCAGGTGTGACTTAATGGGTTCTTATACTAAGCATAAAAAATGGACCGATTTGAGTTTTTAACAAAAAATCTAATTTATTCAAATATAAACAAAAAAAACTATTGAGGCATAAAATCTTAAAAAGTATTGTAGATATTGCCTCAGATAGGCCATAATCATATGAATCACAGCCGACCTAGCCTTATGGCCATGCGGTGCTTAAATACTCATGACCTTACCATCCCAACACATGATCCGATGTGGTTACTAAATCACTGATGACGTATTAGAGGTCCATCATGGTTCGATTTGGATTTTTTCCAACCCAGGAAGGAGCAAATTCTATTGAGATAAGCTCGAGACTACCAGGACGGATGAAGGAAAAATTTCACTCAAGCACATTCGGAGAGTATAGCCGGTAGATACCCAAAGAAGGCATGCTGTTGAGATTTCAATCATTTAGCACCACCCTTGGGGGTGGTACGTATTGCTTAAGGAATTCCACTGACGCTAGTGTCGTTACTCCCTTTAGTTTGGTCACAAAGAAAGCATCTCTCTCACGAATCATTAAGTCCCATGTATTTTCTTTCCCATGAAGAAACCTCTATCAGAGAGTATCACACTTCTCCCCCTTTTCTCATTCGTCCACCTTGTACTTACGTCATCCGGACTGTTCATTAGTTAAGCAATCTCCTTGCAACCCAGCTAGCTATCCGGTGTGCAGTCCTCTTTCGAATGATTTTTCTAACCAGCTGTCAAATGCTAGCGGTCGCTTTAGATACACCCAAATTTGATGCATCGTTTCTCGTAACAATCTCCATTGTTAGTGATACTCAAAAATCCTAATGTCGAGAAGATCGGTAACGGGAAAGTAACGTCCTTTATGTTCACCCATATGTTGAATGAATGGTGACCTATGTTCCTGATTGGAGTAACGTTTGTTCTCAGGTTTTTTTTTTTTTTTTTTGTCAGTACATATCTTTACACACTTGAAACGTTTAAACTACGAGGCGCATCCTGAAAGTAAGTTTCCCCGATGTTTTCCCCTTTAAAGTAAACGCAATTAGCCGTGTCAATTGCGCATGCGTAAAAGATCTATGACGTATCAACCATATGCCAGAGGGACAGGTCCCGACTCCTGCCAGTAGCGTGGTAACAGTAGTCCGAAATAGAAACTCTAATTCCTTCTCCCGCCGCCTGCAAGGTTCGGTCGATGATCTTGAATGTACAAAGCTTTGCACCAATTGAAATTCATCGTCACCTTTACCAGGTCTATGATCCCAAACTGATACCTGAACACAAAATTCAAAGCTTAGGAGCAGCACTGACATTTTTGCTACGGTATCACGATGACGGAGAAGAGTTCCTCGACAGGATCATCACGGGCAATGAGACTTGGATTTCGCACTTTACCCCGGAAACCAAGCAACTGTTAATGCATTGGCGTCATAGTGGATCTTATGTCAGGACCAAATTCAAAAAGACGCTGTCGGTGCGGAAAGGGATGTGCACGGTGTCCTGGAACAGGGAGGCTAGTTCCATTCACAGGCAGCAGAGTTCTACGACAAAGATATACAAAAGTTGATCGCACAATACGACAAGTGTCTCAATTCTGCTGGTGTCTATGTTGAAAAATAGCTGAAACATTGCTGTACTTGTTGCCAATAAATATGTTCCTGAAAGTGTGAGTTCTTTTTTCTTTTAAGTAGGGAAACTCTTCAATAAAGAGAACATGAAACCCCTGGATTCCAACATAAAACATCATAAAAGGTGTGATGGTGATTGAATGAAATGAAAAAGAAAATATGCAGCAATCTCCTACAAACTAGCTATAGGAAGATCGCCTAGTGCACTAGTTCTACAGTCTGTATTGTTAAGCTCGCACCGCAGCGGACGTTGATATTAGATAGTATAGGAAGTTTATTATATGTCGCCTATGGATCTATTTACGGATAGTACCTTCAGAGCTACTCATCAGAGCCATTTCATGAGAGACCAGCTAGAATGTGTAAGAAGTAACTTTCATTACTTTAAACAAACTAAAGACTTGTCCTTAGTTTGCTTATAGTGCCCCCCTCTGCAATCCAGGAAAATATGGCGTCGGGGATCGGCACGCTAGATGCATCTGTTCCCATTAAAAACTACCAAGGTTACAAAATTAGTAGATAAGCTATACCTTTTGTTTCTCATAGAGAACTCTTATAAATAAATTGTATTTTCAAATTAATCTGAAACACATTTTAATAATCTGAAGGATTTATAAAGATTTATTAGTACAAGGTAAACCAAATATTATGTCATACAGTGTAATATGTTCTGGCAAGAGAATAAATATTCAGCTTGAACAGGATGCTAAAGAATTAAACCATATTTTTTTTCCTAAATAGAAAAAGAGAAAATAAGAGAGAAAAATTACAGACTTTTCAATGTAAGAGTAGATTAAAAAATGTTAAAAAGATAAGTCGAAATTTTAAATTCGACAAATGTGCTGTCTGAAAAATTGGAAATATGAATACGCTGGGCGCAGCAGTTTTCTTCAGAGATCAAAACCCACCTGGAAACCACATGATTGATCAACAGTAATTACTTACTTTCAAGGACACTGCGGAAAATATCGGGACAATCATTAAAAAAGTAAATGACACATGCATATTTCTCCATCTTTTTAAACAATGTTTATACCTCATTCCAACACTGTTGGCTTCAGAGAGACTTTACGGATCAGGTAAGTTTTATACTTATCTAATATTAAGTTTCCTAAAGAGACTCAGGGATCGTTTTTTATATTACTTAAATCGGTTTTTGATTACAACTGACCTCCGATAATCAAGGATTTAGTTATTTGCTCATTACATGATAAACAAATACACAGGGTGTTTACATATTTTTAACGATTTTTCAGAGATATATATTTAGATATAAACTAGTATTTTATTTTCTGATATTTTCAATCTGATAGCCCCTTTATTGAACTAACGTATTACATCTTGATTTCCAAGGTAAAAGGACATTTATTAATAAACATACCAATGTTGATTTTGTTCTACTCCCTTTCCACAATCTTCCATAGTCCAACCAATATTTTGGAATGACACTTATAAAAGGCTTGTTTTAAAAGTCCAACTGCACATTAATCTAGAGACAAGCCAAGGGACTAGGGTGAGTTGCATTTAAAGGAAATAGCTTCAGTTTCGGTTTTAAAAAAACTGAGCAGTAGATTTAGAGGTAAGGCTTGTAATAGAATTTCTTCTGTGAAAATATGTGCTAAAACATATTTCTGATAATAATCTGAGTTATTTTTTAATACATTTTTCTATTGTCTTTATTTTAAGTTTTCCGTTGTAAGAGAATCAATTTTTCTAATTTCCTCTAAGCCAACATTTTAAAACTTTTAACTTCTTTTTCGGTATTAAATCGATCTTTTTCTGTTGAAAACAGATAAGTAAACCCAAGCCTTATCAATTGTAAATATTTTTTCAAATTTTACCTACCAAATAATTTTTATGCAACAATCTGCACTTAGTCTTAAGCTGAAAAATATGTTTCGGCGTTAAGCTATAAACTTTTTATTTATTTAATTTTTTTTTTATTTTTAATGCTTCAATATTTAATGATTCCTTTTTGGGGCGTTTGATTTTCTTTAAAAACATGAGATGTGACTTTAGATTTTAATATAAGGTGTACAAACCTTTGTATGATATGCATTTTTTTCTTTTCTTCAGTTTATAATGTAAACTTTGACATCTCTTTCTTTTTTTATTAATTATGTCATTTAAATGTAGGAATATTAAAACAATGCTTTTCAATTTTTTTATTATTGAACAAGAGTATCTTCTGAAATTGCAAAACTATAACTTTCGATTCATTGTACCTTATTCAGAGATATTTTAAAGGCTCTTCCACACTATGGTCCACTGCAAACCATCACCACCGTCTGAAGGGGTATGGTATATCGTGGTTGATGGTGGCAGACGATAAAATAGCCTTGGCGAACGATGGCTTCCGAGGCGGTTTTCCTCCAAAGATAAAAGGCAGCCAGATGCGCAGCTAAAGTACGGAGTAGACCCTATGGACGAATCCACTTGTTTGGCTCATTTAATGGCCCAGCGTGTGGATGCAGCCCGTAAACAATCGTTGAAGGTCACCATCAGGAAGTGGTGAACAATTGGCCATAGTGCGGAGGCTACACAAAGATCAAAGACAACTAGAATGCGCTACCAAAGTGCACAGTCGATTCTATGGATACATACACGCGCTATGCTCATTTAGTGGCCCAGTGTGTGGATGCAATCCGTGAACCATAGTTGAAGATCGCCATCATAACCAATACTGAAGTGGTGAACGATTGGCCATAGTGTGGAGGCTACATAAAACACTGAATATTTTTAATGCTGTAGACGATATTTATTTCTATAATAGCATAAAACAATCTTATTATTTTCAGTTCCAGTTTCTTGCCGAAATCCATCCGACACATTTCACAATGAAGTGCTTGATCGTTTTATCCATGTTTTGCTTTGCCATAGCCTTTTGTGAGGAGAAGGATTTCGAACCACAAATAGAACGTAAGTAATAAAATCCGTATTTAGTGCTGGAGGAGGGATAAATCATCACACAATTACCAACTAATTTATACTTTTAAAAATGCAGTTACCCAGGTAGCTCATATATATAGGTCAATGTCACACAAATATTGAGCAATATTTTGACAATACTGAATGTTGGACACCTGAATTTTGGACATGTGTTGATATTGACCGATGAAATGTAAAATTATAATTTGAAATTATTAAAAAAATCTTTTTCTAAAGAGTTTATATTTCTTATAAGAGAAATATTCTTTAAAAGAATTAAAAATTTTATATATTTACCAGCTTCTACAAAAATTACTTTTTTTAATGTTTTTCTTAATGTTGTTGACAATTTCATACTATGTCTTAAAAATTATTTTATTTAATAATATTCAGCGATATCTATCGATAGTCGTAAAAATAAATATAATTCTCAACTTCAAATGATATTACTCGACATTCAGCACAACGCTCGATTCTATATTAGCTGAATGTGAACGAAAGTGAATTGATTCTTCCTTTTCACCACTCTGTGCCAGGCAACACAACGAGTACTGTGACTAATTGTAATTATTGCAAAGTTTTGGAAAACTGTGAAGCAAGCAGAGTAAAACTGGACTGCCGTAAGTTTTTGTTCTGAGGGAACATACCAGGTAAAACGAATTTTAAACGTAACGCTTATAAACAAATAGAAAAATCCTTACTTCAAGAAATGAATTGATTAGTTCACATGGCAAATCTACCATGTGGTGAATTGACCAGAGGAAAATTGATTAGCATTGCTAAATATCAAAAAACTATATTCAGGGATATCAGAGAAATATTAAAATTGATAAATATCAAAATATGATATTCAGGGATATCGAAAATATATTGATTAACATTGCTAAATATCAAAATACAATATTCAGGGATATCGGAGGTATATCGATTAAAATTGCTAATACCAAAATACTATATTCAAGCATATCGGAGATATATTGATTAACCCTCCCAGTGGAACATATCTAGAAAAAAATTCTCCAAAATACGCTAATGTCAGTGGCCAAAGAGTTCTATGATTTTACCTTCACCCTTTGTCGATTAGAATGGAATACGGAAAACCCAACCTCGTTATTGGTCCTTTACTTCCGGTTATATATTGATATATAAATAAGTATTATAGATTGTTAATTTTTAGTACACATAAAGCTCGTCAAGTCTCGATTATTATCCCATAAGAAATAATGGATTCTAAAAGTACAAATAAAAATATTCTTTGGGAGACTTATTTATATTTTTTTTTTACGAAAATCATCGAAAATATTTAAGGGGTGCAATTAGGGATACATCTCAGCAAACGAAATACTTCGAAATGGAGATTTACAAAACCATGAAAAGCTACCAGCGTCTTTGTGTCTCAGGGATTAGGGTTGCATCCCTCAAGAAATGTCAGTGAAAGAGGGGTGCAGTTCCTAAACAAGAGACCTGACCCTCCTACCTCAAAACTCCATGGGGGAAATCACTGGCAAAAATGTACATTACATCCATTTTCGGAGCGTTTTTGGAGGTCGAAAATTGTTCGTTTTGAAGACATCATCGGTTTGGCGGAATTGTACGTGCGAACCGCTTAGAGGATTAACATTGCTAAATATCAAAATATGATATTCAGGGATATCGGGAATATTGATTAACATTGCTAAATACCAAAATATGATATTTAGGGATATCGGGTAATATTAAATAACATTGCTAAATACCAAAATACTATATTCAAGGATATCGGAGATATATTGATTAACACTGCTAAATATCAAAATATGATATTCAGAAATATTTTTGTGCTATCTGGGTAGGGGTAATAATTTAAGCCTTTTATCCGATATTAAAATAATATCTTATTAATACGCAAATTAATACATTATAATAAAAAATACATTTTATATTATGGTCGATCATTTAGTATATAGCTATAATTACAGTGTACTAAAAACTAAATTCTATATAATGAATTAATAATACAGAAATCTTTTTGATTTAAGAAGTTCCAAATCTCGAAAAAAAAATGCAGAAGAATGTAAAGAACCCACATTTTTAATAATGTGGAATGACAATTTACTCCATAGATAATATAAATATTCACACAGAAGAAAATTTGGGTTTATCAATGGACCAGAATTTTAAGAATCTTACGTACAGTGATAAAACATAGTTTTAATTTCTTCTATATCGAAATAAATTAAAGGGAAATATACTATTTAAAATAACAAAATTAAGTCAATTTTAAAAGTTAGAGTGTTATTGAACAACATGTGAAAAGTTCATTCTAAAAGGATCAAAACTTTTTAATCTATGAAGAATCGAAATAAGGATGTTATGGTGAAAATTTTTAATCTCGAAAAGTACTGTCTCCTTAGGAGGGGGAAAATTAATTTTAAGAAGTTAGAGAGAAAGACTCTCTTCCAAAACAGCACCACATCACAATGCTAGATTTAAAATATAATTGCCATATTGTATTCCACTCCTTCAATGCTAACCTACGGGGAAAACAAAATTTCCTCTTGCCTGCTCATATTTGAAGAAATCTTAAAACTTATACTACGAGATAGAACAACAAATTCTCTCGGGAGCTATCTTTTCCTTTTTAAAAAAACACCGAGATAAATACATTTATTATTAAAATGTTTGTCAGTAACTTTGATATACTCTTTTTCAAACGAAATAAGAACATTTAAGAGAGATAAATTAAAAAAAAAGAGGTGGAATAGCATCCCAGAGAATTTACTGTTTTATCACATGGTATGATTATTAAAAAAAAAATTAAATGTGAACAAGCGATAGAGAACTTTATTTTTCCCATGTATTAACACTGAGCTAGAGAAATTCAATATTCAGATCCACTCTAAGCAATTTCCAAATTAGACCAGTTTATCGGCGAATATCTACTAAATCGATATCGATTTCATGGTGGGAAATAATCAGTAACAGTTAAATCAGAGATTAGGCCAGGTCGAGTGCAGTCAAACCAAACATTCATTATTATTAAATGACGAAGTCTGTTTTTCTTCTTTCACTTTGTACACCTATTAGAATAAAACATGTTACTTATTACTTTCAGATCTACAACTTCTCGCCAATTTTCTTCCTTTTGATGTCGATGAACAGCCTGATTACGAAGCCATACTCAAATCAATGACGTAAGAAAAATGCATTTATTTGATAATTATTAACTTGGGGTAAATAAGCCGCCCTGGCCAATAGAGCGATTTCACGCAGCGTCAGGAAGTACTTCAATGCCATTCCCATTCATTTTCATGTGTATGACAGCCAATAAGCAACCGATATACTGATTCGATATGGATTTCTGATTCGTTATTATTCATATCGATATTCCATTTGAAACAATAGACAGAATCGTCTTGAGTTGAGACGTGCCTGCTGCGGGAAATTGCTTTAAAAGCCGTATCAAGGCGATCCTAACATAAATAGGAACCTGGACTGATTTTCAATCTGGATCTTTCCCGTCCACACTCTCGACAAGATCTCTCACTTTTAGCCATTTTCTTTTTTTCTTCTTCTTGTAGCTGAGAGATTGCTGAGTATATAGAATCGGAGTTTGTGAATTCGAAATCAGATGCTGACATACATTTTCATTGTCACTCCGTATATTGTTTTAGAAGTAAGTTCTGGTCTCATTAGCCCTCGTGCTGCAATTTACCATTACACTCTAAAACAAATAAAACTAATACTTCTCAAGCTGAAGTAGAATACAGTGATCTGTGCACACCGCAACTAAATTAGTGCTGTTAGTTTAGTTAAGAATGGCACTCGCTGTACAGCACACTACATCGGACTGATGCTTTTTTCCCAATGCAACAGACAATACCGACAGATAGCTGTATGCCAAACACAGCTACGAAGCTGTTATTCATTTAGTACTACATGGGGAACTCGTGTAACTTAAAGGAATGCTACATTACGAGTAACATTGCCCCAATGGTTTTAGATGTGCCGTAAATAACCTCGGATATTTTTCGTATACCGTCAACCAAAAAAGGTTGAGAAATATAGCTCTAGAGCAGAGGTGCCCAACCTTTTCTGGACCAATGCCCTTTACAAGACAGAAAAGCATTCCAATTCCCCTCTTCTATAATAGTTAATTATACCAAATATTAAAATACTGTTGCATATTATGTATATATGTTTTATCTATCTATCTATTGACAATCATAACGCAGAAATTAATTTAAACGACCATCAAATGTAGTAGAAATTATTTATTATAAACTTAAAAGTAGCGTAAAAATCAGTATGAAAAAAAAAAATGACATGGTTTGGACTGATGGAGTTTTTAACAATTTGGTGATTTCGAGTTCCAATTTTGTTACCATCATTCGGAAATCTCCATGATCAGTTAGGTTCCTTTTCGTAGACAGTCAACTAGCTACTGCACTTAGCCCCCTCCCAAAAAAAAGTATACTTTTTAAGGGATAGGGGCAAACCCCAACTTCAGCTAAATACGATGAGGGAAATACAAATAAAATTCTGTACTCTAACCAAACGGCAACCCTCATTGGTCGTTTACAAAATTCCCCAAATTTATAAATGAAAAGAAACTATTATTTATTATGTCAAATACAGTATTATTTGATTTTGTTTTAGATATCGTACATATTTTTATAGATATTATTTCTACTATCCGCCCCCGGTAACTACCTTAACGCCTCCTATTTATCTCTGAACCCGCGGCCACCCCATGGAAGGTTTCAGTTCCTACTGAAGGAGATTCTACCCTCTGCCATTGGGCGCTGAAATTTTCCATGTTAGTGGTAGACGATTCAGAGGCAAATAAAGGGGGGGGGGGTCATTAAGGCAGTCAGCGGCCATAGCGTACCTACATATTTAGTAAATGAATAAAATATTTTGAAAATACCTTCTGTTTTCATCTAGCCATCTCTAAGTTTTAAGTTATTGTTATCATGAAAATAAGCATTAAAAAATTTAAATTAACATTAGATATACATATATCTAATTCTACTTAGTATATTTGGTTACAACAATTAGAAATTTATCATGCTGATTATGTAGAGCTATCCTGATATGCCTTTTGGCCGAATGAGTAGAGCGATACTTTTCGATACCCGTAATCGTCTGTTCTAATCCCACCGCACTGAGCTCACGTTTAGTACAGAAAAGGTTAGGAACCTCTGCTCTAGAATCTCAGCCAGCTCCTGGCACCCACTTTACCAGAAATGGAGGTGAGTAAGCAGTTTTTGGCAACGCTTGTTTCAGGCTCTCACTTTCTGGTCCGATCCTCACTGCTGACAGGTAAGTTCGTAGGCGATCGAATGTGCAGATGCATAATCCCCACCGAAAGTGTCGGAAAGGTACCGCATGTGCAGTTAAAGGGTCAGACTTTGATTGTTAGCGTATTATAGCTTTTATTTAAAGAAATAAATTACTATCAGCATATTTGTGAGCGTTTATCAAACTAAAAAATGTATCTTTTGTTTTTATTTCTTTAATGCCGAACAATAGACAAATTGGTGGGACGCTGCCCTTCAAACCAGATTTCGCAGTTTCAAATCCTAATAAGGGCATGGGTGTTTGTTGCTCTTCGGAATCGGGTTTAATCAACAGATCCTAGTCTCATTTAGACCTCGTGTAGCAAAAATGTAGACCATTGCTCTCCAAATCAAACTAAGCCAATCTAGGAAATTTTAGATTATTTACCTAGATTTTTCCTAGATGTATCTAGGATAAATCTAGGTATCATAAATGAATAAACCGAGTTGAGATCCTAGATGAGATCCATGTCCTAGTTGAGATCGATATTACAAGTATAGCAGCATATTTAGAAGAAGAACTTGAACTGGCTGTTAATGAAAAATCTAAAGTAATTTAAAGTTTTTAATAAACAATTTTTATTACATTTGATGGCTGTAATAGATGGAATTAATTAATTTCTACATTGTACTGTTTTACTACTACTTTGCACTCTACTTTCTAGTGTTTCTTGATAAATAGGCTGATAAAATAAATAGATAATTTTTTAATATTTGGTATAATTATCTATTATAGAATAGAGGACGTCGGAAAAATTTTTCTTCCTTGTAAAGAGTGTAGTGGTCCAGAAAAGGTTGGAAATCTCCGCTCTAGAGCCTCAGCCGGCACCTGGTCCTTAACCCTTTGAGTGCCAACATGATTTTTAGAGAATTAGCTAAAAGTACCATGCTGCATAAATTAAAATACTCAATTGGTTTTGAGTCTGAAGATGATGCATTTTTTGATCCAGACTTTTCATGAAAAACACGAGAAGGCTCTATTGCAGTGTCTTTATTTACCTCTATTTCCGAATAACTAGAAATGTCGTAGTCGCCAATTTCACTGTCACTCGATTCATTGTTTTCTGAACAGTCACTAATTATACGCGGTCTTTTTCGCCGTGGATTTATACAGTCGCTGTTGTCACTTTCAGCTTCTGAAACTTCCATATTTTGGTTTTCATGTACCGATTTAGTGTAGTCATCGTCATCAGCAATGCTTTCTACATATTCAAGTAATTCGTCATCATTGTCAAATTCTCTGCTGGCCGAAGCCATAACGATAATTTTAAAATGCCTAGAAAGTTTTTATTTTATACAAGAAGGGAAATATAAATAAAAATCTTTTTTTATACAAGAATGAAAATATAAATAGAAATAGCTTACAATATTTCCGAACAAATAAAGAAATTACACAATTTGCAAGAATCACATAGAAATATTACTGTGCGCGTGTTCCAATTCGGAAACTGGATTATTCTCAACATAAAGATGAAATGTAAATCATAATACTATTTTGTATAAATACAAGTGCGGAATAAAAAAAAAACAATGAACAAGAATCGACAAGTATGAAATAGATATCGTATTAGTTCATGCGTGAGCCAGGATCGTGATCGCGCTTCTTGGCACTCAATATATTGAAGCATATATTGAAGCTGATTAAACATATTTTGGCTTTTGAGACCCTAGTGACTTCGAAATTTCTCACTTGATTGTATGTTGCTTTGTAGAAGAAAGTATTTTACGTGGATTTTTTTAAGGAGCTCCGGAATTTGATTACATCTTCTTGCTCTATATATTTAAATAGTGTGTTGTTAAGGTGTGAATTTTTGTCGAATTTAGCCCTCAAAAATTAAATATGAACTACTTTTCAAGAATGAAAGAATGTGACCTTTTAGTAGACTACACACACACAAATGTACATCTATATATATATGTGTGTGTGTGTATGTATGTATGCAAGCAAATATATATCTATTTGCCTATCCATGTCTGTATATAATCAGTGCGGCGAGGGTCAAGCCCTGCACCACTAGATCTTTTTCCAATGCTTTGAATAGAGAAGATAGGTTTTAATAGCCTATCATTTTAAACAAAGTTAATAAAAAAATATACAGGCATCCATATACAAAAATTCATGTTTTTATTCGTTTTCCTGTATTTCATTCAAGGAAAACCAAATTGGGTGACTAAACATTATTGCAAAGTTTGGCGATATATCACCAAATCTGGCGGCGTTCTTGACGACATTATTTGCATCTCGTCTTGATCACGAGACACTCAATTCCTCCGTTTCACAAGTTTCATAATGCAATCAAGTCTAAAAATGTCATAGTCGTCAATATATATAAGATACGGAAATTGCCTGTTTATTGAATTTCACCCTACTGCTTTTTCAGACGAGAGCAGAAGAATGAAATTAAGAAACTCCTGGATTTGTTGGAGAGCAAGATCAAAGATCAAGCCGAAGGAACATCCTAACGATGCGTGTGTTGCACTATCGTGTTCATTGAGTCTGCATTTTTAGAGGTGTAAAAATTATTTAAAATGTTCAAAATTTAAAAAAAAAAATTAAATTTTAATTGCATTAAATTTTATGAGTGATTTTATGAGTGATTATGCTATGAACTTCATTCGTTAGGGGAGTTGAAAGGTTTCCTGCGCATTGAAACTTTGAGTATGACTTTTCTGTCTTCTGAGTCTGCTCCGAGTGTTCCTTACAAATATTAATTTTATTAACATAGCACTGCATTATTTATTAGAATTAAGTATTTTATTTAGAATTAAGGGATAAACACGAAAAAAGCTGGGTGCCTCAGCTAATGTAACTAAATATATTATATAAAAGAGCTCGATTGTGTGTGTCTGCTTTTACAGAATCTTAGGAATGTTTCACTCACTTAAAACAAAGTTGGAACAGTTAACGTTTAGAACCGGTGGAGACAACAAAGCAAAACTAAAAGTTCTAACTCAATTAGTTTTTAAATTATTTTTTAATGATTTGTCATTTCAACTCTCCTAAATAGGAGGCAGACATCATAATTCATTTTTTAAAAACAGAGGATGTTACAAGATGGCTACAAGTTGTCCGTAGCACTTAAAAAAATTCAGAACACTTAACATATACACACACACACACACACACACACACACACTCACATATATATATATATATATATATATATATATATATATATATATATATATATATATATATATATATATATATATATATGATTCATATACAAAGAGGCAGAGATTATTTGAAATTTTGCTCCCGGAAATGTCAAGATAGCCTGAATAAATATAAAACGTTTTATTTTACTGCCTACTGCATCAACTATTTTAATTTCATATCTTAGCTATGTCGCTGAAAGGAACCTTAGGATTAAAATATTACCGCAAGTAATGTAGTCGGTCATTGACACAAGCACAATTGCACCATTTAAAGAAAAATCCTCTGATTAGAATTTCTTTTTTATATATTTTGAAAGAAAAAAAATAGAAACCTTATATTACGGTGGAAACCCGGAATGTTAGTTCCGGCTTCATCTCTGAATAATGCACCCAAGAATTTTTGAGTTATAATTGCTATTTACAATTCTATTCCGAAGGTAATGTTATATACAGAAATTGCACAGTGAATATTATTTGAGTATTCTCGCCGCCTGATATAAAAACGATTAAATGAGAGAATGGAGTTCCATGGTGTAGAACTACTATGAAAGAAATCAATTTTTCGTAGCTATTATTCTCACCAGCGAATAAAAGTGAGCATTGAGATGCGTTGAATAGATTTCAGCGTTGCCCGCTTACTTCCAGAAAGGGGTGACCTGGCAGATGAAAATTGTTCTGTATAGTAATCAAAAACGAAAATAAAACCACATTTGGCTCTTCCCGCTCTTATTCTGTGCAGAAATATGTTTCTGTCTCCCCCAACAAAGCCATTTTTTTTTATCAACGTTCTCCATGAAGTGCGTTGCGGGTCATCTGTTATAAGCAAAAAAGGCCTGCCATTGAAAACATTTAAATTACGCCTCGAATCAAGATCACGTTTGAGAATATTGCGCTGTGTTCGCCGGATTACTTTTCGCGCCGAATCGCAGCTGAAAGAAAAAGTTATGCTGTTCATTTCAGTGTAGCTGTTCCCCGACGAAACGCAAGTTCTTTCTGTTAAGGGTCTTGGAATCGAATTCTTTTGCTTCGGCAGGAATTAAAAATACGTCGAGATAGGTAAACTGGCTTAAACAGTAAGTAAGAATTTTTTTTAATTTAAAAATATTTAGTAATTTTTTTCTTAAATAAAATAAATTTTTCATTACATTTGTCCTACTGGATATACTCTCACCATCTTGGAACTCGTACGGAAATCGGCTTGACATTAAGGATTTCGAAAGGATGTGTGTTTGTAATTTTATATTCGGTATCGAAAATACTAAAAAATTTTAAGATTATTTGATACGCTTGTAAAAGTATCTCGAAAACTGACTTAACAACCTATGAAAAAAAATTCTTTCTTAAATAAATAATATTCAAAACTTACCATTTGATTGTTTAAAACTAGTTCAATCTGAAGACTTAGAATTTATTTGTTAAAATTCAAAGTCAGTATAGTATTCTTTGTTCGGGTTGAATGTAATGAAACCGAGAAAAATTCTAACTCAAGTTTTTATAATACTCTTAAATTAAATAATTATCCCTTGTCAGCAAAACAGTGGACCATAGTGCTCCAAACCAAACCAAATCTTAAATTGAACTAGCTTATAGCCCGTCATATGACGGGATCAGTAAAATTTTTAATTTTCCAAGATTGTAAAGTACCCTATAAGGCGGATAAAAAAATGGTTTGTTTTTTGTCTGAGAATTATCTGGTACACGCTCAATAATTTGTTTATCTCCATACTCCTCTAAATTCTCCCGATACTGTGAATGCAGTTTAGAATCACGTTGGATTCAATTAGAAAGATACTTCAAAGTTTTCTTAACTACTTCGAAATTATCGTTAAGTTCTTCCCAATTTTTTCCACAGTAATTAATGGAAGTAAAGGAATAAGAATGTCATTTCTGCTACACCCTGGAGGTTGTTGAATTTGTTGTTAAAACCTTTGATAAAATTTTCATTGCAATAAAAATAATCGATGATTAAGTTAAAAATTATCATATATGTACCTAATCTATTAATTTAGCCAAATATAAAAGAAAATTATTTACGTAATATCTAAGTTCAGTGATAAAACGTATGAAAAAAATGCAGACGATATTTAAATAATTTACAATAAGAAATGACTAAATGAGATGGTTAAAGATATAACGTCAAAATGCTAGAAAAAAAGTGTTATTTTTACCTATTTATTATGTGACAAATTAATATATTTATTCGCCTGATCTTATCCTGGGAAAATAAGGCTTGAAATAATGGCATTAAATGCTAGAAAAGGGGGGAAGGGTGATTTCGAATGTTGCTAACCCTAATTCATCAAGAATCCAATATGGATGTACCTGGAATAATATAAATAATAATAATATGTAATATGGTTTGTACCTGGAATGGATAATTCCAGGTACAAACCACTCCATAAATTCGAGGACAGACGGACAGATAACTTAGGCTATTATTATATAGGGGATAATTAAAACGCATGTTACTTTTGAATATTCAAAGTCAAAAACCACATTTTCCTCTTCCTGTTCTTCTGTGCAGAACTATATTTTTGTTTCCTCAACAAAGCCATTTTTTTTTCATCAACGTTCTCCATCAAACGCATTGCATGCTGTCTCTTAAAAGTAAAAATTAGGAATAGGCTCCCTCCGACTTACTCGTATATTCAGAGAAGAAAAGTTTTTTGTTACATGAAAGCATTTTCGTTAGTCATGGTTTTGTTCTTACTTTTATAAAACATGAACACTGTCACATAAATATCTATCTTTTAGCTACTCTAACACCTTATTTTATGAAGTTAATTAAAAATGAGTATTGCTAAGATAATGTAATGGGAACGCGACATATGCAGACTCCCATTATATTTCTTTGACCGTATCAATATAAGTACAATTTATATGGATTTCAAAACAACTAATATGGAAAGTATTGATTTGACTGCGTAGAATAAAGCTAACTTAAATGAACTACATAAAAAACACATTTTTTATTCCTAAAAATTTAATATAATAAATATAAAATAAGTAAAATAGTTATAAAACTAACAAAAATTTACATCCATATTAATGTTTCAAAATATAGTTTTCCTCAATTTTTATGCTATTTTAAATTCAATTTGATATAACTTTTTCTTCTGATGACAGTATTTTTTTAAAACGCATTGGACCGCTCATTATGTTCTTAAGTAGTAAGACATTGACTTAATAATTTCTGAATGATCACCCACCCAACCCATTGAATAGAATTCACTCGTAGCTACGCTTTTCCGCACTCGGAGGATGAGGGCCTATAAAAAAAAAGTCCATGTAAAATCTATTGGCGCTTCAAGGTCACACTTTCTCGTTTCCCTAGTCATCGGTTACTATGGTAACGACCAAGAAGCCTGTGCATTCACACTTATTTTCAGCACTTCAGTTGAGGATTTCATTCCAATACGTTCAGACGACTTGTTTTATTATTATAAGCAAAGTCAAAAATTTCAGTTGTGCATAAATGCGTTAACTATTTACATAAAGAAAAGTTTAACAATATGTATAAAATGGTTATAATAAATCACAGATGTTTTTGTAAAAATACAAAAATTCATTTTAATTTAGAATTCTTACTAAAACATTCGGAATCCCTACCTTCTAAAGAAATTTTCACTTTCTATAAATGTGTCAACAGACCATAAATCTTTAAATACATAGTAAAATTATACAAAATATTGTTATTTCATTAAGACCTCTTTCAATTCTTGTAAAATCATAAAATAATTAGTACAGTACAATTTTGGAATAGAAACTTTACTATGGTCCACATAACTTCATAATATACTTATTAACATACAAATTAAATTTAAGGAATTTCAGAACTACATTCTCTTAAATAAATTAATTATTAAGAAATACTTTTGATATTTAAATTAAAAGAATCATACAAATATAAAGAAAAAATAGTGAGAAATTATAACTAATTACTCATTAAAATTAGCGAAACATTCAATCATCTTAATAATATTATTTCTGTAAATAATGAAACTGTGTGTGGGAAAAAAAAAAAAAAAAAAAAAAAAAAAGAAAGAAAGAAAGATTTACTTTTTTAGTAGAATTTTTTAAATCTTACGGATTAGAATATACCATACAATTTTTGAATTGTAATTTTATGAAATGAGATTATATCTTAAATTTATGAACTTACAAACAGGTCTGAAATTACTCATAAAATTTTGTGTAAAGTATTAAGTATTCTTCGTCTAAATAAACATACTTTCATCACGCACGGAGAGCCCACACGATGCATGACACCCCGTAACACAGTGGGAAAAAAGAGTAAAATCATTCCCCAACTGTCGTTACCATAGTTACAGTTGGTCATCGGGGAAAAATCAGTGACCTTGAAGTGCCTATTGAGTTTACACCGAGTATAATAGGTAGAGATTTGCCTTTTGGCGAATTCCGGTTGCCGGAAGTAACCCAAAAGTTGATACAAAACCACAATTTTGATATAATGCCTGTATTCAAAATCAGAATTTTGTTCAAGAAAAAGTGGTATTTTTAGTCGTTTTTTAAGCAGTGGTTCAACGAGAAGAGTCTACATATTCATTCTCTACATCATCGTCTTCTACATTGTGTCCTTTATTATCGCATAATCTTTAAAATCGTGCGTTTTTTATCTAGCATAATTTTTTTCTATTTCATCTTTTTTTTATTGCCATATAAAATTACCATCACCTAAATAAAATGAATAAAACGAATAAAAAAGAACTTAAATAATTATTTTCTTACTCCTCAGTTATAACTTATCAGAAACAAAAATTACAACAACGGTACTTTTTCCTTTATTGTGCAGCGAACGAAGTACATAATACAAATGAATTTTTTTCTTTTATGATACCTGCATCCTTACTGATGCTATAAAAAAATTACAGGAAAAGTCAGCTACCAATAATTTGTTTCTTTATAATAATATTAGAAAACAATTTACATCGGGGATTTTTTTCACCTATGATAATTTATTCACTGATTAACTCTGAGTGTAGTGAAAAAAACAAAGAAGTTTTGTTTAATTTTTTTAAAATTCTCCATTACTGAACACCTGCTGTTTTTGAATGCTCTAAATCTTTTAGTTATTTTTTAAAAAGACTGAAAATATGCTAGTCTCATTGAATTGCTTTATTGGCAAATTTAACTATTTTTTTTACCTTTTTTTAATAAAACTTTTATTTACTAAATTTTGTTACATTTATAATTTTTTTAAGAAGTAGTTAAATTTTCATGAGTAGATGATTATTCTATAAAAGTCATCTATGGATAATCTAATAATATTTCTATATAATAAATTCAACTGTCCCTTTCTCGGCCATTTATTTATCCCCAGATTCCGAGACAGCAATTAACTTTTTCTTGCAAATCATTGGACCTAATCTTTTTCAAAATGGATTATAAACTAAGTTTACTCAGATAAGGTTGGGCATGTTGATTGGTGTGGTGTCTATTTAGAATTCATATGACTTCTCATGGAAAGATGGTTGCCATTGCCTCCAAAGGTTGGACTTCGGAGAGTGGGTCCATATAATTAAGAAGCAGAAGCCAAGCAGAAGATCCCCAAGCTTGGCCTGCCCCATTAGTGATTGGGAACTTGTAGAACACGTAGTCTACCAAGAACGTAATTCAACGAACTATTTTACGTGCCCTGGCCACCATTAATGAACACGACGTATCTTTGGCCAGTTCAAACCTCAATACCGCTACCTTCCAGTTACTAGATTCATACCTTTTTCGACTTCGTTACTGCAGATCAAAAGATTATGTGTAATATTTTTTTTTTTAGTTTGAACTGGACTTGTGTCTTATTTTATCTACTTGTGCAGTACCCATAGGAAAATATGGGTACAAAAATTCTCTCGTTGGGAAGTAAGCAGGGAGAGAGGTGTGGAATTAGAAGATCTCCCTTCTTGAATATAATCTAAATCTGTCGTTTCCAACAAGGTACCACCCATCTGTGATTGTGAAAGGTACTTTTTTTTATAAAGGCAAATTTGAAGTCACACACTTAGGATATAATCACAAGAATTAATTCAGTAGTTTAATTAGCACTAAAAGTTATCGAGCGAATTTTTCAACTAATATTTATATATTAATGTTTTTGTCAACAGTGACACTCGGCAATTTAAGAATGCTTATGATAAATATGTCTGAAAGATCGATAAAATATGGTCATTATATCTTTCTTTGGAACGGTAGTCTCTTGGCGATTTTGGTGAAATTATTGACGTCGTTTCGAAAACACGAACATGTAAAATAAGAGTATTTTCCCCTTTGATAATAAATAAAAGAAAAACAAAGGAGACAAAATGTATTTTTTAAAAAAAGGTTCCATTTTTTAAAAAGTTTTATAACTGTAATATTAAAATAAAGTAATAATGATAGCAACAACAATAAAACAGTCATCTGCTAGTTCAAAATACACAATACGAAAGATAACCACAAAAAGAAAAGAATGATCATAACTTGACGAAAACTGGCAACATATAACCAGACTCGGAAGAGCACTCTCCTCTGTTGTTAAATCATTTATTATTTATTACTATCTCATAAAAAAATGTGTTACTAAATCAGCAAATTTCCATGCACATATCAATGTTTAAATCTAATTTTGACAGCAGAAATGTGGTGCGTGAAGATTCTCTTCTTACTTTTCGTCGTTGGATTAGTAAAGACCGATGACGCTGATAACTATGAACCCTCTGTTGATGGTAAGGCTTCCTTCTTTCTTTTATTCAATACTATTAATAAATCTAATGCCATTTTTGCCTATTTATATGGACTCTTGCGGTGAAAAGTATTTTTACCGATGAGCATCTCGAAAATTGTTACTCTAAGGAACAAAAACTTGTATTCCTGAATAAATTAGTTAGAAGAATGAAAAAATTACCTATGCATATGAACAAATATACAGTAGAGTGGCAATAATTCGAGTTGGACGGGATCGGATGTGATTAATTTAATAAAATAGAAATAGAAATATAAACTCAATTTTTAAATTTCATAGTATATTAAAAAAATGTACTAATATCATATTTTTATTTTAATTGCTGAAGATAAGTTAATTGCCTTTTAAAGTAATTGTCAATTGTGTTCGTTTAAATATATTGTTCCTTGCGGCAATGTCACGCCATCTTCTGAGCATCACATTTTCAAGGATTTTCTCTCCAATAATAAGTCTGAGCCCTTGTTACTAGAAAACGCCTCTCTGTTCTGTTTCTACTCCAATCACCAACCCTAACTTCCCCTACGTCATATCTGAATGCACATTTTTTAAGGGTTTTCTCCTTTTCTAATCTTTTTAACGTTTCTAATTTCACTTTTATTGAAACGAATTTCCTCTTTCTTTTTGTAGAATCTGTCAAGGAAAAACAACAGCGATGCTATAAACAGAATTCGAAAACATTTCGAAGGTGACTTAAATTCCGCGTGCTAGTACCGAACTAGTCGAACTGAAATCTGCCCGACTAAACTATTTTTAGAATGGGGGAAGATAAAGATGCGTTTGGAGTAGAGAAAAAAAGGGAGTGGGTGAAATCTGGTTAAAGAACTTGCTCTCCAAGTTCAAACGGCATAATTCCATGCCCTCCAACACACACACTCTGGGAAGAATACAAACGCTTTTTTAAGCCTGATGATTTCTGCTGATAGCTTCGGCATGTGCAGTGAACATGAGATTGGTCAAACAACAATAAAAAACAAATGTAGTAATTTTTACATGTGTCTGTCGATTTTTCGAAAATAAATTTATTTACTTTCTGTTAAGTCGGATTTATGGGGAACTCGAACAACCAAGACTCAAGTTATACAGACTCTAATACTCTGGTAGATCTTTTTCCAATATGTTCATTAAATTTTAAAAAATAAATTCCACACGAAAGTGGATTTTTAAAGGTGATATTAATATTAACAAACATTCATTTTTTCCAATATATTGATTAAATGTTAAGAAATAAATTTTATCTGAAATCAGATCTTCTAGAAGAAAATATTTAAAGCACACAAAAATGTCTCATTTATTTTTTACTTCCTCAAACGAAATAAAGGAAGCATTGCATTCGCCAAAATCTTATGTTTTCAGATTTAAAAGGAAATATCCATTTTGGCCATACTTGAATCCATTATTGAGTAGTTTCGGCATGCTGTCTGTATGTATGTTTCTCTCATAACTCAAAAACGATTAGTCTTAAAATGCCCAAATTTTATATTTAGGACTGTTTTAGCACCTAATTGTGCATCATTTTTTATCTCAACCCGTACTAAATATAAAAAAAAAATATCCTAATAATGTTATTAACTCTGACGATCTTCACCAGATGGCAGGGATTTAGCTCTACAACAACTACAAAATATGGATGTATTCAAAATATAAAGTTATGCTTTTTAAGTGATTTTTTTTTTAAAAAAAGTCTTTATCTGAAGTCACCACATGACTATTGTGATTACAATCCTTACATAAAAAAATTAAGCATAATTTATTTTAAACATAAATTGGGAATTCGTTTTAGCGAGCTCCAATGAGGCGTGCATGGTCACTAAGACCTGTACGAGTCCCGAGTCTTCCCACAATTCCCTTCTTTTCACTGATGTACAGCCCATTGTAAACGGCATAGCAAATCGTGTCCTTGCTGTTTTAAATCTAGGTGAACTAAAAAAAATAGCTTTTTAAAATTTTGATTATAGGATGTGTCATCAGAATTATCGTTCCCTGAAAGACTATCGTCAGGACCGACAAAGATTTAACTTCCAGAAATTCAATAAAGTAGTATTAACATAATTCGACTGACTCGGTAGATTAATATGACATTCGAATTTTCCCTTGTCGTCGTCACATGTACGAGTGCGTGGAAGCGCAACAAGCAGTTAAGCTTTGCAGTTCTTGTTCTTTTTATGAGTGCAGGATGCTTATTTATTTATTTTTTTAAACTAACACTATTTAAACCAGTGACGTAGCGAGAGTAGGGCAAGGAGGTCTATTTTATCGCGAGCTTGAGATTGATTCGGCTGTTTTTAATATTCTGCGATTGGCAACGAGAAAGAAATGGAGTTGAAAACTAGATGGAGCGGAGGTTGTCGCCGACGACGTCGAATGCATTGATTTTGAAGAATAAAAGCCACTTCCTTTAGAATCGGAATTGACCCAACATTCAAGTTTAAGACTTCAAAACGTATATATTTGTGTGAACGTCATTATGTGAATAAACTGTACAAAAAGCTCTCCCAAAGTCTATTCTTTTAGAGAATAGAACATATGCCCCGTGAGTTACTTGTAGAGGCAAACCAGGGAAGGTTCTCTCGAAGGTTAAAGCTGGGATGGAAATGTTAGCCGGCCAACATACTGGATCCGGCATATCAAGCCACTATACCGGATAATTGGTAGTAGCTGGATATAACAATTATATGGCAGTACATCTGGCCAAGATTTAATCACTAGAAATAAGGTAAATATAACAAATAAATGCAAAATGTTAAACAATATACTATATGAAACAGTAAGTTAAGTATTTTGGAGCATTATGTATAAAAAAACTTTATGGAAAAAATTATGTTGATTTATACATTTTATTACAAAAAAATCGTAAATTATTCTTTTTTCAGTCTCAAATGCAAAATTGTGTTCTTGTATTTGAGAACAACACAACAGACAAAACTTACTCTTTTGAATAATAGAAGGAGTAAAGACAATTTACTAAAAAAAAAGTGGGAATATGTTCTCGAAATTTAATAAATGGAGTTTGATGAGTAACATTGAAATCTATTTATTTCATTTTGCAAATAGTTTAAAATCTGAAAAGTCCCTTTCACGTCAAATTTAGTGGGCAAGCTATATATTGCCATTTTTTCTTTTAAAAGTGGACCTCTTTATATGCGACATACATGCATAAATACCGTCATGCTTTTCCCTCAGACAACTCTAAGTTTTCTTTCTGAATTAGCTATTAAACCTTGATTTGATTCTTAAATGTAATCGATTTTTCCTTTTCTTTTTCCAGAAATGCGTTACCTTTGGTCCAATGCGGGTGACGGAAATGAAAACTCTCAAGTTCCTGATTTCGAATCCATAATTAAAATCATGACGTAAGTAGCATAAAAGTATACATTTCCTTTAGTATTGATTGATTTATCAGCAAATCCGAGATAGATTTTTGCAGTTTATGTTCTTTTAAAATTTAAATACAAAGACACTACAGTAAGGTTGCTTTGCCAAGAAAGCCCTGACAAAAAAATATGGACTATATCTCGTATGATCGGTGAAGAATAATTTTTTCCAGTTACACACACATACACGCACACAGATATATACTGAAGAGCCAAAACATTATGTCAATAACGAATTGACCCACTTTTGGCACGCAACACAACTTCAACCCGCCTTGGCATGGATGCCACAAGTCCTTGGTAGATGGCCGGAGACAGATTGTACCAGATGTTTAAGCAACGGTTACGCAAAGATATTGCGAATTGGTGGTCTTTAAACTCTGAGCTGCCGTCCCATGACATCCCAAATGTGTTCTATCAGATTGAGATCCGGTGAGTTAGGTGGCCAGGACGTTAACTGGAATTCAGCATCATGTTCCTGGAACCACTCCAACACAATTTTAGCCTTGTGACACGGGGCGTTGTCCTGTTGGGACATTCCATTTCCAGCTGGAAAAACAGAGGCCATGTAAGGGTGCAACTGGTCATCAATGATGTTCAGATATCCTCTAACATTCATGGTCTGCTCTACCACAACCAAGGGTCCAAGAGACACCCAAGAGAACGTCCCCAAAAGCATAATACCGCCACCACCGGCCTGTGTATGACCTACTGTGCATTGAAGGAGCAACTGTTTGCGTGGAAGACGGCTTATTCTGACACGGAAATCGGCGTGATGAATGACAAACCGTGATTCATCTGACCAGGCAACTCTCTCACTGATCCATGGACCAGTCTCGATGTTCCCGGGCCCAGCGTAAGTGCAATTGGCGATGACGTTTGGTCAGCATAGACACACGAGTGGGATTTTTGCTGCATAGCCCCATATCCAACAGTGTGCTCCGATACTATTCTACTTAGCTTTGCATTGTATTGGTTTGTCAGCTGAGCCACGGTTTTGCTTCACCACGCGAGACAGTCTCCGGCGACCTTTTCTTTGATATCGCGTGGGCAACCAACACCATGTCGTCTACTGCTGGTTTCACCGTCATTCATCCACTTTGCATAAGTACTAACAACTGTAGATCGCGAACAACTCACGAGTCGTGCAGTTTCGGAAATACTTATTCCGAGCCTTCGATATATTACAATCTGCCTTTTATCAAAATAGCTTAGATCCGCAGCCTTTCTCATCATACACAGAAGTAAGTGAAAGAATGATTCTTCAGACTCTCCAGCAGCAGTTAAATACCACTTTCACCTGATCACGTGCCTTCCACGTTATCCAGGCGATTTCATTGCAAAATGTAGCGGTGGTCATAATGTTTTGACTCCTGAGTGTATATTAAGCTTGACCATAATTAAACTTCCCTACTTTAAAGTTGTCTACAGTTGAAACTGTTATTTCGACCAAGAACTATACCTGATCTGAAAAGCAGCATTTTAGACATATTCTCATCATTTCCCCGGACACACTGCAGTGAACTGTAGAACAAGCTGTCTTATTTCAAATAGTAGCTGAAAATGATGGCCATCATGTTGAACATGTCTTGTTGCAATAATTTTTTTTTTAACGAAAGTAAATGTTGGCGAAATGTAGGATCCATCCAAAAATACCCTCTGGTGGTAAAATTTTGAACTAATTTTTTTTGTTCTCTAAACTTTCCGTCCCTACATTATGTCCTACACAGCATTTCATGACTTTCTAAACAGTAGTTTCGACTGTAGGCAACTTTAAAGTATGGAATTTTAATTATAGACACCCTGTATATATACATATATTATGTCACCCACAAAAATTTCACTTTACTGATCACATGAAAAGTAGGTTTAGTTCCTCTCGCCGATATTAGATGGCGCCCCAATGACGCTTGCTTCTCTTCAAGTTAGCATTCCTATCATTCCTCTTTTTCATTCTTCCATTCCGCTTTCATTTTAAACTTTCTCTTTTTAATATTTTTATTTAATTTAAAAAAAATAAAAAAAATAAATTAACCCCCCCCCCCAAAATTATTAAAATTTTATAAAATTGATGCTTGCATCAACTTAAAAATCTCTCTATTCTTTTTAAACTTCCTACTCTTTAAAATCAATTATTACTTTATACACTTTACGCTTTTATTCTGCTATCTAGGGCAAAACTGTATTTCATCTTTTATGTAACGTAGAAGTCAAGCAACTGATTTTACACAGCAACTAGACATTTATTATACACAGCACATTTACAGATACATTTCACAAACAAATCCTGCTCATCACAGACTGCTCTCTCAACTTCTTTTTTTTGCCAACAACAAAACTGAAATTTTATGAGAGTTCGGCACATAGTCATTCTCGTTGTCTCATTTTCGGCTTCGATCCCTATAACTGTATTTCATCTTTTATGTAATTCTTAATTAACTGTAAAACCTTTAAAGAACTCGCAAATCCTGATGTTCACTCTGAATGAATCTTTCACCTTAACGACGGGGGATACAGCTATGAGCTAAGGGGCCCCATGCAACCAACAACTGAAGGAAAAGTAGCCGATATTTTTTAATTGTCAGGGCTTGATTGGCAACGTAACTCTCCACGCAGTCATGTCGTGAAAGACACTCAAAATTCTAAGACCAAGCTAATACTTGATAAAAAAAATCCTTTATTTTTATCGTAAACTCAGAGAAACGACGGACACGTAGAGTTGTAAGCAGTGGAAAAAACTGGGTTTTTGGGGATAGAATTTTGAAAATTTCCAAAACATGGGAATTTAAGTATTTTGTTTACTTTTATCCTCATCGCACACGACAGTTTTTGCATTTCATAAATGATTTGGTATTAATAGTTAACTGGCAACTGTAATGAATAAACGTGTAAAGAAGCCAAACAGCCAAAAAATTGAATAATTGGGATTAACTAACTATATTTGAATATATTTTTCCTTTGAGAAATATCCAATATTTTTATTATTACATAAATATTAGACAATAATCTGTAGTATCTCAAAACCCATAAATCATAATTTTTCTTGGATAACATCTCTCTCTTTACACACACACACACACACATATATATATATAATGTGTGTAGAAATTGGACACACAATGCAACATTCTCATTTAATTACACCTTTAAATGATATATGCATTACAAAAAATGATAAACTGTCATTTTAAATTTAATGATTTATTTTTATATTATAAAAGGAGGGGGGAAAGTTTAACATAAAGCGATTTACATAATAAATGATGTATATAATTATTATATTAGCAATTAAAAATTGAAGTAACCAGTTATATGACTAACAGGGTAATTAATTACGTAAGTACTACTATAAAATCATTTAAATGCTCATTGCTATTATTTCTTGAATATATATATATATATATATATATATATATATATATATATATATATAGCGAAAAGTAAAAAAAAATCTCTTAGAAATAATATGCTAGTTCTTAAATAACCACTGTTGAAAAAATAAATGTAAACATTGTTAAAATGATTTCTTCCCAAAGTTCCCAAAATTCTGGGTTTATTCCCCAAAATTCCCGGGTTTGTTCCCACCTCCTCAAAATTTGGGGTTTTTTACATCTCTACGGACATGTCGTACATAATCAAGAGTCAACTGTTCACAAGTTGCTGTGAAAAATGCTGTACTTGAGAAGGGGGTAATCCGTGCTTAATTTCTCATGAGAGAGAACTTTAGCAGCGGTTCTGCTGTGGCCTGCAAAAATAATCGTGGCAAAAAGTGTAGACATCGGCTTAAATATTGGAAATATCCTCAGTTTTCCCTGGAAGAATTGACACTCTATTTTTATAAAAAGTCCAAGATCGCTCGTTGCTAATGTTAATTCATACATTAATCTTGAGACGTGTGGAAGAATACTATTTCAAAGATACGTCTTTGATTTAATTAGTTGCGAAAATTAAGATCAATAAAAATAGAATGTGAATTGGAAGAATTTTGAAGAACTTAAAAGGAAATAATTTTTTATATATATTTGTTAAACTACTCTGAAGAGTAATAATTTTGTCCAATGTACAAATACAAATATTTATTTTACATTGAATTTATGACTTTTTCAGGAAGGAAGAAAAACAAGAAGTGAAAAAATTGTTGGATTTCTTATGGACTGCTTACAAATAATTGCGAAGAAAAAGTTTCATTAATATGACGGAGAATCTGACTATTCCTTCCTCAATAAAAAAAAAATGTGGCTTTCTTCTAAATGCATATTAATGCTTTGTTTTCAAATCTCTGCAAGTAATTCAAACTTTATAGAGCCGCCAAGAACAAGGAAATTGCAGTTTTGTCCTATAATCAATGTTTAAATGTTTTGTATACCTTAATTGGTACTGTTAATATTATAAAATAGATTTTTAATTATTTTTAATCTAAAACTGTCGGAGTAAAGCTTAATAGTAATGTTAAAGTAATATTAACTATCACTATAAGTTTAAGATGACAGTCCCTTTTTAGCTGTATGAAATGTGATGAAAATTTGATATTCAGGGTATCTGCCAAAATAAAATTTTTCAAATACATGACTTTCCCTGATTTAGCAGATCATTTTCCATGACTTTAAAAAGCTTTCGTTAAAGTATATATAAATAAAACTTCTGACGTACATACAAATGAAATATATGCTTTTATAGAAATGACAGGAATTTTATCATAAAAAAAAC
The DNA here is from genome assembly GCA_032207245.1 of Pardosa pseudoannulata. Taxonomy (NCBI): domain Eukaryota; kingdom Metazoa; phylum Arthropoda; class Arachnida; order Araneae; family Lycosidae; genus Pardosa; species Pardosa pseudoannulata. The sequence continues at coordinate 77,114,204 of CM063506.1, read as the reverse complement.
TATAAACTTACTTTATAAGTGTTAATAAACTCACATACATAAAAATAAATTATTGTATCTACATACCTAAGTTTACTCATATAGCAATTTTTCAATCAAAATGTTTCCAATTTGAATTCACGGTACTTTGGTATTATCCAGGTGACCATAAATAATAGCTAAATATAACCCTATAATGTTTATATACAATATCCCTAGAAATACTTATATTTTGTGCAAAAATCTTAAATAATTTTTATTGAAAAAATAATTATTATTATATTAATAAAATTTTAATCTACAATTTAAAAAAAATCCAGAATAATATACATTTACCCACCCATTAAGCTTTCTTGCTTTGAGTTTCCTTGATGAACAAATTTTACTTGGCAATAGGGTCAATAGGATAATACATAAATACCAAACTCAGTAACTTCAGCTAAATGACAAGTAAAAATAGAATTAAACAATTCAATGCATTTTTTTTAATCGGTAGTTTAGCAGATCCATGACTTTTACTCATTTTACTTGAAAAATCGAGACTTTCCATGACAAAATTAATCCATTGTCTAAATCCATGATTTTCCATGACTTTCCAGCTGCGCGGAAACCATAGATATTCCATTCTCACTAAATTGCAAAATGTAAATATGAAGCTAAAAAATAAATAAATAAAGTTTTTTAGTATCTACCCGTTTTTTTCTCCACAAAGAGTTGGAACTTTTTGAGGGCACAAGGTTGTTACCAGAAGAAGAGAAGGTGAACGGCTGGCGTCTGCAGCTTGTGGAGAAAAAAACAGGGGTCCATTCCAGAACGGAGGGTGTGTGTGTGTGTCAAATTCCCCCAAACAAATGGACACCTCTATTGGCTGGGAGAAGTCCGAAGTTTCCCTGCAGTTCAAACCGGTCCTGCCCTGACATGTCCCCAATGATGACAAACGGGAAAAGGTAAAGAGCTGAACCAAATGTAACTTATTGTTACAGTGAGTAATATCAGAGATCTAACAATATGTTATGAAATTAAAGTTAAATGTTTTATGACCATAGTTTCATACAGTCAGCTTCTGTATTACGTATAAGCTTTTATGCTACCTATACATAAATGTCAGTAAATATATCAAGAAATCTTTTGTTTAATATTGTGTAAAAGCAAATAAAAGTATCAAAAGTGTTAATTAATATAAATTTTATTACAAACTGTTTGTACATACATACAAATAAAAACAATGTTTTGGGGTCAATCAAAATGAATTTCAAATAATAAAACTAATCCTATACAATATTTTAATCAATTAACAACGGTGGCAAAATTAACAGTTCAGGAAAAACAGCAGAAATACATCCAAAAATAAACATTTGTATTTTACAACTAATAAAACCAAGCAGTGTGTAGTTTGCTTGCTCTTCAACTGTATCACAAGTACTACAAATATTCATGTCTTGACAACACCAATTTTGTGAAGATGAATGAAGGAAAGCTCTAATGTTATCTGATACTGTTCTAAGATGTTGCATGTCACAGTACTTCAGTACAAAGTATAAATAACTCAATATAACTTAATTTTGTAGTTTTTAAATGACAATATTTAAAAAATCCTCAGTTACTTTGTTGCAGCATTCACATTAATATATTTTAAATACTACAACACACAAAAAAGTAATAAAAAATAAATAACACTTCCATTTTGTTTACAAAAAATACTAAGTTTCAAATTTCAGAAAGGAATTATTTTAAAATTTAAATATAAAAACAAATATTAAACAAATAGGGAATAAATATAACTTCAATCTTCAGAAATGGAGAAAGCATATAATTATTTAACAAAATGCTATGAACATGCATGAAATACATGATTCAAAACTACAGTGTATTAAAAATAAAATGTATATTATTAATTCAACAAAACTTTAATTATCATTTACCCCTCCACCCCACACACACATGCTCAATGGATAACCAGTTTTACAAATAAATGTAATCATGCCTTAAAATCCCTAAAAATACTGGAAATTTTTTTGGAGGGATAACAATTTTTTAAAGCAAATTAATTCATTACAAAACTTTAGAACCATACATAATGATTCTGAATTGACTGCTTTTAAATACCAATTAATGAAATTTAAAATATTTATAAATATACCTTGAATATAAGTTTTATAAATGGTTAACTTCATGAAATACATTTCATTTAGATATAAATACAAGAAATCAGACAATTAAAAACAAAATTGTTATAAATAAATAATGAAATAACAAACCTTGTTTTCTGTGCCATAAAATTAGTTCTAGTATATATCACTGGAAATAACTAACATGCACAGATAATGAAATAATCATGGATCTGAAAAGTTTGTTAAGTAGTGCTAAAGGATAATTTTTTGTCAAAGAACACATGCCATTCATGTCTACTATTTTATATGTTTAAATTTATTTTAACTCTACACTGCACAGTAATGCATATATAATTCAAAAGAAGTTTCACCTTACTATACCTACAAAGAAATAAAATGCATTTACTTCATTGGTTTGTACATCAATCATTCCTTTTATCCATTTTCTTCGATTTTCTTCTGAAAATGAGAGTAATTGAGTACTATATTATTAAGAACAAACTTTATTTGGAAGTTGCGCATGTCAATCAGTTTGCTATTATTTTAAATTACACACTATTTTTTTTTGAATGCTTGAAACAAAGGTTTGGTTTGGTTTGGAGTGCTACAGTCTACTGTTTTGCACACGAGGGCTAATGAGACCGGGACCTACAGTTTAAAGCCGATTCTGAATGGCTGCAAACATCCATGCCAGCAGCGGGATTCGAACCCACGAACTCCGGTTCTGAAGAGCAGCGCTCTACCATTCGGCCATCGTTCGGCACTTGAAACAAAGAATATTTTCCATAGTTTATCAAGATATTTAGTTTAAATTTTATATTAATATGCTTTATATATTTATCAACAGTATTTATAATGCTTATTGAATTCATATATGCATTCAAATGCAACTTTTCGTTAAAAAACAGCAAAAAATTAAAAAAAGAATTCTTAGATAATTTTTAAGACATCATTTAAACCTAAATCTGTATAAAATAAAGCAAAAGAATTGTGCAGTGTAGGGTTACATAGTGCCAAATTATAAAATTTTTTAAAGCTGAACAATTACTTAACATGCAAGCATATATATATATATATATATATATATATATATATATATATATATATATATATTTAGGAAAGCACTGTACTGACAAACTTAAGTATTATGGAATACAAAATTCTCTTTTGAGATAAAAGCTTAAATTCTCAATTTAATACAATTAAATATTTTCTGAAATTTTAGCTCTGAAAAAACCTTTTTGATAATCATCAGCAAGTAAGAGCTAAAATAATAGCTCTTAACAAAACAATATTTGTAATATTATAAATAAATAAAACACTGCCGAATTTACCATACATTACATTTTATTTAGCCCATAAAAGCTTCACACTTCTATTTATCTATTACCTTGGTCAAACATATTCTGTGTAACACCAAAGGAAAGATAAATGTTAAATATTAAAATGATATTTTGAAGAGATTCTCTTCACTACAATGCGAAATGATATAAAAATCAAAGAAGGCTTAAGCATTTGTTTAGAAATGTCTTTAATTTAGCTTTAGGCTCTAACTACTAATACAAAAATTTCTACTTTTCTTTTACTAACTTTGATAAAAAGCAAATGCACTTCACAATTAAAAAAATATATGTACAAAAACATTCAAGATGCAATTTATATCATCAATTATACAAAGAAATTGCTTTAAAAATAAATTTATAATTGCCAGTTACATGAATATTAGTAATACATAAAAATTACAGTCCTGGAGAGTATTTTTTTTTCTATCACTCTCTTCTGAGGTTTTCAAGACGAGCTTGTAGATCTGCATCTACATCAGCTAAAGGTTGTTTGTCAGTAGATGCTCCAGCACTCAGAGTACCTCCAGTACTTGGGAGTTCTTTCAGTTTATCAGTGAGGTCAAGGCCAAGCTCATCAAGTACTTGGGCCACAATAGCATCACTAAATAGCAAAATACACAAAAATTATTAATGTAAACATGATTGGTTGTTTAAATCAGCTTGATATTAATCCTTAATCAAATAACTAGATTTTTAGAGAAAAAAATTATTCATCTAAAATTCAAGCATACTTTTATTTCCCGCTTTGCAAATTTTTTAAGCACAATTTCTTTTACTGTATGAATAGTGGGTACCACCAGTTTCATTTAATGCACAGTAGCTTACACCTTAGCATTTGTAAAGGAAAATTAAGGTAAAATCTTTCCTTTAGTAATGAACATTTCTGCACAAATCAGATTCCTTTGAAACTAAATTAACAATTATGTAAAAAATGTTGCACACATTAGAACTAATAATATTACATAAGAAAATGAAAACTCAATAAATTTAATCCTAACTTAAATAATTATATTAGTCTTGCTTAATTAGTAAAAAAAAATTAAGATTTAAATCCAAAAAAATAGGGCTGATTTTTTTAAAACCAAGATTATTAACTCTGACAATAACTATCTTTTTAATAAAACAAAAAGGGAAAAGTTCATTCATTTAATAAACTACCAGGAGAATAATTAGAAGAGCATGCACAATATATTAACAGAATTTTCAGCAATATAACTGAATGACATAACATTTATGATAAAAATTTATTATTGCACTGTATTCAACTTTGAAAGTATTACAATCAGTCCTACTATCAAAGAAATAATGCTCAATGCATTTGCAGATTTTCAATAGATAAAATTAATTCAATAAGGAACAATAAGGTTGTTTGGTAGTTCTGAGCATTATGAGTAACATTTTGAAATATATTGGTTCATTCAATAGGAACTACATTAAACTTACTCCAAAAAGCAAAGAATATTCCTACCAAAAATGAGATTTAAACTCATTGATTGGACTTTTGTATTGAAACAAAATATTCAAACTACGAATATAATATTCAAGTTAGAAAAAAGAAGTTAACCCTTTATATACACAGAGTATCTGCCAAAATAAAATTTTTCAAATCCATGACTTTCCCTGATTTAGCAGATCATTTTCCATGACTTTAAAAAGCTTTCGTTAAAGTATATATAAATGAAACTTCTGATGTACATACAAATGAAATGTATACTTTATAGAAATTACAAGAATTTTATCATAAAAAACTATAAACTTACTTTATAAGTGTTAATAAACTCACATACATAAAAATAAATTGTATCTACATACCTAAGTTTAATCATATAGCAATATTTCAATCAAAATGTTTTCAATTTGAATTCAGGGTACTTAGGTATTATTCAGGTGACCATAAATAATAGCCAAATATAACCCTATAATGTTTATATACAATATCCCTAGAGATAAACTTATATTTTGTGCAAAAATCTTAACTAATTTTTATTAAAAATAATTATTATTATATTAATAAAATTTTAATCTACAATTTAAGAAAAAACCAGAATAATATACATTTACCCACCCATTAAGCTTTCTTGCTTTGAGTTTCCTTGGTGAACAAATTTTACTTGGCAATAGGGTCAATAGGATAATACATAAATACCAAACTCAGTAACTTCAGCCAAATGACAAGTAAAAATAGAATTAAACAATTCAATGCATTTTTTTTAATCGGTAGTTTAGCGGATCCATGACTTTTACTCATTTTACTTGAAAAATCAAGACTTTCCATGACAAAATTAATCCATTGTCTAAATCCATGATTTTCCCTGACTTTCCAGGTGCGCGGAAACCATGTATACAGAGCAAATGTTTAGAAAAGTTAAGTAGTAAAAATAGAAAAATCCCAATTTCAACCAAGATTTTTAAACAATTTCTTCCACTTTCTCACTGGGACATTATTTTCTACTTCTAGGAATATCACCTTTTTTCATATTTGGTCTCTTCATTTCATATAAGTGATTCTAAAATAAAATGCAAACAAAATGAAAACTTGTTTAACCCCTATTAATTCCCCAATTAGTAAAGGACTCCTAGAAGGATTCTAGCAAAATTTTTCTGATAAATTACTTCCGTGACTACCTGACCAAAACTCACAAAATTCCCTGACCATATGCAATATTAGTTCAGATGCAATTAATTAAAAAGTGGTAATAATTATAAGTATTAGTAAAATATTAATTTAAAACATTATTAACTTAAATGTAGTACATTTTAATAGCTTTATAGATTGATTTTTGTAGAATTAACACAAAATAATAATAAAGCAAGCAGCTTAGGAAAATAAATCCAGTTGCTTTTTACTGACTTTTAGAAAATATCTGCGAATTTCCCTCACTTTTAATAAATATTCTATATTTTCCCTGACTATTCTGCAATTCCCTGACTTTCTCTTGCTGGGAATTTTGCCCTATGTGTTGAGCAGACTGTAAGCTAAGGGTAGCAAACAAGATTTTATCTAAATGATCAAAGTAAATTGAAATGAAAACTTTTCAAGTGCCAGCATTGTATGTTTGCATTATTACCAGTATAATTTTTTTATTTGTAATAAATAATAAGGAAAATTAATAGAGTACAATATTTTTTTAATAAAAATGTCATAAAAAATTATTAAATTTTAATTATAATAAGTTGATTTCACATCAATATTAATTTTATAAAGGATTTTATGTCATCTAGGCTGGCTGTTGACACGTTTGTTTAGACTTATTTAACATCAAATTACCACATCATTTCATAACGGGCTGGTTTTGCAAACCAAATTTAAAACACATACCCTGTAATTGTGATCCCTAATTCAAGGACAAATCACAATTCTACAGCAGATAGGGGCAATGTTAACTGTAGTCCCTATACATCACTTTGACAGGGGAAGGTAGTGAATTTCTCTACTATCAGCCAATTATCCGTGTTTTGCTATACAACCCATTTTAGCCATTCCAGTACGGAAAGTGTTAACACTCATTCCAACTAGCTATGAACATCTACACTAACAGTAAAATATTATATGTACAGTAGTACTGCAAGGAAGTGTTGTACCAGTTCATCCCTTGTGTAGCACAAAAAAATAAAGACTTAACCCCTTCCCGGTTTTTCCCAATCTGAACTCGGGCAGGCGAAATGTACCATCCTGGCTCATACCGAGTGTAGCTTGGGCACTGTGAAATTTCACACTGTGCAATCAGTCTTTCCTGAAATATATTACATGTGCTTTTTATGGTTTTGAATGCTTTTGTTTACTTCTCTGGCTACTAGATTGGTATATTGGACTCTTTGCAGTACCATGTTTTCAATTGTATCACAGACGATCAAATATTGATTAATAATTTTATAATCATTTATGTAAATGCAAAGGATATAAATAAAATGTAATTTAAGATAAAAGCTAGGTATTCTAAGCTTTAATGCTTTAATGCATCAAGGCATTAAGCGTTAATGCCTTGTTTAAAATCAGTATATAATCACTCCTTAGAAATAGGCGGTTATAGATTTGAGATTGTAAAGCAGTTTATATACCTAGGTTTGGAAATTAATACACAAAATAATATATCTGTTGAAATTCATAGCAGAATTACTGCTGCTGATCAATGTTTTTTTTTGGATTAAAGAAATATTTAAATTCTAAGTACATTAAAAGATTGACTAAAATAATATTGTATAAATGCCTAATAAGACCTGTTTTGACTTACTCAGCTGAAACCTGGGCATTGACAGAAAGAGACAAGGAAAGCCTAGCAGTTTTTGAGAGAAAAATATTCAGAAGTATTTTTGAGGGAACTAATGTAAATGGTATATGGAGAAGAAGAACAAATATTGAATTATACAGGACATATAAAAACCCAGATATAATTAATTTTATTAGCTTACAAAGATTAAAATGGGCCGGACACCTAGTTTGACTTAATGACAATAGATCCACAAAAAATTTTTTTACGGCCAAACCAATGGGAACCCGAATGAGAGGACGACCAAAACTTAGATGGTTAGACTGCATTGAGAAAGACATAAGATCCTTGAAAATTTCAAATTGGAAATCCAGAGCCAAAGATAGGACTGCCTGGTATGGAATTCTAGAGAAGGCTAAGGCCCATCCTGGGCTGTCATGCCACTGAGGAAGGAGGAAGGAATTCTAAGCTTTTTATTTATAGTTAATGTTAATTGACTCCAAAGTTTAATGATTTCTGATGCACAGAAAGCCAACTATACAGGTAAATTACTTATTTATTTAAATCGAATTTTTTTATACATTAATTTTTAGGAAATTTTGTATGGGAATGATGCTATTATGTTTAAAAAGCTATGTATGTATGAAAATAAGCAAAAAAAATTCACATTTTTTACCCATAATCCCGAAATAAAATGAATCTGGAAGGGGTTAAAAATACCTAGAAACTTATATGTACATTCAATGAACAAGTTAAAGTTAATAATCTAAAGTAAGATATTCTTAAAGCTTATTTCTCGAATTCTTACCTTTCTTCTTCATCATCATCTTCTCCCATAGCATCATCAATAGTATCATTAATCATTTCTTCTTTCATATCCATCATTTCACTTTGTTTTTCAAACTCTTGCATAATTTTCTGAATCTGAGGCAGGTTTAGCTGTAATATTAAAAGTTAAGAAGTAAATAACATGTTCATTATTTTTATTAGCCAGATATACTATATGTACTACACAAAAACATTGAAAAATAGCACAAATTAAATAATTTAATGCAAATATACTGTAATTTTGCACAGAAAGTCTGCGGGTGCAATTTTCTATTTAAAAAAGTTCATAAATCCTCAGATAGTCTGCACTACTAGATAATCTGTGGACTATACATGCAAAAATATTAATTTTATTATGACAATATTAAATCATCTTTAGTGATTCGTTCTGTTTTATGGGTTGTATTTTTTTATGGTTTATTACGGATATAGTATGATGTTTCCTTGGTGTCTTGTGAGTTTTGCCTTTGTTTATATTTGATCATCGGCCATTTGCACAACATACTTTTTTCTCCCTTTTTTCCGATTTTGATGATATGAGCAATGAACAACCACAGATAGTCCGCGGCTGAAGAAATTTGCCTTTTAAACACAAATAGTCTGCAGACTATACATGCAAAATTACAGTACATTGACATGATCCAATATGCTTTTTAAACATACTTATTTTATATCCTGTTATATAAATGCCAAATGGGATTTTTTTTAATACAATGATGACAAATAGATTACACACAAGATTATTTAAAGAATCTCTAATTCGTATTTATTATTAATAATTAAACATTCAATTATAATTCTAAATACAAATAAAATGTTAAAACATGCAACTTATACACTGATATTTTAATAAATATAATTTAATATTGTGATTAGACCTCATGATTATTTTGATTATTAAGAATATCATACTATGAAAAAAATTAGAATACATTGCTATTACATTTGTGTAAGAAATATGCTTATACAGAGGCAGAATTAACATATTTCATCCAGCAACAAATATGTCCAAAATGTTATCAGACTACAAAAAACCTTGGAGGCATTTCATATGGATTAGATGTAAATCAAATAAGAAAATTTGTCTATAATTATCTCAATATTTCAAAAGATAACACATAACTTTTACTGTGATCCACTTGCCACTAAATTAATATGAACCAAAGACTGATATAGTGAAGAATACACACACACACACACACACACACATATATATATATATATATATATATATATATATATTTTTAAAATTTTTCCTGTAAATTATAATTACAGGTTTTCAATGTGATACTTGCTTTAAATGTTGAAGTATCGGATATGAAATTAAATTTGAAAATGGGCATCAATTGAGTAACCTTTGTTTTAAAACTTTATAAGAAAAGCTAAAACCATTAAGTTTATAAAGCAAATGTTTAATTTTTGTCTCCAATATTTTTTAAAAAATATAATTTGATATTCTGGATGTATAGTATCAAAGCAAGTAAAATTCATATTTGAAAAATTTTAAATAATTGGATCTTTTATTCATATAATATTAAATCTTTACATATCAACAGCTGAATAGTTATTTAAAAAATTACTAATGAAAATTGTAAAAAATTAGTCATAACAATATATGTTCAAAAGAATATCACTTACAACACCTACAACATACTCCATGGATGAAAATTAGCTTTTTAAATTGGCATGAAAATTAATATATAAGTTGTTTTAATATATAACTTTTTTTAAAAATATTTGAATTTGTGGCCTGTATATTTTGGTAGACATAACAAAGTATTTCTTATTTTTAAATTACAAATAAAAAATGGTTTTCCTGGTACACATACATTTATATTTTGATGAAACATTGTTTCAATTATGTCTAATTTTTGCATAACATGTTTACAATGTTTACACAATATTTTGAAAACATAGCTCATTATTAAGAATTATACTAATTTAAAAAGAATTTTGAATTGATAATTTTTACCAGTTCTTTTTTATTTATAATTCTTAAAATTTTTATCAACAGCTTACGAAACTTAAAATTTGCAGAACAAACATTATAGTGTAAATTAAATCTTTAAAAAATTGGATACAATATGAGCAAAGAAAAAACTCTTGTTTACACATAGTAAGATAATATTTCTTTTACATTCACATAAACATAAAAATACTAATTATATAATTAATCTCACAAATAGAAATTTTAGTTTTGTGAGGAACAATAAACAAAAATGCATGCCTGAACAGTATACAGAATATTATCATTATTTTTTAATGTTGCAACATAAGCTGAAAATAAATCTCAAGGTATTTGTTGGGAAAAGTATCTTGACCTAATCCTCTTTCATATCTTATTAGTTTAATCATTTACAAAGTTATGATATACAATTAGAGAAATAAAACTTTGAGCCATTTAAGGCTCATAGTTCATTTAAGGTTCCCTGTGAATCTCAGTTGTCAGAAACAATTTTAATCTTAACCCACAGTAGAGATTATAAACTCAGGAAGCATTTCAATGCTACAATAAATTCCTAGGATTATCTGGCATATGCCATAAAGCCATTACAGTTACAATAAATGAAAAATCAAATAATAAACAAGACTGTCAAGTAATGAATAAAACTATACAATTAGAGAAATAAAATTTTGAGCCATTTAAGGCTCATATAGTTCATTTAAGGTTCCCTGTGAATCTCAGTTGTCAGAAACAATTTTCATCTTAATGCACAGTAGAGATTATATACTCAGGAAGCATTTCAGTGTTACAATAAATCAAATTCCTGGGATGATTTGGCATATGCCATACAACCATTAGATACAATAAATAAAAAATCAAATAATAAACAAGACTGTCAAGTAGTGAACAAAACTGTCAAATTAACGCTATTTTCAAATAAGATAAACTGACTTTCAAAATTATTTATAGCACACTTGAAAATTATCAAATAAAAATGCAGGAACAGTTATTTGAAAAGACTCTTTAAACAAACCTTTGGGGTAATTACAAGTACCATTTCAAAGAAACTAAAGGAATGCATTAGTGCACTTATGCTGTAATTTATGTATATTGCATGGCTCTTTTAATAATCAATTTTATAAAAAAGATACAGCCATTGCAGTTACAATAAATAAAAAATCAAATAATGAAGACTGTCAAGTAATGAATAAAACTGTCAAATTAATGCTAATTTCAGATAAGGTAAACTGAATTTCAAAACTATTTATAGCACACTTGAAAATTATCAAATAAAAATGCAGGAACAGTTATTTGAAAAGACTCTTTAAACAAACCTTTGGGGTAATTACAAGTACCATTTCAAAGGAACTAAAGGAATGCATTAGTACACTTATCATGCTGTAATTTATGTATATTGCATGGCTCTTTTAATAATCAATTTTATAAAAAAAAGGTACAGCCATTATTACAGCCATTGCAGTTACAATAAATAAAAAATCAAATAATGAAAACTGTCAAATAATGAATAAAACTGTCAAATTAATGCTAATTTCAAATAAGGTAAACTGAATTTCAAAATTATTTACAGCACATTTGAAAATTATCAAATAAAAATGCAGGAACAGTTATTTGAAAAGACTCTTTTAAAGAAACCTTTGGGGTAAGTACAAATACCATTTCAAAGTAACTAAAGGAATAATTAGTGCACTTATGCTGTAATTTATGTATATCGTATGGCTCTTTTAATAATCAATTTTACAAAAAAGAACGCATTATGTAACTAAGCCAGAAACATTTAAAGGTTTTTTTTTGTTTTCTTAAAACTCTGCAACTTCATTGGAGAATAATTTTTTATTTTCTTTTTTTTTTGAATTTTTACTTAATTAGAAAAGTAAATATCAAGAGCCTTACTTTTCCACCTCTTTATAAGAACAATGTATAAGCCCTTCTTATACTAAAACACAGAGTGCTCCCAAATGAAAAAAAATCCAAATTAAAAAGCAAATGCCTGCTCATCAAGTTAAAAGCAGAATTCATTAAGATGAAAAATAAAAAATGATTACTATTGACAAGGAAAAAAAAGCAGAAATATACTTAACTGATACAGGGAAAACGATACATGACAAATAGAAAACTTCATACTAATGATACAATACGAAATGGCCTTAATTATTTACCAAAAATTCTCAAGGCCCACAAATTAAGAATCATGATGTATGCAATAAATTAAGTACTGTATACAACAATAAAATATATGAAGTTACAAAATATAGTTTAGAAGAAAAAATACCTGTTTATTCATATTTTGCATAGCTTTCGTGACACCTTTCATAGCTTGTGCCATAGCATTTTGGGATCTTAAAGTTTGAATCTTTAGTGAAACAGCTTGTATATTAGCCCGCATCAAAATGAATTTTTTAACATATCTTCGTGTTCTTACTAAATCTTTAGCCATTATTTTTACAGCATCCTAGAAATGGATAATTATTGTTTAGCAGCATAATATAAACGTACACCAAATATAAAATATCATCAACATTTTTTTAAAAAATCATTACTTAAACCTTTTTTTACAGAAATATCAATATTAAACTTTAAAACAAACATTGCTTTTAAAAGCTTTATTTGTGAAAATCAAACAAATTTTAATCTTATTTTAATATAACAAGAATTAATGAAAAGTTGACTAGACATGTTATGATTAATAGCATGTTTATCAATAAATAAAACATTTTTCCTCTGATGCCAAATGAAAAGGTTTTAATTGAAATGGTATTAAAGAGGATTAAATAAATGTAGAAAAAATTAATTGGTGACATGGACAAATAAATATTTTTCCAGATAATTTTAGAGAGATTAAGAACCAATCAATGGTTTCCTGAATTATCTTCACAAATAATCCAAATTGCTTGAATAACCAGATCAGAAACATTGAGAAACTGAAATATTTTTCCTTCATTAAATAATTTCAAAATGTGCATACTAGAACTGCCTAAATTTTATTTTGCATAATAATCAAACTTCAAAGAATATCATCTATATTTATAAAGCAAAAGTTATGTTCTACCTTAGTTACAGTTCTACCTTTCTATAGTGAACAATTCAAAGATATACTTTAACCCTTTCGGCAGCCGTGGGAAGATTATTTCCCACCTACACAATCTTGCAAAACACACCTGTGGGAAGTGCAAAACCCATTATAATACATTGGTCTTGTTATTGAAGACTGATTCCCACTTCGTTTTTGAGCTGTGATCAATTGTTTAATTGACTGAATAAAATTAGCAGCTCTATTTTGAAAGTTTGGAAATGTTGAGCAAGAAATAAATGGCCCATGAAAGGGTTTAATTAGTTTACCTAGAATAATTTAAATTGCCAAAAAACATCAACAATGAAGATATATGAATGTATCACAGTTCCTGAAAACTCTCAAGAATACAAAATGATAAACTGTATCACATATTTATTCAATAATACAACTATATCAAATATTTAGTTGATAATGACATCTATCTTTTAGATAAATCAAGTTTGTTTCATGTACGGATTATCTACAGCATCATTATTATTCACAACAATATTTAGTTCCTATTAATTATACCTACAAAAGTTAGGTAACCAGAGCATTTGGCCATAAATTTTGAGCTAAAGTTAATATCCTTTAACAGAGTTAAAAAAATTAAAATAGGAATTCTTACCATTTGGTTTTCCTTGGCCATTTTCTTAATATCATTTATGATTTTTTTCTCTTGCTGCTCCATTTTTGCTCTTTCCCTGTCTAGATCTCTCATAGCTTTATTTAAGGCCCTTTGGTTTTGCCTGAGCATCTCCTCAGGAGTCTTACGGCGTCCAAATAAAAATTCTAAAGCCATTTTTACTGAAAATGAAAAATAATAAATTCAATTACTTAAATTATTTTGCTAAATATATATATATATATATATATATATATATATATATATATATATTACTATATTTTAAGATTCTACTGTACAACCATAATTACATGTATTCTAAAGAGACAAGATTAACTCAACATTAAGGCGAAACACCTTCATGCAAAAACATCTTTATTCTAAAGCCCAACACAACATTACAACCATAGACGATTTATATATTGTCTGTAATTATAACTGTTGCCATACAATATACTATATTATATACACTACATGACGTATATAAAAGTACATGCATGTTTAAAAGTTAACTTAAATTGTTGTTTTACATTGCTCATAGAAGTTTTCATAAAATATTCAATGATCTTACACTAATATATACAATTACATTAGAATTCAATTTTTAAGTTTGATTAGGTCTAAAGCACTATGATCAATATTTTACTACATAACACTGAATCACCCCAAGGTCTAATGCTCAAAGCTCATTAAGATTATTTAAAAACATGCTACCAATATCAGAACCAGAGGTACAGGATTCAATTCTAATTAAAACACTTCTATACCAGCTATTAAGCCATCAACAGACTGCTGCATTTAACATGGACTAAACAATATAAAAATTTTATAATTAATCATAATGCAAAGTGGTAGAGCAATTAAAACACTTTAATGGTTACTACTGTACCAGTTAATGAAAAACGTGACAGTTAACATTATACCAAGTTTCAACTGTTTTACAAAACTACTGGTATTCTAGATGAAACATTTTCAGTAAGATTGAGTCATACTATAGTTCAAGTATAAAACACAATTCACTGATTTCCATTAAATATATGCGAGATAATGAAGCATAATGTAAAATTAAAAGAGAAATTTACATATAATGACTAAAATTTAACATTTTCCACAAATGATATAAAAAGTTTCTTAAAATCGGAATAGGTGATTTATTATTTACTTCATAAACACATATCACTGTATTGGTTATAAGCGATAAGTTCGTAATCAATAAGCACACGTAAAAAGAAAATTTATGTAACATATTCTACTGACATAAATATAAAAGTATGAAAAATGATTATTTTGATAACTTCACATCATGATATTTTTAATTAAAACTTCTCTTAAGATTCAATTTTTGAGTTTTTGAAAAAATTCATATGTACACACGAAACTATAATACAAGAAATAAACAAACATTACGTGAAAATCAACCCGAAGGCACAGGAAGATAGAATGTATTATTTTCTATAAAAAAAGTATAAATCAAGTATTTAATTTCATGTGTAAAAGTTTTCAATTATCAGTACAAATCAATTTAACAATCTAGCGATGTCAAACTTAAATGTAATAGCAACATTAACATTAGTCATATGTACCGGAAATACAGCGCCACCAAGTTTGTAACTGTTAAAAAATTAAAAAACTATTAAAAAAGTATGGGTAAAATATATAAATAATATTTATAATTTAAACTACGGATATTAAAAAGGTATTTAGTGAGAGGGAGTAACAGTAAAATTGAGTTAAAACTATTAGGTTATTATTAAAAGTTTTTCAGCTCATAATCGTGATCATAGACTAACGCACCAAGCCTAGTCTATGATCGTGATCTTATCTTTCTTTACAAAGAGGGAGTAGAGTAGATCATGTATTATTTCCCATTCTGACTTCTCTAAGACTTTTAATGATTTGGTTTTTATTAACGGATTTTCCAGTGCTCACCGAAGAAAAAATAAATAAATAAAACACTTCCGGAGAGACATTGATAATGTTTTCCGGAGTCTAGACTGAAACTACAGTTTGAACATATCTGTCTTTTCTTTTCGCTTAAATATTGAAGACATTTGTTTTAAATCTTACTACATCCGCATAATAATATATATTAAACAGTATCTTCAGTAAAGTTAACTTTTTCGTAGTTAACTTTTACCGATTTGTGAGCAGGTAAGGATGCGGCTTTTCATGTTTGTAAACAAAACCACGCGTTAATTCAAGCCATTTCTGCGTTGCTTTTACATTGACGTTTATTTTACTATATAATTTTTCTGACAAACTTTTCTGATAAGATGTTTTTCAAGTTTGTCAAATTTCTTAATCGTAAATAAATTTTAATTCCATTTATTTATTTTTACAAACAATTAGTTTATATAAATGAATTTTATAAAACTTTTCATATGGCTTTATAAGCGAGAAAAGACATGATTTAAATTCTAAAAAATTATTTTAATGTCTAATTCTTTTAGATGGACTTTTACTTTATGTCACAGATATTCCAGTTCGATTAATCATGGAAAATGATGAAACTCGACAACAATCATGTAATATTCAAGGAATATCTAGGTTTTCACTGTGTGTGGTAAGCAGTTTTCATTAAATGTATATAAAAATTGGAAGTATTATTAAAAATCTAAAATCAAACAAATATATTATATGCATTCAAAATTTTACCTTTAATTTTTTTCAAGGTATTTGCTTCTATGGAAGTATTTTTAATTATATAAATATTTACAATACAAGGGCTTATTGCATTGGTTCTTTATGGTCTAGCCTAGTTTAAGTTGTCTTTGGTTTCTGGAAAGTGGTCTAGGACAGTACCTAAAGGGAATTTCTCCTACCACCTCTCTTGATATATACATTGATATATGTTCATATATATATATATATATATATATATATATATATATCAGTGGCATGCAGTAGGTGTTCAAGCAGGGTGTGCAGAGAGCAACAACAACAATAATAAAGCCATACAAATGTACATTAAACACTTCTTTAACATTTATTATTCATTTGCACACTAAATCCATACGTCTATCCATGTTACTAATAAAATAACGAAAAGCTTATATTTCCATGAAAAACATATTTTCAGCAAACGTAACACCACACGGCGCCCGCCGCTGCGGTGCCTCATCCGGATGCTCATCGGTGCCGACAAACCGAAAGTCTAGTCCACGTGCAGAGGATTTCGCTGCATGCCGGCGCAATAGAACAAACTGTTTCTCTTTCGGTCAGTGGATTAAATTATATTTATTAATTGTTTTTAACATTTGGAAATCATATATTCTGCGAAAAACATCTTCACAATTTTTAAAAACAATACCAGGGATATGGTGTTACAGATATAACGCATATACTGTCTGTAAAACACAATGAATGGTAAAATTTGGACTATTCTATTAGAATTTGTTTCTTTTTTGTCTAACGAAACAAAATTGTTTTTCAGCGAATTATTTCAATAAATATAATACATCACCGAAATTACTTTACCCCAGTAAAACATTTCACGTTATATTGATGAAATACTTCTTTTATATTTCCATGAACAAAATCTTACAATATATAAATTTAAACATGAACCGTTTGTAAAATCGTATGGCCAGTTAATCGGTTAAAAAATCAAAAGCGCTTCAGCACGTAAGTCCCCGCTCTAATGCAACGCTTAATAAACCGTACCTTCGGATGATTCTGAATGCCAAGTGCAGGAAAAATTGCTGCACTTGCCTCAGTGCTATAGTATGCTGTGCTTCTCCAGTAGCCCATACATATAAAGCGTGATTTTCTATTAGTGCGCCGTGCGAACACATAAAAATTTCTTAAGTTTGTTTGCTTTTGAACGCGCTACGTAGTGCAGCACCTAGTACCGCACGCACTGCGAGAATACAAGCAAGCAAATCAACATAATATTTGAATATACTATAAATAATATTTATTATATACCATATAAAGATAGGTAGACATAGGTGC
Source organism: Pardosa pseudoannulata (assembly GCA_032207245.1). Lineage (NCBI taxonomy): Eukaryota > Metazoa > Arthropoda > Arachnida > Araneae > Lycosidae > Pardosa > Pardosa pseudoannulata. Next base: position 77,096,141 of record CM063506.1, on the reverse strand, counting down.
AGAAAATTATTGTCTCTCATAATTTTGCTAGGGTGTGCAGTGCACACCCTGCACATATGGACCGCACGCCACTGATATATATATATATATATATATATATATATATATATATATATATATATATATATATATATATATATATCTACGTATATGTATATCTGTGTAAATAAATATATGCTGTGAAATCTCGTTTATAGAGAATTCTTACGAAATACTCAGTTATACGAAGTACTTCTCATTGCTCCCATAAAGCCTATGTAATAATTTATTCACTTATACGAAGAAATGCTCGATGCACTATATAAATTTTGCAACCTAAATTTTATTCAGGTATACAAAGGAGCACAAATTTTTCGCGAATGGTTTTCCCGCCATATTCGGTCAATTATGTTCTCAAAAGAAAAGTTAAAGATATTTGTATAGAAAAACAGATATTTTCACTGTTATAATTGTTTTCTATTAAGTGGTTTCGAGACCCTTAAACTTTCAAAGTTTTTGATTTTTCAATTTATATATACATATATGATATAGATTAAGATGTTCTACACTCTTTTAAAAACAGGCATACAAAAAAAAAATGCTTAGTTTAAAAGTTATTATTAAAAATATAAGAGAAATTCTAGTTCTTGGCAGGTATTTACCTATTACTTTATGTTGATTTTTCTCAGAATGCAAATTTTTTAATGTTGCAATCAAGGTATCTCAAAATCTATTAACATATTGTTTGTACAAAATTTTCAGCATTTCAATATAAGGATGTTTTCTTGTAATTGAACTAAAATTATTGCTATAAGAATAATATTTTTTGTTTTAGAGAGGTAAGTACATAACAAAATTACCCCCAAAAGGGGTAAAATTATAGACATGTTTTAAAAATATAAAATGTGCTTAAACTTATGATTTTTTTAGATTCCACTTTACAAATACAGTAGAACCTCGATTATCCGAAGTAATTGGGACCAAACCTACTTCGGATAATCGAGAATTTATCAAGATTCAACCAGTTTAGTATGTAGTATCGTCATTGGTGCAATAACATTCGAGTGTTCTGGGACTCGGCAGTATGAGCTTCCAAATTTCGAAATGGGGTATCTTTTTGTTTAGAACAGGGATGTTTGAAAGTAGGGAAGAGTATATACTTTTACCGAGAATTGTGCTTGCTAAAAGGAATTCTAAAAAAGTTAATTCCAAAATATTTATCATGGTGTAGATAAATATTTTGGAATTAACTTTAGTAAGGAAACTTTAACATTAAGTTTTGGAATTAACTTTAGTAAGGAACTTTTGTAAGGATAATATGCATATTTTCCTTATAAAAAAGAAAAGAAAAAACAATAAAAAACGCAGATGTAACTTTAACCCACACGTGAACTTTTAGAGAGCCGTGAATCACAGTTTGTTTACATCAATAAATCTATCAAATTAGATGTCCAAAACAGAAACTAATGCCCGTACATGAAGGTCAAATGCTAAACGACTCAATAGGTGTGAAAACCATTGCTGTTTAACGCCATCCAGTAGTATTTAAAAATTCAAATGAAACATTCTGATTACGCATACGAGTCTTTGGTTTCTCCATATCAATCAAAGTTCTTCACGTCGACGCGACGCTGGGCTCATAAGAGTGGAATCACTGCGTCGCGTCAACGAGACTTTGATCGAGAACGGGTTAATGTAATCCACACTCTATATAACAAAAAATCTCAGTATAATATGCATTAAAGCTACAAGAAAAACGAAAAAATAAATGTAAAATGTTTTAGATAATAGAAATAAGTCAATCATTCACACTCCACCATCATGTAGCACAAACCAGGCAATACAGCTAGCAGGGCTCTGGAAATCATCTCTGATAGGTTTTTAGTAGGCACTGTTAGATAACACCACCAAACAGGCAAATAATTTGAATATTTCATATTACCTGCCTATAATTCTATTACTCTATAACTCTATTACATCAAGTTGTGCAAATCTTTTTTAATATAATCCATATTCTATGTAACAAAAAATCTCAGTATAATATGTATTGAAGCTACAAAGAAAAAGAAAAGATAAATACAAAATTTTTAGATAATAGAAATAAGACAATAATCCACACATAAACGTAGAGATGTAAAAAAACCCGTAATTTTGAAGAGGTGGGAATAAACCCGGGAATTTTGGGGAATAAACCCGGAATTTTGGGAACTTTGGGAAGAAATCATTTTAACAACGTTTACATTTATTTTTTCAACAGTGGCTATTTAAGAACTAGCATATTATTTCTAAGAGATTTTTTTTTATTTTACTTTTGGCTATATATATATATATATATATATATATATATATATATATATATATATATATATATATTCAAGAAATAATAGCAACGAGCATTTAAATGATTTTATAGTGGTACTTATGTAATTAATTACCCTGTTAGTCTTATCAAATACATAACTGGTTCCTTCAATTTTAATTGCTAATATAATAATTAGATACATTATTTTTGATTATTATTTATTATGTAAATTGCTTTCTGCTAAACTTTCCCCCCTCCTTTTATAATATAAAAATAAATATCTTTAAATTTAAAATAACAGTTTATTATTTTTTGTAATGTATATATCATTTAAACGTGTAATCAAATGACACTTGCATTTTGTGTCCAATTCCTGAACACACACGCACACATTATATATATATATATATATATATATATATATATATATATATATATATATATATATATATATATATATATATATATATATATAATATATATATAGAGAGAGATGTTATCCAAGAAAAATGATTTATGGGTTTTGTGACACTACAGATTATTGCCTAATATTTATGTAATATTAAAAATATTGGATATTTTTCAAAGGAAAAATATACTCATACTTTGATGCTAAACATGATACCTTGTTAAATATAGTTAGTTAATCCCAATTATTCAATTTTTTTTTCATAGCATATAATAGTTAAATTTTGTGAAAATGTCAACTTTTGAGGTCTACAACAAAGACAGAAAAAAAAATGGTGGTTCTCATTGTGTCATAGGAATTTGGAAATGTTTTGGAAATTTTCATAATTCCCTTCCCAAAAAACCCGGTTTTTTTACGGGGTTTAAACCGGGTTTTTTCCACTGTTCACAACTCTACTTAAACGCCATGTACCACAAACCAGGAGAGACTGTTTGTAGGCTCTGGAAGTCATCTCTGATAGGTTTCTAGTAGACACTGCTAAGATAACAGCATAAAATTAGGCAAATGATGTAAGTATTTCATGTTAACCGAACCTACTTTATATACGGATGTAACCTTGACATTTGTAGACACTGATTCAGGCTCGGGCAAAAAGAGTATTTCCGTTGAAATTTGAACACTGAGAATTTTCCTGATTACAATACTTCTTTTATTTTGTACAGGGAAGTAAAAATGAAACCATAAGCTTATTTATTATGTTATTTACATTTATTTGAGAGTCTAAATAGTTGCTAATTTTAATATTTTCATCATAACCGAATTTTTAACTAATGCGCTACTGTAGTTGTTACTTTATTAAACTAGCGTCTAAATTCAAATGGAGACGAAGCAATAATTCTGACTGAAATATTTGAAAAAACAATTAAACAAACTCACATTTTAAATTTTTAAAATGAGAATTCATTTGGTTATTTTGTATTTATTTCTTGATTCTACGTACGCTTTTATTTCTGTATTCCATACAGATAAGTTGTTATCATAGGTGATTGAAAGACTTTGTTCATATAGTTATTGAAATTGTGTTATAAAAAGATATTTGTTTTACGTGCAGTTGATACTCACACGAAAATCTGCCCATGTTTGGGTTATGAGCATTAATTCAATATTTTCTAATTATGGTCAAATAACTATAATAAACAGTAACTGTAACACTCCAAACCTATACGTTTGGAGCTACGGTTTACTGTTTGGCTACACGACAGTTAATGGGGCGTACTCTGGACGTTGCGAGTCTGTTCGCACGTTCGTTGTAATTTCACTTTACGTGATCGTTTGCTCGCATAATGTCCATAGGCTGATGTCAAAGTAATGTCCCATCGAACGTGTGAACCGACTCGCAGAGTCCACAGTAAGCCCAACTAGAGTTAATGGGATCTACTGCCTAAAACCCATTTCTATATCCATGTCAATAGTGGGATTCAATTCCACGAACTCTAGAATTGAAAAAAAGCACCCTATTTATTCGGTCATTGCTCAAAGAACTAGGACATCTGCATCAGGAACCGCATTGTGAAAGTTTGAGCTCCATTTTGTCACTGCGGGCTTGAAGCAGTATGCACCTGTCTGAAGAGTTATTGATGAGGGAAACATTCATCATGGCATTCCTAGTCACTTTAGATCCTGTTTCAATATTTTGATCCACCTGTCGATCCCCCGATGAGAGAACATTCAACAATGAAGCACATTAACTTTCCAGAATCTTCACTGATGACCTGCCTCCTAGATTCTGTAAATGATAAATGGAGATGAAAATGAAGAGAAAAAACAAAGCAAAACAGAGAAATAAAAAGAGAAAGTTGAATGATGTTGTGCCTTATCAGCAGTATTCATTAATATCATTAATGAAAATGATTGTTTCTGAAAGATGTGTTCTGTGCAATAAACCTAATTTGGTACTTGTAACGCTCTTTTCTATCGGTGCGCTACGTTTTTAGCGTGAGACCTGCCCGCCTACTTTACTGGGGCAGGTACATTCGTAAACTGTCGCATGCATTTACTTCTGAATAATTATTCGGAAACCTCTTACAGACGAAACAACATTTTTATTTACACAAAATGAAAAAAAAACAATTAAAGAAAATGACATATCAAAATTGAGTCTCAGAGCCAGTCCTGAAATATTTTAAGTGACCGAGCATTCCACCTTTCTCTTCACATCAGCAGAGAGATGTTTTTCGGCTGCCGGCCCTATCTCGACTCTAATCTCTCCTCTCTGCTGAACTCCTACAGTTCGTTCTTGTTGTCTGAAACTTGATGTGAAAAGGGCATACATGAAAATAAAAACACAATTGAAAACGTTAATTGTTCTTATTTCTCCTGTGATCCAAATTGTGTTTATTGTGATACACACAATTAACACAATTTGGTACTGTACAATCCTCAAAGAACAAAAAATAGCAACATTTGATGCTAAAACGCCAAGAAAAGTTGTGCAAGACATGATAGCTATTAATGAAGCTAATTGGTAGTGCTGTCGGTAGATTGAAAAGTTAAAACCAGGGATTTAAAATGCGAGGAACAACATTACCAATATATAAGTATACATAATAATTATGTCAATATATAAGTATATTGTATGCGGAATAATGTGCGCATGACGTCAGGTGCAGCAAAAATTGCAGCTCAACTTCCTCGTTGACAAAACATAATTGTCATAATTGGTCGAATATATAAATATGATATTATGATACTAAACCGCTATCCTAGAACCCAGACATAAAATAAGTTACATTAATTAATTACAGTATTTAAATATATTATACCAATATTATTATTCATTATATAATATAATATTATTTATATTTTAGATGGTTAAAAATCATGATATTGTTTAATTATGAATAAATTCCTGATTAACTTTCGAACACTGTCTATTCACCCTAATAAGCTGATTGACGATATTGTTCACACACACGCACATATAAGTACGTGTATGTAATAGAAAATTTATTGCTAACTAGGTAGCATTACTATTTTTTTTTTAATCGTAACATTTGGAAATACGAGTAATATATTTTTGCTATATAAATACGTACAATTTGAAGGATTATTCACATCACTTTTCTGACGAAATTGTTAAGAACAATAAACATTGTCATATTATTCACCAGATAAGCGATAATTTACTGGAAACTTTCCAAAATAAGTGATTAAAATGAATTCAATGATCTGCTAACAATTTTGTTTACATTTTTACTTTATTTAAAGGGTGTTTTCACTAGTTTTTCTTCTTACATCTGATCCGAAATTTTTCCAGGACAGTATTTATTCAATCTAAGCCCCAGGTGCATATTTTTCAGCTATAGATAACGGTTCTATTCATTTCTTCCAATCATCTCTCTTTTTACACGTATGTTGTAAGAAACACCTGCTGCTCACAAAACTGCCTCTATTTTTGAATCTTAATTTAAACTCCTTAGGTTTCAATGCGGGAAAAATATTGGATTATTATATTATGTAAAGAGTATTTTGTAAAAGAAATATTTACTTTTAGTGTTAAGAAGTAAAATATGTATAACTCTCTTCCAGCAACATAAATCGATCATGTAGAAGAGGTAGAAGTAGATCATGTAGAAGTCATAAATAAATAAAAATGCACTCTTCTAAGTGGCAATCCTAACTAGTCATTTCGCGCCTAGCCTACGTAGTCTGCGTATTTCGAAAATCTAAAGCTTACATGTGGAAATTCATTGATATGGGCCATAAAATTTTTCCAATCTATCTAATCATTGATAATATTAAAATTAAAATTTATATTCATAAGTTTAACAATTATTAAACATGAAATGTGTCAGACATTTTGTAGATACCATGTATAACCTACAGATGTTCATCAGAAAATCCTAGAACAAAAACTAAATGCATTCAAATTTACTTTTAAATTACGGTTTAACACATTCAGGAAGGAAGGTAAATAAATAAATAAAAGAATAAAGAAAATAAAATAAAATAAATAAAGGCAGAAAGCTTCTGCGCATTCAAAAGCATTTAAAATGTCTACTACTTTTGACATATTGTAAGTACAAATATAAATTGAATTTTACACGCACGTATAAAATAAATCACGAACACAATACCGGGTGGTCATAATTAAACTGACAGTGCTCACAGTGTTCTGTAGCGCGATCTATTTGCGAGAATGACGCCACATTTTGTAGGAAGATTAAACAAGACGGGGGACGAAGGATTCCGCGAAAAAAACAAATTAGTTCCAAAAGGCACCGCTAGGGGAATATTTGGCGCTGTGTAATAGAAAATGGAGTGTTAACAAATGCAAATCAATACGGAAATTACCTTCTGGCACTGTGCCAATGGATGTAACGTGAAATTTGAATAAAGAACTTCTTCTTCTGCTCAGCGTACGTGATATTGCAGATCACGAGACTTTATCGGTGTTTATGTAGATTTTACGCTTTTTTAAAAGTGTTGCCATATTGCACTTGAACTAAATCAGAAAATGTGCATAATAAAAGGTAATTTTATTCCGTATTAATTTGCATTTGTTAACACTCTATTTTCTATAACACAGCTCCAAATATTCCCCTAGCGGTGACTTTTGGAACTAATTTATTTTTCGAGGAATCCTTCGTCCTCACTCTTGTTTAATCTTCCTTCAAAATGTGGCGTCATTCTCGCAAATAGATCGCGCTACAGAACACTGTGAGCACTGTCAGTTTAATTATGGCCACCCGGTATATCTAGAACTCAATGTATTTCAAATTTTTCTTTAAAACCGAAATACAGCAATCGCCAATCTGTAATTTTTAATATAAACTAAAATAAAGCCATATGCGACAAAAAGTATCAGTTTTAAGGGATTTCATTCATTGAGGTTTATAAACGTTTGTGGTGAAGCTAGGACCTTCATGATTTTAGGTCAACTGGATTGCCTGGGCCTTCTAATCCAGAGATTTCTAACAGTAAGCAGAAAATGACAACGAGCAGAAAATAAAAAAACTAAAAGATGAAAGAGGGGATAGGAAGTTGGATTCGTGAGTTCATAACAAAAAACTAGAGAGGAGAAAGTTTAGGGATAAAAAAAACACACAGATATTTTGCGGCCAAGGACATCCGCTCACTGAGAAGACAAAAGACGGAATGAGTAAGAACATTCCAACATTATAGAAGTTCTTCGGGGTATCTAGGTGGTACCGTCGAGAGACAGTACCGATCTAGGCCGAAGGCCGAATCCTTTGTTATGAAAACAACAATTACTTATTCAGTGTCCTTTGAATTGCAACACAATAAATTTTTAAATACAAGTCCCTTAAGATTGGGGCCCTAAACAGCTATATAATATAAATTAATATAAGAAGCAAAGAGAGAAATTGAAGGGGTATGAGTTGAGAGTATTACAAATAGCAACAAATTTGAGACTATAAAAGTAGAATAAATAAATCTTTCTTTATTATTCTTCTTTATTTATTTTTTTAAATTTAAGAAAAAGAAGAAAAAGACAGGTAAACCAAGAAAAAAATTTAAGTACGAGAGGCTAATAGGAGTGTTATTAAAAAATTAAAACGCGGTACAAGAATATTAAGAAACTAAGATACTAAGTGCAATCGATGTGTAACGAAGCTACATTCAAAGGCTTCAAAGGTGATGTGGCAACTGGACCATATGGGCCGAGCCCTTCAATCCAGAGGCTTCTGTCAGTAAGCACAAAAATGACAACGAGCGAAAAATAAACACATAAAAGAGCAAAGAGATAGAAGGGTGGATTCGTGAGTTCATAACACAAAACTAGAGAGTAGAGAGTTTAGGGATAGAAAAACATAAAATATTTTTGTGGCCAGTGACATCCGTACGAAAAAAGCCGAAAATATAGAATAATAGTGATCAAGATCGAAAAAATTAAAAATTTTGGAAAAAATAAAAATATATGTTTTAAAAATAAATAAATTGCATTAAAAATCCGAAAAGGGCCTAAATAATAATATTTAAACATAAAAATAATTTTTATTAATTTAGATTAAGTTTTATAAATTTTTGTCTATTGAATAATAGAAGCTACATTAAAAACATGCTAATAAAAATAATTAGATTGCCGTAAATAATTAACGGTAAAAAATGAAATGCATTGATAATATATTTTGTTTCCTGATTTATTTTAAACGTGCATATAAAATTCAATTTACATTTCTGCTTATGACTAAGATAATATGTTAGAATTAGTAGGATTTTTAAATGCTGTATAATGCACATAAGCTTTCTGAATTTTTCTAAATTTATAGAATAGTTCAGAAATTCAATTTTTATTCTTTCTGAAATACATATTTTTAAATACTAAATGTATGAAAAAAATCACACTACATACTTCCCACTCTATATTGAATTTTAAAGGGGAGAGTGTGTAAATGGGCAATGCAGGTCGTCTAGAATTTATGAGCTAGTGATAAAGTTTACGTATGATGTTTAAAGTACGAGATAATTGTTATGAATTCATGATGGATAATCAGTTTTTCAAATGTGCTATAACACTATTTTTTTAAGTAAAAATTTAAGAATTATATTTTTTAAGAATGTCCATTTTATTTTTGTGATTTTTCAACTTGTTTTATTATTAATCTTACAATTTTTATTCTTTATTTTTTTGAGAAAGCTCAAACATTTTAAACTTTTTCTAGATTATTTTTCTGTTTTTATTTATTTATTTTTATTTTTTGTATATTAATATTTAATTTAGTTTTCATTTACCAGATTATAATATGTCCACTTTTGTATTGTTGAGTTAAACTATTTTTTAACAGAATGTATTAATAATCTTTATGCAAACTTTATATATGACTGCTTCTTCACAACTAGCTGTGCCATGTAACTCAAGCATCAAAACATTAAAAAATTTAAAACTGATCGACAGATGGCGCCAGTAAATAACCAGTAGAAACGGGGAATGATTCGTATTGTAAATACTAATATGCTTATGACATCGGTCGTGTATGATCTAACCTTGTGATACTGACCTCAATTTGGGTGACGGGTATTGTCGATATTTTTTTCATCACAAATTTCAGTCAATACTTCTTATTTACTCTTTTTAAAAAAAAATTATTTACAAGTCATAAAATTATTATAACGCATTATTGTCTGGCTTTAAAAAATTTAATATAAAATAGTTAAAGAGGAGCGTTTATCCTTTTGATTCAAAGACCCAGTTAAAAATGCAGAGAGTGTTGTTAAAATACTTATGAACTACCCAATTACAAGAAAAATACTGGGTTGTAAATTTTCGATTATTTAACTTTTGAGGTAACAGATATACAGTACAAGAGTATTTGAGAGCCTTAACGATAGAAGGTGAGCCTTAACGATACAAGGTAAGGTAAAAAAATTATTTCTTATATTGAGCATGAGTTCAGTACTGAATAACGTAGCCAGTATCACAGTTGTTTACCCATATAGCTGTTCATTTATTTGCAGTTTTAAACTTTTCACAATTTTTTTTGTCTTTCAATTGTTTGCAAGTATGAAAATTGGCTTTTAAGAAAACTAGTTGATAAATTATTTTACAAAAAATATCTATGTATGTAATAGTTTCAAAATGATTTTGTAAAGTTGATAGCAAAATTGCATTACGCCTGCAAAATTGATAGCAAGGGTGATTAAACAAGCAATAAAAGAGTCAGGAACATCTTCAATATCTTACAACTAGCATATAGCCCGTCATATGACGGGACCAGTAAAAATTTTAATTTTCCAGAATTGTAAAGTAACCTATGAGGCAGGTGAAAAAATGGTTTGTTTTTTTGCTGAGAATTATCTGGTACAAGCTCAATAATTTGTTTATCTTCACACTCCTCTAAAGACGCCCGATACTGTGAATGCAATTTAGAATCACGTTGAATTCATTTAGAAAAATAATTCAAAGTTTTCTTAGCTACGTCGAAATTATCGTTAAGTTCTTCCCAATTATTTTTTGCCACAGTAATTAATGGAAGCAAAGGAATGAAATTATCTTTTTCACTACACCCTGGAATTAGATAGAATTTGTTGTTAATACCGGTGGTAAAATTTTCATTGCAACAAAAAATAATCGATGATTAAATTATGTACCTAATCTATTATTTAAGCCAAATATAAAAGAAAATTATCTACGTAATATATAAGTTCAGTGATAAAACGTATAAAAATAATGCAGACGATATTTAAATAATTTAAAATAAGAAAGGATTAAATGACATGGTTAAAGGAATGACGTCATAATGCTAGAAAAAATGTTATTTTTACCTATTTATTACGTGACAAATTGATAAATTTAATCGGCTGCTCTTAACTGGGGAAAGTAGAGCTTGAAATAATAGAAGCTAGAAAAGGGGGGAAGGGGTGGATTTCGAACGTTGCTAACCCTAACTCATCGAGAATCCAATATGGATGCCTCTATCTATTCCAGGTCCAACCGCTTCATAAATTCGCGGACAGACGGACAGATAACTTAGGCTATTATTATATAGGAGATTTTTTCTCTCTTTAGCTTACAAAAAATTGGAACAGGCTTTTGATTGAAAGAACAATAAAATGATTTTTTAGAAGAATAAAGTCTCTCCCCCCTTGCCGTTTAATTGCAGTTTATCTGTCTTTAATGCAAGTTTACCCATTACGTAAGCCTGTCATTTTCGAGGTTTATGGTTCCATTCATTAATGAAGAATGCCCAGTAATAACGCTATCCTCGTCCTCTGTGAAAGAACTTACAGCAATATTCAAGCAGTGTTTAGCATTAAATCCTAGATGCAAATAGTAACAGGTCAGTATTATAATTTATAAATTTAAGTTTGTATTAATCTTAGTTAAAATATTTAATGTGTTGTAAATTTCTTTTCCTTTTTCTTTTTCTTTACATTTATTATTATTGTTATTATACTTTACTTAACATACAATGGAACATTATCCTATTCCAAATAAATCGGTTTCTTAACACATTTACGACTGCTGATATCAGGACCATGTGGTAGATTTCTTTATTAACCCCTTGACATACAATGACGTCTGGGAGACGTCAGTCATCTCATGTGCAAAAGTAGACTTTGACGTCTCCGAGACGTCAATAGCTGTCTCTGATAAAAGTCATGCAGCATTGTATTAAATCACAATTTTATACTGTTACTTAATTATTGTACTTTAACATCATATATAAATCTCCTTAAATGTTACATAGCAACACAGATTTCAAAATAAACATTCTCTTTCTCAACTTGAACAAAATTGTTCAAATGAGCCAGAAATAAATATTATTTTTCGGACACATCATATTCCATTTTACTTGTCAAGGAGTTAAGTTGAGAGATATGCCGCGCCTTAAATGTTCTGAGCCGAACGATGGCCGATTGGTTAGGGTGCTGGCCTTTGGAACCGGAGTTCGTGGGTTCGAATTCCACTGTGGCATGGATGTTCGTAGCCGTTCGGAATCGGCTTTAAGCAGTAGGTCCCGGTCTCATTAGCCCTCGTGTTGCAAAAAGTAGACCGTAGCACTCCAAACCAAACCTTAAATGTTCTGATATCTCTGTTTACCACCACCTTCTTACGGTGCCTTCTGATATAATCCCCTCAAAGCGTGCTAATTCGACTAACAACATAGGACGTCATTTCAAGTTTTATTGATGGTTGCCGTCGACGTGAATTTACGTCATTCAAATTCTATTCCTGACTGCCACTGACGTAAATTCACGTCCTGCAGTCTGTGTTTCCGAATGCTGCAATAATATCATATGTTTGTTTGGTTTGGAGTGCTACGGTCAACTTTTTTGCAACACGAGGGCTAATGAGACCGGGACATACAGTTTAAAGCCGATTCCGAACGGCTATGTCATAATGGGATTTGAACCCACGAACTCCGGTACTGAAGGCCAGCACTTTAACCAATCGTCCATCGTTCGATCATATATGTAAGTGTTATTATAAGAAAATAAGAATTGGAAAGATAAATATAGTTTTTATTATTACGTTATTGTTTTTATTTAGGCTGTATTTTGATACTTCAGTGATTTCATACTAGAACTTGCTATAATTAAATTTTTATCCTTGCTGTAACTATTTAGAAGTTTGAGGTATCCAGCTTCTGTCGAACGTTATCCGAATGGTTTGGGCCTTACCTATTTGGTCCATAGATCGTGGGTTCGAACCCTGCATGGATGTTCATAACCATTCGGAATCTGCTTTAAGGTGGGTTTGTAAGTGCCGTATTAGATTGCTCTCTCTCAGTGTTAACCTAAAGGAAATTAAGAGATTTGAAAAAAAAATTTCAATTTTACAACTCCTCTTCAACCTCCACTCAAAATACAGTTTTTTTTTTTTTTTTTTTTTTTTTTTTTTTTTTTTTTTTTTGTTTGTTTGTTTGTTTGTTTGTTTAAATTAATTTTACAATTTACACTAAATCACAAATTTGTGATGAAAATCACACTCAGTTTATTTAATTTGTGATTAAGTGAATGTTTCAGTCTATTTAGTATGAATGTTATGTGTTTCCTTTGTGTTTTCTTTGTTAATTCAATTAGATTTTAAATATTCAATTTTTGTAAAATTTTTCCTCAAAATGTTGTTTTTGTTTATGTATCAATTTGTTGAGTTACGATCCCCTCGCCAGATTTCAAACGCCACGCTGCAAGCACGCCACGCACGCAAGCTGCAAGCACGCCAATTTCGCCAAATGTGGTTGAAGCACCAACAAGATCCATGATTAGAAACAGGAGAGTGGGCTAAGAAGAGGAGTTGAAAAAATCAACCTGCTCCATTTGACTTTATAAAAATTATAGCACGAGATTGAACAGTAAATTCTTCATGATTCTTTCTTTCTCTTTTTTTAATAACCACTGAGGAAAATGTATCTAATTTTAAATTCTTTGCGAGAAATTTTGGTGTATTTTTCAGACGCAAATAATAGCATTTAACAGATATAAGAAAAAAAAATAGGAAAAGATAGCATGTTATAATTACCTTCTTTTACTGGTCTATCACTGGTATAATTTTTAAAGAGAATTTTTTAAATGCGAACTGGCGATAGAGGATTTTATTTTTCCCATAAGTTAACACTGAGCTAGAGAAATCCAATATGGGAAATACAGACTTACCTTAAGCAGCAGGTCCCTGTCACATTAGCCTTTGTGTAGTAAAACATAGACCGTAGCTTTCCAATCCAAACGAAATCAGCGTCAGAGTTCCATTATTTTTATCTCAGTGTTAGAAACTCGTTGAATTCAGAATTTAAAACTAAAAAACAAACAAACAAAAAAAAAAAATGTCGGTCATGAATGAGATAAGAATTGAAAATTGTTTATGATTCCTAAACTTAATTAAATTAAATTATCCTTAATTAAATTTTAATCCATTGATTATTTATTTACTTAAATATTTTTATCTCGACTCTCTAAATAAATTACGATTTCGATACTTTTGTAACTCAGATATGTTCAATGTTCTTGCTCTGTGCTTGTTATGAATATTTAACTTTGGTTGAACGCTTAATTAAATTTTAATTTATTGATTATTTATTTATTTAAACCTTTTTATCTCGACTCTCTAAATAAATTACGATTTCGATACTTTTGTAACGCAGATATGTTCAATGTTTTTGCTCTGTGCTTGTTATGAATATTTAACTTTGGTTGAACGCTTAATTAAATTTTAAACCATTGATTATTCATTTACTTAAATCTTTTTATCTCGACTCTCTAAATAAATTACGATTTCGATACTTTTGTAACTCAGATATGTTCAATGTTCTTGCTCTGTGCTTGTTATGAATATTTAACTTTGGTTGAACGCTTAATTAAATTTTAATTTATTGATTATTTATTTATTTAAACCTTTTTATCTCGACTCTCTAAATAAATTACGATTTCGATACTGTTGTGACGCAGATATGTTCAATGTTTTTGCTTCATGGTTGTTATGGATATTTAGCTTTGGTTTTATCATTAATAAGGCGATTTCAAGTAGCAAGGCACATCAATCCTGGTTTTAATTTCAAATGGTAGGGCAGTTTATTGTTCGTCTATTGGCTGTTGTAAACATGAAAATGAATGGGAAGGGCATTATAGTAGTTCGTGACGTTGTGACAAATTGCTCTTGAGTAGACTGAAGAATTGGGTTCCCCCGCCAACTTGGCGATAATGGTTTGAGTATGGTCGCCTAACATTTTCTACTGATCTCACCGTGTACAAACAATCTGTATGTGCATTATAATTTACATGTTATTTGCATCCAACTCTCATTGTGTCACTTTTTTCTTATATATTAAAAGTACGCAATGCTTAAAAAATTTAGATATAACAAACCATTAATGGTTCACTGGCTGATGGCTGATTTTTAATAATTTGGAGCTGTTGCGTTTGTAAACTGTTAAGGGAATAATTGCCCATAAATATAAATGTCCGGTTTTCAAGTCGATTTCTTTAAGTAAGAGTATATAATTCTATGACGATGGCGTACTGTGATTAATTAAAGTCGCCAGAAAAAACAAGAAATACAATGTTTGGATGAATTACCTTTGTGTTTTAGTAAATATCGCCAATATTTTCGCCAAATTTGCCTAGGGAAACCTAATTTTTCAGTAGTCCCTTTGCTTTTATTTATTTAGAGCTTTATTTCTAATATTTTAAATATCATAATGCTGATAATATTTCTGTTCTATGGAGTGCGCCTTAGATGAACTGTGTTCTTGTAGAATTGTTACTGTGTTTACTGAGAGCTCTGATTTTATGCTGTTTGTCGTACAAAATTTTATCGAAGAATGTAGGTACGGAAATCAAAAAGGTAAAGAAAGTAGCTATTCCATATTTGACTTTTCAACGGACGTTTTGTATTTTTATCGTCCAGACTATTCTTCGTCCTTCCTTTTGATTTCATTTGTGTATTTTCCCTTTCTCCTTCTTTTACTTTGCTTCTGAAAAACGTATCTTTAAATAGAGGAGGTAAAATACGGCCAGGTTTGAACCATATGGTTACAAGAGGAGTTCGAAAACAAACTGTGATACCTAGAAGCTAAGTGAGGTGAGTTTTACTCTAAATGTGGTCCGCAAAGCGATTTAGGTGTAAGCAGGTGATGTATTCCGATGAAATATGGAACCATTGGGTAAGATTTTATTTAATTGTAAAAAATTTTCATGTTTATGTTACTGTGAAAGACCGAAATCTTGAGAATGTCAACATTCACTTAGTCGTTTGGTGTATGTCCGAAATATGTGCTAAATACCCTTATTTCTGACTTACACAGGTAAATGTCGACATTCACCATGCACTAATGGTGAATGTTGAACATGTCGGATATTTATATTTTCTTCTCCGTAATTCAGACAAATCTATAGTACTAGCACATGTAACTGTTCAACTTAAAACAAACCGAACACTCTTAGAACAGAAAACAATACCAATAATTAACTTAATTATGGGATTGATGTTATACTATCTTATTTGTTTCAATTATCAATCTTCTTATATATTAAAATCTGACTTTCTATTTATCTATCTATCTATGTGTGTCTATCTCTTCACAGACCGCTGGATACAGAAGGGCACCAAAGGTACCAAAAGACGCGGAACAATTCGGGAAGTCATTTCGCCCATTCGCGTTCCGATATTCCAATTAGTTCGAAAGATATTATCGAAAAACATACCAAAATACCAGTTTAATTTTGCGGCACACGCAATTCCATTGTTGAGATGGCGTCAAAAATGACAGTGTTATTGAACGTTAGCATCATTCTCGCCTGATATTTGGTAATCCGAGTAACACAAAAATATATCTTTGCTATTAAATTTCAAGTGTAAATGTATATATTTATGATAGTATATATGTACATGAGATTATTTTCGCATCTTCTAAATGCTAAACCCTTATTTTTTAGAAAAGCATGATCTTTTTCTATTTTATTATCTTAGCGAGACTTTTGTATTCAGTAATTATAAACTCGCCATGATCTATCAAAATTGTTTGCATTTCGCAGTTGCCATTTCTTAAACAAAAGCTAAATTATTGCTATAGGTTTTAATATTTTAAACTAGATTTTTATTACTTGGTAAAAACAAATTTTATATTTTATCTTGACAATATTTTTATACTTGGAAACATTTATTACATAGACCGAAGGCTGGGTGCGAAGCAGCTAGTATTATTATTATTATTTGTTGCAACAATTTAAATTGTTGTAGCACTTTGAATTGCACGGGAGTCCCTTCCTTTTAAAATGGCATTTAGTACTGAAACATTTCTTTTTACGTTTATAGCCATGCCCCCCACTTCTGGAATTAGTTGCAACGGCTTCTCTCAGCGCGACATTTCTTGAGAAGAAATCTCATCTATGGATAGTAAGTTTTCTTTACAAAATATAAACTCATTATGGGTATAAAGCTGCTTGAGGGTACGATTTTTGACGGTACGGTTGGTGGTCCTCAAGTATTTAAAATTTTTTTTCCCTTACTAAGCCATTAAAACGGTCTAATTTACAATTTATTTAAAAAACATTTTACAATTTTTGGATTTACAGCATTAAACCAGGACAACATCTGTCAGGTCGTCTAGTATCTACCTAAAATATAAGCATGCGCAATATTGCGGAAGCATTCTTTGGTAACACACGTCAGAATACTGTGCTATAAAATATTATGCTCACTAAAACTTTTTAGATTGCTATTTCAATAATATATTTTTTTTTCTAATCAAATTTATTTCTTCGAACAAAGGATAAATATTAATCTTATTTCTATCGTTAGACTTTGTTCAGCAAGCAATTTTATACTGGAAGACAATTTGGCGACACTATCGCTGGTTGAAAACAAATCTAAAGAGCCGATTTTTTCTTAATACTAGTTTCTCTAGTCAGTTGTATGACCAAATATACGGAAGAATTCATGACATTAAATTTTATTGCATAAAACTCTTTTAGCTATTCTCCCATTTTTATTTTTAAAAGAACGATTAAATACAATTAGGAAGTCGAAGTACCAAAATAAAAAAAAAAGTCAAACATAGCTATTAAAAATCAGTGTCTTCTGAACGTATTGCGTCTTATGTGAAATTCCAGGACATGAAATAAGATTCAGTGGCAAAAGAACATTTAAAAGTTAATATTTTTTTTTGTTGTTGTTGTATGCGATTCTTTACTTTACAAAAGAGATGAGCCACAGGGTGTTGTACTACCGTACTTTACCTAGGATAGCTATCAGCCTCCTCGTGGCGCCCCCTGGTAACTAGGAGTGTCCCTTCTAGGCCAATGATAGCCGTCTGCAACCTCAAGGGGTATACCTCCTTTAGGTATACCAACACCTCCTAGAGATCCTCCTGTCTCTAGGAGGTGTTGGGTATACTCGGGTGTCACGAACCCGGGGTTTCCTGAGTGATCTTTCTCTTCAGACTTTCCTGGTAGTCACGAACTTACTTTGTAGTATGTTCCTTACTGGGGTCGTCAACATTATTCTCGAACCATGACGGAACTCTCGTAGGCCAGCAACACCTTGTGGTGTGGTGGTTACCGTCGTGGCGATCGGACGTCAGTTTTCCGTGTGGCTACCTGCCGGGTCGGGGTATAAACACTATTACATTACAAAAGATCTGAGGGATATAAAATTATTAACAATAAATCCCCTATATAATAATAGCCTAAGGTGTCTGTCGGCAAATTTTTGAAGCGGTTGTACCTGGAACGGATACAGGCATCCATATTGAATTTTTTATGAGTTAGGGTTAGCAAAATTCAAAGCGAGTTCAAAATCTAAGCCATTCCCCCTTTTTTAGCGTTTAATGCTATTATTTCAAGCCCTATTCTCCCCCCATTAAAAACAGGCGATTAAATTTATCATTTTCGATACAATTCATATATACCACCAAATAATCACTGTCCCGTTTGGGTTTCGAAATCAGAAGTGTGATACTGAAGAATGTTCTCAATGGCGTTAATTAATTGCTCAAAACAGACGCCATTTTAATATAAAACACTTTTTATTATATTTACGTATGCGAGATCTTTAAATGCACAGAAAATGTCACATAGAAGAATTTATGGCGTAAATAATAACATATTAAAGCACAAAAGCAACTCAGCCATTTTTCTCGCATACGAAAGAACAGCCATGTTTTC
>CM063506.1:77044826-77074826 GCA_032207245.1 Pardosa pseudoannulata | reverse complement strand
GGAATGTAAAAAAAAAAAATTATATATTTTACATATACAAGGCTTATAGATAACATTTATAAACAAATTACATTAAATTCCCATGAATTTATTTTGGTGACCTTTAAAGGGTTAAATGGATAAAAGTCAGTACAAAAGATAAAATAAAAATATAAAAGGTTTTTGCAGTTTTCCGTACAAATTTCAAAATGCGTCAAAATGACGCGTCTCGTAAACCTAGTGTTAAATATAAATAAGAAAGTAACTCCTACATTTGGAAGTCCATTAAAGATAAATCAAGCTATCTCTAGGCGATTCCGTTCACGTTTTTTGAGGCGTACCAACAAATTGAAAATTTTCTGGTTCAAATGGAATTTTTAATGTTTTGACTTCTTTCCAGATGTTTCACGTATTGTGCTGGTTTTGGAGATGCTATAATATTAATATTTTCTGCAAGGGAGAGTTTTTGCGTCTGACATTGTCAGTATTATATTTATTCTATTTCCCGCATCTCCAGTTTTCTACTTATTGCCATTCCAAAAGAAGTTAATATGGAATTTCAATTGTGGATAAGCCCCTATACTTGTTATTGATCAGTGAAATTATTGTATGTGTTTTACACATTTTAAAGCATTATTTCGTGTAACTTTAACTTTATTTTTCTGTTTGTGTTTTTGTGTTCTATGCATTTTTAAAAAAAATTCTTCAACTATCTTGCTACATGTTAGGGTTAAGAATAGGGATACAACGAATGTCAATTTGGCCGGATTTTTGGTTATCTGGCCAGAATTTCAACCGGATATCCGGCGAATGTCACTATGTTTCACATTTTTTAAAAAATTTATTTTAACCCTCTTAGCGGTTTGCACGTATAATTCCACGAAACCAATGATGTCCTCAAAACGTACAATATTCGACCTCCAAAAATGCTCTAAAATGGATGTAATGTACATTTTTGCCAGTTCTTTCCCCCATGGAGTTTTGCGGTGGGAGGGTCCGGTCGATTGTTTAGGAACTGCACCCTTCTTTGACTAACATATATTGAGGGATGTACCCCTACCCCCTGAGGCACAAAGACGCTAGCTTTGTAGATCTCTATTTCGAAGTCTTTCGTTTGCAGTAACAGATGTATCCCTAACTGCACCACTTAAATATCTTGAATAACTTTCGTAAAAATATACACAAGTCTCTCAAAGACTATTTTTGTTTGTACTTTTAGAATGCAATATTACTTATGGGATGATCTTCGAGACTTGACGAGCTTTATGTGTATTAAAAATTAACAATCTATAATATCTATTTATATATCTATTTATAACCGGAAGTAAAGGGAAAATAACAAGTCTGGGTTTCCCGTATTTCATTCTAGTCGACAAAGGGTGAAGGAAAAAAATCATAGAACGCTTTGGACACTGACACAGTAAACCTTTAGCGTACTTTTTGGAGACTTTTTTTTTCCTCGATGTGTTCCACTCGGAGGGTTAAATAAATCAGCTTTATTACTTTATTTTTCCAACCAAATTGTAGTATTTTTCTCACCTTTTATATTTTTTAATTAGTTAACTATTTGTACTATAATTTATTTTAAATTTTTTTCTTTATATTAAGTTTCAGTACTTAATATCTCAATTCGACATTATTTAATTAGGAAAATCAAATCTGAATAAAAGCATTTTTACTAGTTCTTCAATGGTTCTTATGTTGGTAAAAAATTTCAAAAACATATTCCCACTTTTTTTTTAAGTAAGTTGTCTTTTTTTATTCTATCCTCTAAAAAAGTAAGTTTTGTCTTTTGTGTTCTCAGATGCAAGAACACCATTTTGCAGTTGAGACTGAAAAAAGAATGATTTAGGATTTTTTTTTGTACTGAAATAATGAAATAAACCTAATTTTTTCCACAAAGCTTTTTTTTTTTTTTTTACATAATGCTCCAAAATACTTATACGAATTGTTTCATATAGTATATGGTTTAACATTTTAAATTTTTTTGTTATATTTATCTTATTTCTTGGTGTATGAATTTTGGCCGGATGTACTGCCAGATAATTGTAATATCTGGCTACTTCCAACTATCCAGTATTGTAGCTGGATACAGGGTATCTGCCAAAATAAAATGTTTCAAATCCATGACTTTTCATGACTTTCTCTGATTTAGTAGATCATTTTCCATGACTTTAAAAAGCTTTCGTTAAAGTATATATGAATAAAACTTCTGATGTACATACAAATAAAATATATGCTTTTAGAGAAATTACAGGAATTTTATCATAAAAAAACTATAAACTTACTTTATAAGTGTTAATAAATTCACATACATAGAAATATATTGTTGTATCTACATACCTAAGTTTAATCATATAGCAATTTTTCAATCAAAATGTTTCCAATTTGAATTCAGGGTACTTTGGTATTATCCAGGTGACCATGAATAATAGCCAAATATAACCCTATAATGTTTATATACAATATCCCTAGAGATAAACTTATATTTTGTGCAAAAATCTTAACTATTTTTTATTAAAAATTAATTATTATTATATTAATAAAATTTTAATCTACAATTTAAGAAAAAACCAGAATAATATGCATTTACCCACCCATTAAGCTTTCTTGCTTTGAGTTTCCTTGAGGAACAAATTTTACTTGGCAATAGGGTCAATAGGATAATACATAAATACCAAACTCAGTAACTTCAGCCAAATAACAAGTAAAAATAGAATTAAACAATTCATTTTTTTTTTAATCGGTAGTTAGCGGATCCATGACTTTCCATGACTTTTACTCATTTTGCTTGAAAAATCGAGACTTTCCATGACAAAATTAATCCATTGTCTAAATCCATGATTTTCCATGACTTTTCCTGACTTTCCAGGTACGCGGAAACCGTGGATATGCCAGATGCAGTATGTTGGCCGGATAACCGTTGCATCTCTAGTTAAGAACTTTGTTGGAGTTTTTTTTTTTTTCTAAGGGATAGTTAAAAATGCTAATTGTTTTAAAAACAGCAAAATGCTCCCTGAGCATTTCTTTTACACATATATGGTTATTTTTATTCTAAGAATACCTTTGAAGTATTAGAATTAAACTTACTTGTTATCGTAAGCATTCGCTGAAAATATAGTTAGAAAAAAATACTAAAAACTATAGTTAAAATTTACATTTTATGAATAATTATTTTTTTTATTCCAAAGGATAGATTTTTGTTGTTCAAAGTATATTAATTTTAACAATCAACTGACGAACAATGTTCGTGGGTTATAATTCCACTGCTGGCATAGATTTTTGCAGCCTTTAAGAACTGGCACTAAGCAGTAGGCCTCGGTTTCTTTAGCCCTCATGTAGCAAAACAGTGGACCGTAGCGCTAAAACTAACTAACTAAGCATTAGAGAGTGTGTGTGTAACAAAGATATTTAAAATTCATTTCTTCTAATAGTTATCTTTTAAAAATATTGGCGAAAAAATTGAGCAAAAAATGACGCCTCGTTAACATGTTGGTAAATATAATTGACGAACCAAAAACGATGGGCGAATGGTAGAGCGCTGATCTTCGGTACTGGTGTTCGCGGGTTCGTATCCCGCTGATTGTATGAATGTTTGTAGCCGTTCGGAATCGGCTTTAAGAATTAGTCCCCGGTCTTATTAGGCACCGAAACACTTGCTGGAACAGGGTTGGACTCCAGAGCGAAACGCGGAGAAGAAAATCTTTCCTAGTCAAAGTAGCTTAGTCAGCTCTCTCAACAGTAAGTAACTTCATGCACCCGACCCAGCCGAAGCCATACGGAAGATGATGATTATTTGCAGAAACAGCAATCGAGCCCAGTATCCAAACAAAAAATTTCCTAACCAAAATTTTGATAACTAACCAAACCAGGCCACCAAGCTGGATCCACTGAAACATCCCTGTACAGAGCCAACAGCTCTTTATTACAAACATCTTCATACATTACAGAAGACAACAAAATTCAAAATTACTTACTTAAAATACACACATTCATAGAAAATAGAGAAAATGCTCCATAATAGCATAAAGTCCAACTTTGGATTTCGGAGAAAAACATAAATTTTTAACAGAAATATGAATAAAGTTTCTAGGAAACTATATCGTCCTAATATGATCAACTTCCTTACAGAATTTATTAAATGTCGAAGAGATCCATCTCGGTCCTTGTACCAACAGTTCGAGGTCTTCCCGAACTAACGGGCTTGCTGATTAGGAATTGCACCATGTCCCGAATAAATCTGATTTACATAAAAATCACTTTCAAGTTCCTTTACACTCACTGTTGGGAAGAATTCATACAGATGTCTTCCTTAGTGATTATTGCTCCGTTCCTCATGGCATTTGGTAATCGCCTCTTCATTTAATAATGTCTTTACCTGCCTGGTAGAAAATCCAACTACAAAGTCAATTGTCTCCCTACGCTCTTAACAGTAAAAGGAACTTAGATCTTTAAAAGTGAACCGGGGACAGCTGGAAAGTATGGAGAGTGGGCAGAAATTTTGCATTTATTGTAGAGAAAGCTTTTGAAAATGGGTTGGAAGAATTTTAAGTCACGGACACTCTTTTAATTACGATATTTAGTAGCTGGGAAAATAGATTTGAAGGAATAAGAATGGGAGGAGGATTTTTATGAGATATTAAAGTGTAATAATTTTGATATATAACGCACATACACACATATATGTGTATATATATATATATATATATATATATATACATATATGTGTGTATATATATTGTAACGTCAGTGGATCCTCTGGCAGCGTGTGGGTGTCGAAGTTGTAGTGACACGACGTACAGCTTTAAACAATAACAGCTTTAATTCTGGACTAAATAGAAACCGATTTATAAAGTTTCAGAATGGAAATCATAGGGATTCAGGATGAGCTGGTACGGACTCAAAAGTCCCATGTTCGAGGTGAACCTAAATAGAAATCTACGGTCAGGTGCCCGTCAGATATACGGTTGTACAGGGGTACAACTTGGATTCTTCGAGCTCCACAAAAAACTGGAGATCGGCTATCCAAAAAACGCAACCCCGTTTCCTTGTTTTTTCTCTCGTAGTCAATCTTCTGTCGGCAAAAACTAACACCGCCTGACGTCACCCTTCGCCTCTTCCTATTAGCTTTTCCTTCAGTCATCGTCCTGCTAGCCTCCGATTGGTCCTTTCATTGGCGTCTGACAGTCTGTCCTTTCAGAGTCGCGTCCGACCTTCCAATCCCCTTATACATCTTAAGGCGTGTCGAACCGAAAATCCTTTGTAGTTTAGTGTCAATTTTCCAGACAGAATGTTGCCTTGGCCTGGGTTTTAATAAAACCTCTTTGTGAAGCTAATGGAGTGTCGCGACGTCACAATATGTATATGTATATATATATATATATATATATGTATGTATACATATATATATGTGTATATATATATAATATATAATATATATATGTATATATATATAATATATAATATATATATATATATATATATATATATATATATATATATATATATATATATATATATGTATATATATATATATATATATATATATATATATATATATATATATATATATATATATATATATATATATATATATATATATATATATATATATATATATATGTATTGTAGATTTTACATATTTGGTTTGGAGCTCTACGGTTTACCGTTTTGCTTCCGAGGGTTAATGAGATCGGGACCTACTGCTTAAAGCCGAAGCAAATTTTGCAGGAGAGCTTAATTAAGATTTTCTGCAGAATAGTTTGAGTCATTTTTAGTAAAAAGCTTTGGGGTAATAGGAAAAACACGGGGCCCGTAAATGTACGAAAATTGTAGGAAATAAGTTTCATGTTTAAACGAAGATCGTTTACTTCGAGACAATGTTAATTGATTATAATTTTTTTTCTGCCAACAATATGCCTTATTCAATCTATAGAGTTCTTATATTTTGGTAAGTCTGACAAATGAAGCTAGCTGACGAAACGATTTTAAATGGTTCACGAACCATTCACAGAAAAATTTTTTCAAATCATCTACAAAATAATTTTATTTTCTTTGAATTTCACATAATAAGTGAGTGACAAGGTTAAAAGGCATTTCACTGAAACGCACTTCATTCAATCCATTTGCTTAAAATCCCTCAAAAGATGAAAAAAAGAAAAGAACTGTTGTCTTTGAATTTCACATAATAAGTGAGTGACAAGGTTAAAAGGCATTTCACTGAAACGCACTTCATTCAATCCATTTGCTTAAAATCCCTCAAAAGATGAAAAAAAGAAAAACAACTGTCGTATTCGTCCTTTTAACTTAATACCTTATTCGTGTTCAAAAGATAAAAGTGACTTGATGGGTATTGTGTGCAGAAGCTTCACGGACATTGATGAGGCTTTCACATTTTGATAATTCATCCAGTGGTGTCGCAGATGAGACGATTGTATTCCACGCTGCCAACTTCCGGAGGAAAACGGGTAAGTGAATGTTTGTTGTTTGTGGCTTAACGGTATTTAATACTTATGTATTGGGAAACAGTCAAATTTTATTTATTTTTGATTACTTTTATTCTGTAAAAATGTAAACCGTAGCGCTACAAGGAGATCTAAATCTATTAGTCTGTATGAAAGATAATTTCCCTTTTTCATTCTTGAAAATGAAATTTCTTTTAGTATATAGTATTTTATTGAGTTACAGAGCAACAGTTCTGTACTGTATCCGACTATCAATATCATACAATGTGGTTCAGAATGTAGTTTTCTGGTTAAAATTATAGTTAGATTTAGATTTAGATTTAGGTTGGGACGTCTCATAAGAGCACCAGCACTGCGATCCATGGTCTAATGTACTGAAAGCCCCACGTTTTCCCAGAATAAAAGTATCCCAGATATGCTCAATAATGTTCATGTCTGGGGATTTAGGTGAACAGCGGAAGTGTTTAAAGTCTGAAGAGTGTTCCTGGAGCTCTGTAGCAATCTGAACTTATGGAGTGTCGCATTGTCCTGCTGGAATTCCCCAAGTCCATTGGAATTCACAATGGGCATGTATGGGTGCAGGAGATCAGGCAGGATGCTTACGTGTCACCTGTCAGAGTCGTATATAGACGTATCAGGAGTCTCATATCACTCCAACTGCACGTGCTCCATACCATTACAGAGCCTCCACCAGCACCAACAGTCTCCTGTTGACATGCAGAGTCCATGGATTCATGAGGTTATCTCCATACCTGTGCACGTCCATCAGTTCGAAACAATTTGAAACGAGACTCGTCAGACCAGTCAACGTGTTTCCAGTCATCAGCAGTCCAATGTCGGTGTTTACGGGCCCAGGTGAAGCGTAAAGCTTTGTGCCGTTCAGTCATCAAGGGTACACGAGTGGGCCTTTGGCTCCGAAAGCCCACATCGATGATGTTTCTTTGAATGGTTCGCACGCTGACACTTGTTGATGGCCCAGTATTGAAATCTGCATCGCTTTGGAGAAGGGTTGCACTTTTGTCCCGTCAAGTGATTCTCCCCAGTTATCGTTGATCCCGTTCTTGCACGATCTTTTTCCTGCCGCAGTGATGTCTGTGATTTGATGTTTTACCTGCTTCCCGATATTCACGGTACATTCCGGAAATGGTCGTATGATAAAATCCAAGTTTCGTCGCTATCTCGGAGGTGCTATGTCCCATCTCTCGTGCGTCGACTATAATACCACGTTCAAACCAACTTAAATCTTGATAACCTACCATTGTTGCAGCAGTAACAGATCTAACAACCGTGTCGGACATTTGTTGTCTTATATAAGCGTTGCAGATCGCAGCACCGTATTCTGATTAGTTCCTTATCTCTTTATTTGCATGCGCATGCTATACCAGTTTTTTCTCTTCAGTGTATAATATAGAAATATTATGCTTGATTTTTCAGGGACTCAGATTTTACGATCACTCAGTTATAACTATCAAATATCATGGTCCATTGGTATTCGTTATAAGCGAGTTCGACATTAGCATAAAAATATACACCAAATGAAAGAATGAATTTCACTTACAGAAAAGATAACTTTTGAAATATGTATATCAGAAACTAATTTTTGTATATCGAATTAAATTAAAATCGCTGTTTTATTTTGCTAAACAAAATTTTAAAGGTATTTGTACAGTTTTTTTCAGTAACCTTTTTTTACGATCACTCTGTTATAACGAGAAAAAAATCACCGTCCACAAAAATTCCTTATAAGCGAGTTTGACTGTAACATAAAAAATATTCAACAAATGAAAATAATGAAATTAATTTACCCGCCAGACAGCTTGAAATATATTTAATTAAATTTGTATATCGAATTTAAATAAAATATCTGTTTTAATCTGTAACACAAAATTATAAAGGTATTTGACATTTTAAAATTAAAAAAAAAATTAAGACTGTAAAGAAATTGAAAATTTTTAAATATTAGTCTTTATTATGCTATGAAGAAAAATATATTCCTCGTATTAATATAACTGAGGTTCACACAATAAATAAGATGATTTGCTTCTATTTATCATAAAAATAAGTTTGTGGCTAAGCTATATTTGTGAGGGTGGGGTTCGATAAAAAAACATCTTTACAGTGCAAATAAAGTTTAATAACATAAAATATTAGCTTGCACATAAAAATAATAAACAAAAAAATAAAGTTAAACAAACCAAATCTACATAATTCAAAATAGTTAATACAATTAGAACCCGGGGATGTCAAAGGGTTGCAGCGCCTCCGAAGTCCGTAAGGCCAACTGTTTTGGGGAAGTCTTCTTTTTTTCGTGTGTGTTTTTATACAGGTGGCAGCACGGTGCTGTGGCGAAGTACATTTGTTACAAGTTTCTAATTTAAAAATTTCATCACTTAATTTGCGGGTAAGTAGATTTTTATTTTTATTTACTTGGCGTACATATTTTATGCTTCTTTTAGAAACTTATTACTTCATATAACAAAAATGAATAATTTTCACAAAGATATATATATATTATTGTTTAACTGTAAACATAACAGAACAGATAATTTTTTATATCACTGGTTTTTTTAATGACTGAATACTTTTTAGCTAAATAAATATTATATCCCCTTAAATAATTGGTAATAGAATATTAATTCAATTAAAATACAGAAAAATGCATGGTCATTCTACCATTTAACACTAGATTTAGGGATGTTGATCATATACCTATTTTTACTGAAGTGAGCCAATTTTATTCCTTCAAGTTTTTTGCAAAGAAAATAGTTCCAAATTAATTTAAATAAAATGTTTATTATCCAAAAATTTACAGAAAACATTTTTTTTTGCATATAAAATCTGTTTTTGAAACACATTTTCCGCAAACATTTCTATTACATTTAGCACAATGGTTTCTACATCTGTTTCTTTTGCACGATTGTCGAACTTGACGATTCTTCCATGCGTCAGTTGCATGAATTTCTGTCTTTGGAATGGAAGTGCTCTCGACTTCTTCTCTATATTTACTTTATACTATACTTTATACTTTATATTTACTTTATACTATGTTTGTTACTATATTTATTTATTTTCATATATATTCTATAAGTCAAATTGGCTCACAACCGTGAGAATAGGTAAACCACATTTGATAATGCGAAATGAAGGGGTCTGCGGGGAAGAGGAATGAAAGTTTACATATATTTTATTACTTAACTAAAAACCAACTTATGTTTTTGAAAAGTGATATTAAAGTCTTATATATATATATATATATATATATATATATATATATATATATATATATATATATATATATATATATATATATATATATATATATGTATATATATATATATGTATATATATATATATGTATATATATATATATGTATATATATATATATATATATATATATATATATATATATATATATATATATATATATATATATATATATATATATATATATATATATATATATATATATATATATATATATATATATATATATATATATATATATATATATATATATATATATATATATATATATATATATATATATATATATATATATATATATATATATATATATATATATATATATATATATATATATATATATATATATATATATATATATATATATATATATATATATATATATATATATATATATATATATATAGTGTATCTGAGAGATTTAACGCGAATATTGGAGTGTTAAGAAATAAATAAGTACTTCTATTCTAAGAAACATATTTCGCAAACACTCTAAAAACAAGTTTTTCCGAAAAAATTGGATTAACTGCATTAAAAATAAATAAGAATCAACAGCGAATTTTTATATTTTTAATCCTGTAGCGAATGAAGATAACAATCAGTTTGGTAATATAAAGCGATTTTGCCGTTCATTCATGCGTATAATATAAAGCAATGTTATATGTTTATTTATTTCTAATAATTCAAGTTTGATTCTTTATTAAAAAATTCTCAAAATAATTTAGCTGTTACATTAAAACAAAATAGTTATGAATGATGCCATTCAAACTGCTAAGGAAGAGAGAGGGACTGATTTACAAGGAAAGGTCCTATGTAAAAATGAAAATCGGGAAAACCTTCTTCTTATGATGGAATTGTAGCAATATTTTTCTAAGATTATTGTAGGTTGGTTGGATGAGGTTTAATGTCGCAAGGTCCAATAAGGACGAAATGCGCCAAACTAAAGGTAAAAAGCCGAAACACAGTAAAACATATCAATAGACTAACAATATATTTAAAAGGGTACTGTAGTGTACTGGGGCTCTAAGTGAGCAGGGAAAAGGATAGCGGAGGCCTACGTTCAGACTAACGATATTTATTTAGAAACACAATGTTGAAGTTATGTTAAATACAGATGAAACGATGAATATCTACAAATGAAATGATGATCGTTGCAGGAAACAGCTTCCTAAGAGAAAAAAGGGGGGAGGATGCTCTCAGTCGCTTCCTCGACGTTCTGGGCCGATGAGTTCACAGAAGACTCGATCGGAAAAATCCTCTCTGGGCCTCGAACTCTTTTTATATCGTCTTTTATATCGTCGTCTCCGCAAAGGTCCATCTCAGCTGATCGGACAGCTGGTTGAGGACATGGTGGGGAAGGCCGTGTAGACTCTCTCGCCAGCAGGTGCCAAGGAAGTTTGCAGTAATCGGGAGAAATTTCGCCGATCATTAATCGATGTCTCTGGACAAACCCTTGGAGGAAAGTATAGCTGCTTCCCATACAATGTAGAGGATTGCTGTCGTGTGAGAGTCTTTCTTCGGGATGCCATTGAAACGAACACTGGAAACACTTCGCTAGCATCCCAATGAATTTCTCAGACAGAATGATTGAGATGGTCCTCGGTGTTAAGAATCCCCTTTTCTGCGCGAAACAACGTTCTTTCACTATGTAAAGAAGAGCTCAGTTCAAGTGCTCACAAAAGGCACTTTTGCTATTCTTCTACGTTAGGCGGTTTTTCTCACGATCTTAGATCAGTCTGTATCTGTAAATTTAATGTAACGCGAATACGTTACAGTACAAATGATACCGACCAGAGTAAAAATTTCCAAACACTAAAAGCAGAACATGAATATGAGATGACAAAAGTGGTGATGAAATGAAACCGTTATAAAAAAGAATAAAAACCAATACGCTTGAGAAAGTCAAATAGGGCAGGATGTGGGGATTCACCCAAACGGTCATTTAAACTTAAATTGGTTTTACTAATAGTTATGAATGATGCCATTTAAACTCCTAAGGAACAGACAGAGACTGATTTACAAGGAAAGGTTCTATGTAAAAATGATAATCGGGAAATCCTTCGTCTTATAATGGAAATATAGCAATATTTTTCCAAGATTATTGTAGGTTGGTTGGTTAGATGAGGTTTAATAGCGCAAGGTCCAATAAGGACAAAATGCGCCAGACTAAAGGTAAAAAGCCGAAACACAGTAAAACATATCAATAGACTAACAATATATTTATAAGGGTACAAATAATACTGACCAGAGTAAAAATTTCCAAACACTAAAAACAGAACATGAATATGAGATGAGAAAAATGGTGACGAAATGAAACCATTATAAAAAATAATAAAAACCAATACGCTTGAGAAAGTCAAATAGAGCAGGATGTGGGGATTCACCCAAAAGGTCATTTAAACATAAATTGGCATTACTAAAATACATTAGATAAAAACGGGTAAAACGAGTGCAAGAAGTTAAAAAATGATGAACGGTGAGCAGACAATCGCAGCTTGGACAACGAGGAGGAGGTTCCCCCAAAAGCAAATGAGAGTGGGTGAGTCTAGTGATTATTGTAAAGTAAGATTATTGTAAAATGACCCCATTTTGACGCCTAGTCTAAATTATCCTTGTTTTGGTTTGGAGCTCTAAAGTTTACCTTTTTTCTGCAGCAAGGGAACTACTGCTTAACCCACCAAGTGGAAGACACCGGGGGAAAAAAGTCTCCAAAAAATACGCTAAAATTTTATTGTGTCAGTGACCAAAGTGTTATAAGATTTTTTACTTCACCCTTTGCCCCACCCTCGTTATTGTCCCTTTACTTCCGGTTATAAATAGATATATAAATAGACATTATTGATTGTTAATTTTTAATACACCTAAATATCGTCAAGTCTCGAAGATAATCCCATAAGAAATAATATATTCTAAAAGTGTGAATAAAAATACTTTTTAAGAGAATTATTTATATTTTTTACGAATGTCATCCAAGATATTTAAGTGGTGCAATTAGAGATATATCTGTTACTACAAACCAAATACTTCGAAACAGAAATTGATAAAGCCATAAGAAGCTATCAGCGTCTTTGTTCCTCAGAGAGTAGGGGTCCATCCCTCAATAAATGTCAGTCAAAGAAGGGTGCAGTTCCTAAACAATTGACCTGATTCTCTACCTCAAAACTCCATGGGGGAAAGCACTGTCAGAAATGTACAATACATCTCTTTTTGGAACGTTTCTGGAGATCGAAAATTGTACGTGAGAACTGGCAGAATTGTACGTGCAAACCGCTTAGAAGGTTAAAGCCGATTCCAAACGGCTACGAATATCCAAGACACAGTGGATTCGAACCAAAGAACACCGATACCAAAGATCAGCAGTTGAAAATATTTTCGAAAATAATCGATCTTAGTAAGATTTCGAAGAATCAAAGTATCATAAACAAAATGTTTGGGTATACCAAATAATAAAATATATGATATACAGATATATTTTATTAGTTTGCCCCAAAATATATTTCTAAATATATTTGCTTTATAGCTGTTAGGAGTTAAACACATAACACCTTCCTAATGGTGTGTACACGTTAATAACATAAATGAGACCCCACCTCCTAAATAAATAAATAAGTAAATATTTTTTTTAATTTAAAAAATGTCCTGCATTAGCTTATTAACATTAAATCCTTTTTTATGGGTTTTCACTACAAAATCATCTACAGCATCAATAAAATCCAATGTTTGTGTTATTTTAGATTGTAGTGCTAATAAAGAGAGCAATGATAATTTGTTTGATTGATTGCCAATAGAGGTCCATAAATAAGATTAAAATAGTTTTAATAAAGAGTAGGGCCATTATGGTTCGACGCAAGACTGTTAAAAATAATTTAAAATGATTTTTCAATATATTGTAATGTTCTTGGAGACAGAAAGGCATATTTTCTCGCTTAAAAGTGGAACAATAGCTACTGGTCATCGCTGAAAGGTCGGTGCATTATTGAGCAGAGGTCCGGGGTACTGAGATGCTTGTAAGAAATGAAATATCCTGTTTATTTGAGAATGGAAAAATCCTAACTTGCATTAAAATGTGCGGATAAATTTTTTTATTATTTTTACTTTTTTTATTATGTTGGAGTTTTCTAACGTGTGCGGATACCGGTTCCATAAATTCTTATCCACCTCAAATAATTCTTCAACTTTTTTTCTTGAAACGACTTTGTCTAGTTTATTACCTCCCGGATATTTAGTTTATATCCTAGAACTGGGCAAGGTTGACTCAACCTTTCATCCCCTCAGTGCGTAGACAAACTGAGGATCAAGCATGTTTGAGAACTTAACTCTGTGGTTCTGCGTGAGATTGCCACCTAACCGGAACATATGCTTCGCACCCCAGGGCCCTTGGTCTCGGAAACGGAGATTGGCATCGTAGGCCCTGCCCCCCTAAGGGCTGTTTCGCCGATTAGTTTAGTTTATATTTAGTTTAGTATTAAAGGGGTCATACGACTGTTAAATCGACAAAAAATTCTATTTTTCTGAAAAAATATATGTGAAGAAAAATTCTATCTGAACATTTGAAAACAATCTGCTAAAAAGTTTTCCAATAATATTGAGAGGAGTTATGAATGAAAACGTGTTTACTGTAAACGAATTAAAACTTACAAAACTTTGACTTGATTTTTCTAAAATTGTGTTTTTTTCACTTAACACGTATGTTATTTCGAAGAGTTTTTAAATAATTTTTCTTGAAATTTTTTACCGGTTGAATACAGTATAATTTTAAACCGATTGAACATAAATTTTCTTGAATATTTCCCAAAATATTTTTTTATTGCATTGATAAATTTTTAATCTTTAAGGAAAAAAAAAATAACTTTTTAAAACTTTCTAAAAAAATATTTTTTATGTTTCAAAAATGAATAAGATATGTGTATAAAGATAATAAATTGTTCTATGTTAAGAAAATTATGTTTATAAAACTGGTAGTTTTCAAGGTATAAAAAGTCGAAAAGGATACTTTTTTTTAGAATTTTTCAACTTTTAAAAGTCGTACGATCACCTAAGTTTGTTAAGTGTCTGTAAATATTTGTATGAATTTATATTATGTCTTATAAAACTTGTAATTAAATTTGTACATATAGTCAAGTTTTCAGTTTTAATAATTAGAGGGTACCTAAGATATCACAACATGCACATGTTGCAGTTTTACGTTTTGTTGTTTAACTCAAAGAAATTCGTTTTAAGATTATGTTATAAATACATGGAAATTGAGGCCCCCTTCAATGTATGTCTCAGCGTGTTTGCCGAATTCACCGCGGTAGATCAAACTCTGGGAATAGATCTTTCGAGACTAGTCCAGTGGAAAATATTCTTCGCAGCTAAGAAGTTCGATTACAATTCTTGCGAATTTCCATAAACGGAAGTCCAAATATCTTCTTCCTGCTTTGATGTTAAGCTGCATCTGGCAGATAAGTATTTTCAGTTGCAAGAAATATTTTGTTGCAATTAAGGACATAGTTTCGTTATTGTTTTGAGTCATAATTTGTATCACTTAACAGGACCTGCTCTAGTAGTTTTGCCGCCGCGGACTAAAATGTGAAATGCTGCCTATCGCGAGCTCGAGATTGATTCGATTTTAGTTTTTCGCGATTGGCAACGTAGAAAAGAAATGAAATGGAAAAACTAAATGGAGCCGAGGTTGTCAAGATATCCCGAAGACTGTTTTTTTAGAGAGTAGAACACCGCTTTCCTCTTTGTAACGTAAAATTTATTGGTAATAGTACTTAAGTTAATTAGTTAGTTAATTTAATAGTACTCGTCGAGCGGATAATTCTGTATTCTATTCTTTATTCTTCATTTGTGATTCAATAAAAATTTAAAAAATCATTTCTGCTTAGAATCATTTCTTTCCTAAATACTTAGTTAGATTTTAACTTCATGAAATATATTTAAATTTGTTATAAGGCGTACTACATTTTGAAAAAAAAATATAAAATGAATGAAATCTTATATTTAAAACAGTTAAAGAAAAATATTTTTTTTGAAAGTTAATGATAACAGTAACTTTTTCGGTGAAAAAAATATATTCATATATTGCCTCATTAGTTAAGTAATCTTTAAGTAATATTTCTGAGTAATCTTCAATTTAAAAAAATATAAATAAAAAGTTTAAAATTCTTCAAGTAGTAATACTGTTTTTAAATAATAATTTACTAACATTACATTTCAAAGCATGTATTAGCAATAAAAATTTATTATCTAACATGTAAAAGCTTTAAATTTTGAAATTAGAAAGACATCTCTTTGCAATTTTATATTTTCCTCACTTTTAGAAAAAAATTTTTCTGTAATAATATTTTCTTTGGGGCGACAAATTTGGAAAACAATATTCATATATTGCCTCATTCGTTTTGGAAGTTTTAAGTAATATTTTTGGGTAGTTTTCAATAAAAAAATATAAGTAAAAAATTTAAAATTCTTCAAGTGGTATTACTGTTTTTAAATAATAATTTACTAACATTACATTTCAAAGTATGTACTCGGAATTAAAATTTATTTTCTAACTTGTAAAAGTTTTAAATTTTGGAATTACAAAGACATCTCTTTGCAATTTTATATTTTCCTCGCTTTTAGAAATTTTTTTTCTGTAATAATATTTTCTTTGGGGCGACAAATTTGGGAAACAATATTCATATATTGCCTCATTCGTTTTGGAAGTTTTAAGTAATATTTTTGAGTAGTTTTCAATAAAAAAATATAAATAAAAAATTTTAAATTCTTCAAGTAGTATTACTGTTTTTAAATAATAATTTACTAACATTACATTTCAAAGCATGTATTCGGAATTAAAATTTATTTTCTAACTTGTAAAAGTTTTAAATTTTGGAATTAGAAAGACATCTCTTTGCAATTTTATACTTTCCTCGCTTTTAGAAAATTTTATTTCTGTAATAATATACTTTTTGTAGTCTTCTATAGTAATATTTTCTTTGGGGCGACAAATTTGGTTTTTGCCCCTGGTGGCAGAAACTGACGCCATGCCATTGAGATTATCTGTAGGATGGAAGATGTATGTTGTTTGTTTAACATTACGGGCTTGTTTCTCAAAACTTATAAGATTCATCAGTATCCTTAAACCCTTGCCTGTGGAATATATTTGTACATGTCAAAAACGTGTCAAAAATGGAAAAATGTTTTTCTCTTTAATAATTTTGTTCATTATTATTATCAAAAAGTTAGAAACAGATTATTCTTGAAAAAAAAAAAAAAATTTAAACGAAATAACTACTATTTTAAATATTTTCACATATATGAGAAATGTTAATATATTACAGTAATTTTTGCTCAAATTGCAGCAAAATAAATCAAATGACATAATTTTCTGGATAAATATAATAAAATAATACAATAATATTATTATCTATATCAGGGGTAGCCAAGCTCCTTGATAGTCCGAGTCATTTTTCAAAATTTGAAATATTTCACGAGCCGCAATTAAATACGTATTTAAAAGGTGTGCAAAAAAGGTATTAAAAATTCTTTTTTTATAGAAATTATATTTAATGAATGTCATTTGAAAGTACCACTGCCTTTAATTTTTCAAGGAATTTTTTTTAATTGTCGATGATTTTTTGCATTAGTGCGAATGTGATTTACAGTGTGTTACACCGTTTTTATAACATCAGGATATTTTAAATATTTTGTAACGAGATGTTCTCGGTGAATTGAGCAGTGAATCGGTATGCATTGTGGAATTTGACAATCATCTCTTAAAATAACAATAAGACCGATTTTTTTACCCAGCATTGCCGGAGCTCCATGAGTTGTAATATTTTTTAAAAATATAATAACACAAAAAGGAAAAGGGAATTCGGGTACATTAATCGAGAGCCACAAATTATCATTCAAAGAGCCGCATGTGTCTCGCGAGTCGCAGATTGGCCGCCCCTGATCTATATTAACTGTCATGAATTCCATTCCCCTCAGATTCCTTTGAATTTCACAAATCCTTTACGGTAGGCGAAAAATGGCTTGAAACTGCCGAAATTTTCCCGGGTTTTATTTCTATCTATTAGGAAAATGGCAAATTAATTATAACGCATTGGACGAACCGATTTCGTGGTTTACGGAATTGAAATGTCGTCCTTTCTCTTGCTGGAACTTAAGCGGGGCATTCCAAAACTGGCGCATTTGCGCTGCCCAAAAAGAAGTTAATACTAAAAGAAAAAAAAATCTACTACATAAATGTGTATTAAATCTACCATATTTGAATCCATACTTTATAGCTACAGAATGAATTAATGTGATGCCATTCTAATATTTTCTATATTTTTAAAATTGAAAATTAAATTCAAAGTCTTTATTTTATTTATTTTCAATCTCCTACGATTTTTTAAAATAGTTCTTGATTTCACAATTCTATTTTTTAGATCACATAATGATGTTTTAATGTAAAATTAAAGTTTATATATAAATTAGAATTTGAGTAACTTAATTAGAATTTTACGGGTAATAATCTTGGACAAAAAAATCTCTCATTTCTATTAAGAAAAAGAATCTATCAAAAAATTTTATTTTAAAATTTAGAATATAATAATTTTGTTTATTGTTTTAATTTTTTTTAGTAAGAAGTTAGTAAAAAACTATTTTATTTCAATTGCTCAAGGACAGTATTTAAGTTTTCCACATTTGCAAAAAATAGTGTAGTTATATTAATGCTCTCATAAATAAAATAAAATAAAATAGCTGAAAAACAAAAGAAAATAGGTTTTAAAAATCGTTTTCAATTATTTGTTTTACTTGAAATGTCAAAAATTTAAATTTGTCGACGTTCGAAGTGTTACTTTGTTGATCATTTTATGATTGTAATTTGTATTTACATTCATTTCATTTAAACTTATTTATTTATTTGTTTAATTTTTTTTTATTTATTTTATTTATTTATTTATTTATTTTTATTATATTTTTTATTTACCATCAGTTGTCTAGATTACTTAGTTTAATTATATCATTTTACATTACTTTAAGTTACCAAATCTCTCTCGACAATAGAACATTTACTTTAGTGGGATCATTTTAAATTTTTTAAATGGGTTTAAGATTTAAATACTATTGGACAAATATTATCTGGATTTTTCAAAAATGTTTTACATTTCTTCATCCCTTCAACACTGATAAAAGTGGAATTAAATACTCGTTTACAGCATTATAGAAAATCGCACGCCATTATCAAGTATATTTTCTTGAATTAAACTGTAACATATCGATACTTATTTTATGACGAAATCAAATGCAAAATTATTTCTTTGTCAGAAGTGGGATTCGAACCCACGCCCGGAGAACCGGACTGCGACCTGAACGCAGCGCCTTGGACCGCTCGGCCATCCTGACACGATTACCTTAAGTCTTAATACTGTAGAGTAGAATAGAAACTATTATTAATTGACAAATACAAATTATGTTCATGACTCTTAGGAATTTTAACTTCCTATGCTTTACTGTACGTAAAGTGTCTATAAGGTATTACATATGTTTTATTACATATTTTTTAAAAGTATTTTAGAGCATTTAAATGTTTCAGTCTCAAACTCCTTTTATCTACGTTAGATGGCGCCATACGGACTAATGTAAAATTTTCTTCAAAAATCTGTTTAAAAAGCATTTCTTGTATCTTCATTAAACAAGTTTCCGCAAATATTTGATAGAATTAAAAATATTTTTTAATGAAAATATGAAGACCTAAATCTTTATGCATGCAGTAAATTTTATTTCATCGTTTACAAATGTTAAGTTCTAACGAAATGTTTTCATCGAAAATTCTTACTTAACGATTATTTATAAAAAACAGCTCAAAAATGACTTATAAAACTTAAATTGAATCAGAAAATATATTATAACATGATACAAAAGACTAATAATAAGAGAGGATATTTGAGGACAAATAATTTAGTACACCTTTTTTATATAATTATTTTTAAATGGTACTAGTCGACATTCCAATATCTACAAGAAACAAAAATTATTAGTAGCTTAAGAATAAAGAATCTTTAATATCAAATTCCAACTTTTAGTGATTGAATTTACAAGTTTTAAAGAACATAAGTTTGAATCTTAAAACTTTACTTTTTTTTCTAGCAAACAACTTCATGATGAAAATCGATATTAGAACTCCTATTAAATTAAAGTACTTTTACATATTTTAATATGTTTATTTTTCTCACAACTTAATTCTTATATTTATAATTAATATTTCATACAATTTAAAGATACATAATAAAAGAATTATTCTCTAAAGTCCGTATAAATCGATACTTTTGCTTCTATTGTATCCATTTTTAAAAGAGAAATTACTTCAAATTATTGCCACGGGATGGCGCAACTAATCATACAGTTCCACAGGGACGAACAGAAATAATTAGGTTTCCCAAAAGTTTAATGTGAAATACCGACAATTTAGTTGACTAGGAAAGGGTTGGATCTTAGCTAGGAATGGGAAAATGCCTACTGTTGAATTAATTAAGTCTAATAATTGAGTCATATATATATATATATATATATATATATATATATATATATATATATGTTCAAAATTGATCATGAAAGTAATTTCCTTCAGTGAAAATAAATATTCATATATTCTATTAGTAGTTTTTGAATTTTTAAGTAATAATTATGATATTCGGTTAACAACAACAAAAATCTTTAGGCTGTAATACTGTTTTTAAATAATAGTTTGTTATAAATACATTTCAAAGCATGCACTCGAAATCAAATTTTATTTTGCAAATGTTTGAACGACCTCTGTATATATACTTACTGTTTTTTTTTTTTGGTTAATCCGGGTTGCTTGATTTATATCACCTTGATATAAATGAATTAAATCAATTGATTAAAAAATGGTTAAAATAAAAAATACTGTGAATTTTTCAGTTCAATCAGCGCTTGTTGTATCTCGTAACACATTTATAAAACTAAATATTAATTGGGCTTTGGTGCATCTATCCGATGTTTAACGGCTGTCATAAAAGTAAATAGGAAGTCAAAATAATCTCACAGGGATATTTTAAAACTATAATAACACATTTATTCACTTTCTAAAAGCTAGCAACCTTCGCCGAAGCAAACCAGAAATTCAGCATACTAAAAAGAATAATAATTTACAGCGTTGCCACAAAACTGAATACAAACTGAAAACATTGGAATTTCGATAGTGGCTTCAACATAGTTCGTTATTTCCGCGCGAGGGGTGTTCGCAACAGCGCTTAAATTGGAAAAAAAACTATATGCTTATGTAATTGTTTAAAGCGTATAATATATTAAATGAAATGCAGCAATTAAATTTGTAAATTGTGATATCCTAAACTTTTATTTTTATTCGATTTTTTTTTCTTTTTTTTACAAATTTTATCTGAAGAATTTTAATTGACGAGATGATAAATGCTAATTTTGTTTATGTGTTGCATTCTTTTAGCCTCAAATCAATAAATATATTTTATTTATATACATATATTTAAATCAATAGTTATTTTAATAATTTATTTAATTTTTTTAAAATAGTTTTATAATTGGAAATAATGAAAAAAATAGAAAAAATAATTAATATTTAAATTCTGTGATTTAATTTAATGCTATAATTTTTATAAAAATGTGATAATGCTATTATCTCGTTATTATAAATTGTAAAGGGTCAAAAGGAAGATTACAAAAATTGGATTGTGCCCTGAGCACAAAAGTATATGGGGACCCCTGCTATGGCTCGACGATGTAGTCAGGCAGCATGCAGCTATTTTGCATATTTACAATGGTGTGCTGCCACAAATAAAACTACAATAATAAAATTTTACAAATATGAATAAAGATCAATTCATATTACAAAATGTCAGGATACATTACATTACAAAATACTTTATAAAGACTAAAAATATACAAAACATTGAGATACGACATATGACGTCCATCGTCGCCAAAATTGCGTAATCACCACAAGTATCTTAGTCGGTCCTTACGCGTTACTTTTCAGAGTTCCTGGGTTCGAATCCCTATTTGTTCCCTTCGGTGGGTCTGTACTATCCCATGTTGAAGGAGATATTAATGAATTAAAATACAACACAGCCCATGCTAAGCTATCAACCAGGTCTGTTAAAAAGCTTACGTAAAATAGACACAACATGCTATAAAAGAAGAAAGACAGCGTTTACCAACAAATTATTTTAAGAATTAACTTAACTTATATCTTATTACAAATCCATTTGTAATATATTGTCAATTTGGTCTTATAGGTTAGTTCTTGATTACATACTGCAATGCTAGTGTCGTAGGGTCAGAGAAGATAGCTTCCAAGAACTACTAAAAAACGGTACATTCAGGCTTTACATAAGCTTATTTTTTTACGTCCTTTCTCTGCCGTGATCTCCTGCTAATTGAGCACACTCCCGGTGAACTTCCTCACTTAGGGGGAGGGGGGTGACAAACCCAAGCTGCCCTGGTAGGGTAAATGCAAGATACGACGCTAGAAACGCTTTTGGTCTTCTCTCTGGCGGTCCATCGATAGAAGCAAGGGCATTTACTGATGCAACTCTGCTATTATGCTTTAGAGGATTCTTCTCACTTATGGTAGGGAAAAATAAAATTATCTCTGACTGGCTCGCATTTAAAGTGCATTTACGCATTTACAGTGGACTTCGCTTAATGTGATTGCGGTTAACGTAATCAATCGCTTATTGTTATCAAAATCACTTGGTCCCGATTTTCTCCATTCATATGTATCTTAAAATTATCGCTTTATGTGATCGGTTACATCGGTTAATGTTACCAGTTGTGGTGTCCAGACTTTTCGACTCCATGGTGAGCCGCCGATTCCCACGCAACTCTACAACTCAACTCTAACGCGCGCCCAAAGCTTACCACAGACAAAGAGTTGGATCGGTCGCATGAGGACTCTCTCGACCAACGCTCTCGCGCGTACTTCTATTTCTACTTCTATTTAAGTGTGAATGAATAAATGTTTATTAATTAAATGGAGTCAGTCATCATTCACCTTACAGTTTTCGAACTTCATTTTACCTGGCAAAGGAATATTCACAATGTATTCAAAAGGAACCATTCTTTTCGTTCCCTTCCATGTTGTTTGAATTTCTGAGAATCCTTCCTCTTTCACCTAGGGAAATGAAGAATGACTAAAGCAATGGGAAGTTACTCGTTCCTGAAATTTTTCAGAAATACGCACATCCTGCTGGTGGTCAATGGCTGTCAGATAAGCAGAAGGCAACACATTCTTATCGGAACAGAGAAGAAGCGTATTCACATTTTATGCCTTGCTCGCTTGCAGCTTGTCGATATGGAATCCAGAAAGCGATATCATTTAACATTAAAACAAAATAAATTTTAAAATCGTTATACAGGTTACCAGAAGTGAGTCAGCGCAATGCTGCAGAGCAGTTAAACACTTCTCAGCCTCGATTGTGCAAAATTTTGAAAAATCGTGATGAACTTACTAAACAAAATAAGCAAAATAAAAGTACGGAGTGGAAACGTAATAGAGCTGGTAAAGATGAACAAGTTGAAAAGGATCTAAGACTTTGGTTTGGAAATGTTCGAGAACGAGATGATCCAGTCAACGGACCCTTTATGAAACAAAAACCAAATGGGAAAATGGGAAAAAAAAGATTTTGTTGCAACAAAGGGATGGTTCCAGTGTCGTGTAGTCCTCGTTTTTATTTGAGTAGTAACCTGTGATCAAATGTATAGTGGGATTTTATTTTGATTGCGTTGTGTAAAAGTATTTTAGTACTAAATTTAACCACAGGTTCTGAGAAACTACAGACATAACCCTCTAAGCGGTTCGCACGTACAATTCCACCAAACTGATGATGATGTCTTCAAAGCGGTTGTTACGTACAATTTTCGACCTCCAAAAAACGTTAGGAAAATGGATGTAATGTACATTTCTGCCAGTGTTTTCCCCTATGGAGTTTTGAGGTAGGAGGGTCAGGTAGATTGTTTAGGAACTGCACACCTATTCCCTAAAACACACAAAGACGCTGATAGATTTTCATGGCTTTGTAAATCTCTATTTCGAAGTATTTCGCTTGCGGTAACTGATGAATCTCTCATTGTACCACTTGAATAGCTTGGATCACTTTCGTAAAAAAGATATAAATCATTTTCTTAAACAATATTTTTATTTGTACTTTTAGAACCTATTATTTCTTATGGGATGATCTTCGAGACTTGACGAGCTTTATGTGTATTAAAAATTAACAATCTATAATGTCTATTTATATATTTATTTATAACCGGAAGTAATGGGACAGTAACGAGGGTGGGTTTCCCGTATTCCAATCTAGTCGACAAAGGGTGAAGTAAAAAATCATAGAACACTTTGGTCACTGACACAATGAAACTTTAGCGTATTTTTGGGAGACATTCTTTTCCTCGGTGTGTTCCACTCGGAGGGATAAATATGGAGATAAACTAAAAGCTAAATTAACAGCATCCGAAACTAGCTTAATATAAAAAAAGTAAATTTATTATAATATATATACATCTATGTACATACAAAACTGATGCTAATTTTCATAAATTAAGCTTTCTCAACATCTTCTAAATTAGTTCTGACAATTTTTTAATACTTAAGTAACCTTGTAAATAGAGAGAGGACCTAATCCCAATTTCAAAATGTATGTAAAAGGGGGTACCTTTGGGGAGTAAAGATGGTGTGCCCGAAAAACTGCTGGTTGATGGGTATCTATGGATATTTCGTCCGTCTGGTCCGGGGTTTCCTCCTGAGTGTTTTGGGTGCGGCCGTGCTATTTGATGCAGGAACACTTCCCGTCGGACTTGGCTGGACTCTCAAACTCGTTCCGTCGAACTTCTCTCCTCGTCTGGACTATCGAACACAATTTGTCGGACTCTCTCCTAGTCTAGACTATCGAACACCTTCTGTCGGACTTCCGAACCTCTTCTGTTGGACTCCTCTCTTCGTCTCGATTTTCGAACACACATTCTGTCGGACTCTCCTCTAGTCTCGACTATCGAACACCTTCTTTGGAAATTTCCGAACATCGTCTCAATTTTTAGATTTTTCATATTTATTTATTTCAACCTTGTCCCCTCTTCCTTCTTATCTTCCAATCAGGATAGTTGTAAGAATCTCATTGGTCTGCTTCAACCCCGCCTTGAGACCGCCAACTTGAAAAACCTTATCTCTTCTAATTGGGCACTGTCCCTTAGGGAGTCATAAATGCTCCACAAAGGTACATTCTTATTTAATGTCAAGTACGGAGACGGGATTCTAATCTGGGACTGGGATTAGAACTCCGCCCGAGACCACCGTACAAGACAACAATATCCGTAAAATATAAATTTATGGTCCTCTGTCGTTTTACAAAGATGTGATGAGGTCAGATTTAGATCCCGAGAATTTTACTTCTTGTTTAAATGAATCAATTATATTACTGATCTAAATTGCCTCATCACATCCAGCAATGGAAGACACGAGAAAATATTGTTTACAAGAGAATTAACGGAAATTTAGTACGTGTGAATTAAAGAAGGGGGATAAATTTACTAATTTTATATATCGTTAATTGTTATCAATCGGTTATTGTTATCAAAATCACGGTGTCCCAAACTGATCACATTAAGCGGAGTTTACTGTAATTTTTTAAAAAATACATCCCGTGATAGAACAAATTTGTAGGATGCTATCTTTTTCTTTCGGATTTATCTGTGTTAAATGTCCTTATTTGCATCTGAAAAAGAGTAAGATAAAATTTCTTGCAAATAATTTAAAATTAAATATAATTTTCTCTATTCTTTTTACAAAAGGGAAAAAATTACATCGTAGAGAATTTGCAGTTCTATTAAGTAGTATATATATTTTTAAAGTTTTCTTTCACTGCGAGCCGGAGGAAATTTTATTTTTCCCATAAGTTAACATAGAGCGATAGGAATCCAATATGGCAGGTAAACCAATATGTCTCCTTAACCCCTTGAGGACCAGCACGTAGATGCTATACGAGTCGACTGTTGTAAAAACTTTTGCTGTTTAACGCCATCTAGTAATTAAATCTAGCATTTAAAAATTCAAATAAAACGTTCAGATCTCCTATTACGCATACGCGAATCTGGTCTCTCAATATTAACCATTGATCATAGCGTGGAGCCGAAGCTGGACTGATAAGTTTGGTTTTGGTTTTGGTTTGGAGCTCTACGGTCTACTTTTTGCAACACGAGGGCTAATGAGACCGGGACCTACTGCTTAAAGCCGATTCCGAACGGCTACGAACATCCATGCCACAGTAGGATTCGAACACACGAACTCCTGTTCCGAAGGCCAACACCCGCTGGACTGTTAAGAGTGAAATCGCTGCGTTGGTCGCGAAGGGGTTAAACAGTAAGTAGGCCAGTCTCACCAAAGTCGTTTAACGGCTAATCGCGATTAATT
Organism: Pardosa pseudoannulata; assembly: GCA_032207245.1. NCBI lineage: Eukaryota > Metazoa > Arthropoda > Arachnida > Araneae > Lycosidae > Pardosa > Pardosa pseudoannulata. Next base: position 77,048,695 of record CM063506.1, on the reverse strand, counting down.
TCTGTTTAAACGGAGAATTGCATCCAACCATCGGTTAGCGCCATAGGTTAAACGCGGTTAGCCGTTAAACGAATTTGGTGAGACACCTCTAAGTCTCAGTTTCTTAACCCTCGTTTAGGAAATAGTACACTAACTCCCGAAAGCAAACCTTCCAAATTATCTATTTTTGTCCTTCTCCTAACCAGGTACGAATTAAAATCCCGCAAGTCTTTTGAATTGTTCGGATACAAAAATAGTTGGGGACTTAAAACTGAATTTTAGTGCCGTTACATATTACAGTCGAACTCCTTTATAACGAAATCTCGGATTTACCGAGGGAAGAGAGAATATTTGGTTGGATCAATGTTAAATCTATGGAACAGAAGTTGCCTTTAACACTTTGACTGCCAAGCCAAAATTGCAAATGTTCACAACGGGGCCAAACTTTTTTTTGTGTAATTTGTATTTTTTCAACATAAAACTATATATAAAAACAATATTTCAAAACAAACAATATTTTAAATCAAACTCTCTCTATTTATATATATTCCCTTTTTTGTTGCATGTTCCAAATATTTAATTTTTCATAAAACTTAGCTCATAAAATCGTGACATATACCAATTTGCGCAAACCACGTATACCTAACACATCGTAGGGAGCCCAACAATCAAACTCCAATACGATTTTCATGTAACTGATAACATCTTTGATAGCCATGGCCTGAAGTGTTAAAACACCATGGCTATCCTATCGGATAGCCAGTGTCTCAACGGAAATATCACTGGATATCACATATGATAGCCATGGCAGTCAAAGTGTTAACGAGCAAGACCTGGTTTTAGAGAGCAATATTTTTCTGTCTTGAAATATTTTTTCTCATCTTTCTCGTCTTTTCTTTTTTTCCTTCTCCGCGGTTTAATACTTTTGTAGTAAAAATTCCTCCAGCACTCCAATTCAATAGGGATGGTTCACAAATCCGGTGAAATTGAATATTTGCCACCAAATTCTACATCTGTTATCCAGCCTATGGCCAGGAGTCATAAGAAGTTTCAAGCGCTATTTCCATAAGCAACTGATTTGGATGATTCTGGACCGAAGAGATAGAAGTGGAACAGCACCAAATACCAATGTCAACGTACTGGAAGCGATACGTTTGATGAACGATGTATGGAAAAATGTCACATCAACATGCATCATCTCGTATTTCCATAAGGTTGCATTGGAGAGTTGTCAAGACGGTCAATCCACTGAGGAAGAAGAGGTTGAGAATTTGGAAATCACCAAAATAGAATTTCAAAACTATGTATCCATCAACGACGAACTGATGACCTGAGATGTACCGACCACCGAAGATTTTTCTTTCCGTTTATTGTTTATTTCCTTTAAGACTGTAGCGCAACTAGAAACTTGCAGTTTGTCATCAAGTTTTTCCACAAGGCTGGATTGAGTTAATCGTCATTAAATTAAGAAAAGTATTTAATTAAATTAATTAATGTAATTTAAGTAAGTATTAATTAAATTTTTAGTATGCTCAATCGTTTGACCTCCCAAGCTCCCCCTCCCTTTCTAGTTGCACGCCTGCCTTAAGGACCCGTTTATTACGAGCACTCGTATTTAACGAGTAACTGTTACGGTCTCTTTGTACTCATTATAAATGAGTTCGACTGTATAATAAATTAATTTCAGCTTTCAAACCGAATCTTTTTTTTTTAGTCAATCCTCCCTTGCACAGAGCGCATTCACAGAATATCGCGAATTTCACGCGACAGTTAACCAGCTAGCTCATCAATGTAGCATTTGCGCGCGTTCTTTTAACTGGCGCCGTGGAACATTCTTGCCCCAATTTCGGTAATTGCTGATGGCGGCGCCGACGTCTTCGCCTGTTTACCCCGAATAAATTGTACATAACCAGAACCTCTGCTAATATGTCGATAATGCACGTTCTGTAATTAAGGGAAAAGGCCTTTTTTTTCCTTCGGAGACAGTCTGTTTCTCTCCCTTATATATTTATCTTGCGTCAAGAAGGAGAGGTAACGGTGACTGGTTCTAGATATTTGGTCGTCCCTATGCATTAAATTAAAGAAAGTCATAACTATGACCGTGTTTAACCCTTTATATCAGGGCTTCGAACCGTAATTTTTTTTGTTCCGGTTTTCGTTCCGGTTCAACTAAAAAATTAATATCGGTTCAGTTCCGGTTTTAGCTCCGCCAAAAATAACGGTTTTCGGTTCAGTTCCGGTTTTCGCTCCGCCAAAAATAACTGTTTTCGTTTCAGTTCCAAATGAATAATTTCATTTTATGTATATTCTTATTTGTACTAAAAATATAATTCTATCATAAACAAAAAATGTAATTCTATCAAAATTTAGAAGATTTTATTCTTTTTTTAATTGGTACACTATGTGAATTGATACAAACAGCAGGCCTAATGAAATACTACTATTACGAAACATTTGAATCGCCGCCATTACCAAACACCCATTTGATGCGTAGAAGATTTGATAGATGATTCATGCTACGTCACTTAGGGCCTCTCCTGTCTATTTACTCCTCCCTGATCTAAACAGTCTATACAAACATCCGTGGATGATCGCATGCTGAGATGTGAAAAATAAAATATAACTCGATATTTTTCTTAAAAAATCATCTGTACTTCTAGTTTAATCAGCTGAACTAAATACGTCTTCTACAAGTAGTTTCATGCGAAACTAAAACAGAAAAATACTAGTGAATATCAAAATAGGAAATCGAGAAGCAGTATACATGTAATGATAATTATAAAGTTGACGTTAAATTAGAAAATATTAATAAGTTGGTAACAGTAACAAAATCACTGAAAGATATATCGAACCGAAATAAACCGATATTTTTTTCGGTTCAGTTCCGGTTTTCGTTCCGACCAAAATAACGGTTTTTTCCGGTTTTCGGTTCAGTTCCGGTTCGAAGCCCTGCTTTATATCCTGAATTAATTTACTACCAACTTTCCTACTGCATTTTCGCATCATTAGATAAGTTTTGATGGAGAATAATCATAGAAAAAAGAAAATTAATTTTTACTGTATTTTAGTAGTTAATTTTGCAGCTGGTACTTTCTAGTACCAACATATATTTTTGACTGTATGATAGAAAATAAAACATTAAATTATGAATAAAACAAATGAAATGCTTACCTGCGAAGTATAGAAGTCTCTAAAAAATAATAGTACCGAATAAGTGGTAATAAACCCCTAAATTGTCTCAATTGAACAACACGTGTATCAACTCTACCACAAAACGACTTACGAATGCAGCAAGCCAGTTATAAAACCCCTACTATGTGAATAAAAAATATTCCTGATTGGTGCTGTCATTTCTTTTCTGCTGTAGGAACTGCATCGTTCCTGTCCTTGTGAGTACCGCCAGGAAAAATATAAGGAATATATAGGTGCTTTATAAGGAATATATAGGTGTTTGATTGATTTTTTTTTGGATTTGGTTTGGAGCGCTACGGTCTACTGTTTTGCACATGAGGGATAATGAGACCGGGACCTACCGCTTAAAGCCGAATCCAAACGGCTACGAACATCCATGCCATAGTGGGATTCGAACCCACGAACTCCGGTTCCGAAGATCAGCGCCCTAACCAATAGGCCAGCGTTCGGCAATGTTTGATTGAAGTGGTACTTATAAGTACCGTCAGGATAAAAAGGGTTAAATAAATGCCATTTTGAAATTAAAAACTTAAAAGTGTACTTTTTTATATCGATTTTATTTTTACATGAAAACCTTGTACTTTAATATATTTTCTAACATAATTTTCACGATTATAAAGGCACTTGTATTGTAGAACCAACTTTTGAATTCCATACTCAGAATTATGCAGCCTGGCTGAATATTTGGTTTTCTGACT
>CM063506.1:77027326-77039826 GCA_032207245.1 Pardosa pseudoannulata | reverse complement strand
GTTTCATCACCCATTACAACTTTAGAAACCATGAAATGGACAGCATCATTTAGCAATTTAAGAGTTTACTGAATCTGACACGCTCCCCATTTTAGTGCTCAGTTAGATTATGGGGAACCCAACGGCAAACTACTTTTTTCATATGTAATTCTTCATTAATAATTTTGTGTATGGCTGCGGATCCAATGTTAAGTTCCTTCTGTATAATTTGATAGGTACAGCGATTATCATCCATTAACATTTTTCGTATGGCAGACACATTATCCGGGATTACTGCCGACTGCGGCCTTCCTGTGTGTTCTTCATCCTGAAGAAAATTGCGACCTCTGCTAAATTCTTTCACCCCTTAACGCATTTGCCCGTGTCTGACACGGGCAAAATTCAAAATAAATATGCAATCAAATCGTTTACACTTTGTTTGTGTAGCAATTTTTTATAACTTTTACCACCTTTCTCGCTCTCTAGTCACCACTCAGAACTAAAATTGCAAAAAATAACTTACACTATACTTATATATTCTTTTTCTGTCTTAATGCAAATAATTTTTTTTGTCAGATTTTCCTAAAAAAATTCGTGCTCATCCACCGACCCATCCACCGACCACCCTCCCCACCTTATTCCCGTTCAAAACAGTCACCCTTTTCGTAAATTCCAGACGGAACTTACCGTATCATACTAGAGTTGCTGGTTTAAAAGTTGTCAGGCTACTTTTAATTTATTTTCCCTGCAAGGTAAAGGAGTTCCGTTACGCAAAATTAGTTTCTTTCATTTATTATCGCTTTGCAATATTTTTTTTCCTCAAAAGTGTGTTATACGAGTGCGAACGAGAAGGGGTCGACAGGTCCGTTTTCGAACAGGAATTCGCTGTCGAACCCCCGTCGACGCGTCCGTTCAGTGGGTTAAGGGGTTAAACCATCTGAATACAGTAGCAAGAGCTGGAAATTCATCACCAAATGCCAATTACAACCGTTGAAAGCATTCTTCTTGATTTAATCCTGCTTTAAAATCGTAGGAAATCATAGCTCGAAAATGTTTTCAAGTCAAATCCATTTTCTCTTCTGTTTAAAATTTCTTCTACGCTAAGCAAGTTGAAGTAAGTCAGTAAAAAATTATCCGCTGTGTTAAAGTACTTTGTATTTTAAAATTAAACCATTATTTTTATTTTGTAAATTCTAGTCTGCGAGTATCTCAAAAATTTCAGAGTAATGCTCGTATAAAATTTAGAAAGGACAGTTTATAAAATGTTGGGATTTTTATCTATTCCTAATTCTGCGCCTCCTGATTTGAGACTTTATTATAGTACAAAGGCAAAAGTAAAAATATCTTTACTCATTTTTTATTTCCTTATAGAATTTTCCTCATGCAGATGAGCTTAAATATGACATAGCCATTAATATATGTGTGCCTGTATATATACATAGATAGATAACATTAGTGTAAAAGTAAATAAAAACATTTAATTTCCTGACACTTGGACGTTTGTGTCATTAAAACACAATCACAAAACTTAGGTTTTCTTTCTCTAGATGTCTGCTACTATACCTGCTTCTCGATTTGTTTCGAGGCAAAACAACTCCCACGCTGAATATATAACGAGTAGACAGGATTCTTCGTTTTTAGAATCCTTGGGAATTGGAAAGAAGAAAAAAAAATTAGCAGGTCACCGAATAAAAATATGTGACAAAGAAGTAAATAGGTTCGTTTACCTTTTGCGGTTTTTGAAGGTGTTGCAAACAGAATTCTATCTCTTTTTTTCCCCCGACTGTTTGACCTTTTCCTCTAAACACTGGTGTATCGCATTTTGGATGGAATGAATTTAAATTCTTTTGCTTGTATATATGAGCAGATCTAGCGGGAGTGACATAATTATAACGATACTCATATTTTTATAACTGGTGGTCGTAATTAAATTTAGCCAACTCAGAACACACTGAGAGCTATAAACCATCAGCCAACTGATGGTCCACGCACCACCAGTGGTCCCTGACAAATTTTGGATGGCTCTCAAAGGAAAAAATGATAATTATCCCCTATATAATAATAGACTAAGTTATTTGTCCGTATGTCCTTGAATTTATGAAGCGATTGTTTCTGGAATGGATAAAGGCATCCATATTGGATTCTTGACGAGTTAGGGTTAGCAAAATTCAAAGCGACCTCGAAAACGTTCGAAATCCATCCCTTCCCCCTTTTCGATTGTTTAATGTCATTATTTAAGCTCTATTTTCCACGGTTAACAGCAGGCGATTAAATTCTTCACTTTATCACATTATAAGTAGATGAAAATAACATTTATTTTCTAGCATTATGACGTCATTCCTTTAACCATCTCATCTAATAATTTCTTATTTTAAATTATTTAAATATCGTCTGCATTATTTTCACCAGTTTTACCACTGAATTTAGATATTACTTAAATAATTTTCTTATGTATATTTTGCTTAAATAATAGATTAAGTATATAAGTGATAATTTTAAATTTAGTCATCGATTATTTTTTGTCGCCATGAAAATTTTATCACCGGTATTAACAACAAATTCTTTTCATAAGAGTCTAAGAGTCTATTTCACGGACTAATAAATATCCAGCGTTTAAGTTGTATATCTTTGAAAATTAAGAAGGTTGTTCGTTTGTGTGTTTGTTTTTTATACATAACCACACGGTTTGCAATCAATTCGCTAAATTTTGGACATCATTCATATATACCGCTAAATAACCCGTGTCAATATTAAAACCTCTGCTATTCATCGTATCACGTAATATGAAAAGATTAATTAAAGTTGGCAACTAACATATGGTCAGTAAAGATAAACAAATTATTGAGCGTGTACCAGATAATTCTCATCCAAAGAACAAATCATTTTTTTACCTGCCTCATAGGGTACCTTACAATTCTGGAAAATTAAAAAGTTTACTGATCCCGTGATATCACGGGCTGTATGCTAGTTTATTATAGCTGGTATTATATACATTCACTCAAACTAATAAAAAGTTTCATTAACATTCAGATTAAAAAATGAAAACTATGATGAAATTATGATGAGTTATGCTTATTATTTTTTTTTAATCTTAGGTATTATTTATTAGCAAAATAAATAGCTACAAAGCTTGGATTCCAAGCTACTAATTTTTTCCTTTTTTTTCAGATTAAAAAAAATTAATAAAAGAACCCATAATGAGTGAGAAAAAACAATTAGTGGCGACAGCTGGAAAACGTGTTGAATAGGCAGAAAATTTACATCTATAGAACAGAAAGCTTTGAGAAATGTATCTATTTATTAGCAAAATAAATAGCTACTAATCTTGGATTCCAAGCTACTAATTTTTTCCTTTTTTTGCAGATTAAAAAAAATTAATAAAAGAACCCATAATGAGTGAGAAAAAACAATTAGTGGCGACAGTTGGAAAACGTGTTGAATAGGCAGAAAATTTACATCTATAGTACAGAAAGCTTTGAAAAATGTATCTATTTATTAGCAAAATAAATAGCTACTAAGCTTGGATTCCAAGCTACTAATTTTTTTCCTTTTTTTCAGATTAAAAAAAATTAATAAAAGAACCCATAATGAGTGAGAAAAAACAATTAGTGGCGACAGTTGGAAAACGTGTTGAATAGGCAGAAAATTTACATCTATAGTACAGAAAGCTTTGAGAAATGTATCTATTTATTAGCAAAATAAATAGCTACTAAGCTTGGATTCCAAGCTACTAATTTTTTTCCTTTTTTTGCAGATTAAAAAAATTAATAAAAGAACCCATAATGAGTGAGAAAAAACAATTAGTGGCGACAGTTGAAAAACGTGTTGAATAGGCAGAAAATTTACATCTATAGTACAGAAAGCTTTGAGAAATGTATCTATTTATTAGCAAAATAAATAGCTACTAAGCTTGGATTCCAAGCTACTAATTTTTTTCCTTTTTTTCAGATTAAAAAAAAATTGATAAAAGAACCCATAATGAGTGAGAAAAAACAATTAGTGGCGACAGTTGGAAAACGTGTTGAATAGGCAGAAAATTTACATCTATAGTACAGAAAGCTTTGAAAAATGTATCTATTTATTAGCAAAATAAATAGCTACTAAGCTTGGATTCCAAGCTACTAATTTTTTTCCTTTTTTTTTCAGATTAAAAAAAATTAATAAAAGAACCCATAATGAGTGAGAAAAAACAATTAGTGGCGACAGTTGGAAAACGTGTTGAATAGGCAGAAAATTTACATCTATAGTACAGAAAGCTTTGAGAAATGTATCTATTTATTAGCAAAATAAATAGCTACTAAGCTTGGATTCCAAGCTACTAATTTTTTTCCTTTTTTTTTCAGATTAAAAAAATTAATAAAAGAACCCATAATGAGTGAGAAAAAACAATTAGTGGCGACAGTTGAAAAACGTGTTGAATAGGCAGAAATTTTACATCTATAGTACAGAAAGCTTTGAGAAATGTATCGAAAGAGTTTTAAGGCACGGAGACTCCTTTGATTAAGGCATTTAGAGACTAGGAGAATGTTTTTGAGGAATTAGAATGCGAAAGAGGAGGTTTTTTTAAAAAATATTAAAGTTAAATAATTTTGATATATTACACACACACACAAGATAATAATATGTAAATTAGAATATATATATTTATATATATATATATATATATATATATATATGTATATATACACACATACACACCTATCGGTTGATGCTATTGGAAGAGAAAGTAGTAAATTTCTGGGCGTTCTACCGTTAAGAATATATCTTATTTATATCCCATGACTTTATGCATGTAGGAAAAGGTTTATGTGTGTTTCATTGATACTTTACGCCGATGCAGGAAAAGGAATTAAAGTATTAATAAAACACATTTTACCTTTCCTTTGGTAAACAAGTAATACAACTGATAAAATATTATACCCTTTGAAATTATTTCTCAAATGACTATGTATATAATCTCATAATTCTCAAAGTCTGAATTCTAAATATGACATGCAGAGTAATATATATTTTTTATACTAAAATAAGTCTGCTAAAGATATGAAAGTTAAATCATCTGCATATGGTATCAACCACCTATAAAAATGTTTAGAAAAAGGAGATTTGTATAATGGTTCAGAGAGGAAGCCGCTGTGTCTCCATAATTCTAAAACACTGAGATTACTAAAATACCAAGGTAGAAAAATAAATGAAATTTGTGCAGTTTTTCCGGGGTCGCTTAATAGTTTTGTCTGCCGTTCCGAATAGAAATAATCCCCTATATAATAATAGCCTAATTTATCTGTCCGCCTGTCCTCGAATTTACATCATACTTGACAACATCCATATTAGATTCTTATTTATTAGAAAATTGAGACGAGTAAAGTTATTTTATTATCGAGATTCTAAAATAAATTAGTAGAAATATGGTCATGACACATAAACTTAGCGTTTTTGAAAACTTTAAATCATTTTCTTAAAACACTTTTTACCTTTCCTTTGGTAAACAAATAAAACAACTGATAAAATATTATACCCTTTGAAATTATTTCTCAGATGACTATAAGTATGCATTCTAAACATGACCTGTAGAGTAATATATATATTTTTATACTAAAATAAGTCTGCTAAGGATATGAAAGTTAGCCCTGAATATTTTAAATAATCTCCATATGGTATAAACCACTTATAAAAATGTTTAGAAAAAGGAGATTTGTATAATGTAAATAAAATTTATAATGTTTTGTACAATGAAAGGAAGCTGCTGAGTTTCCATAATTCTAAAACACGGAGAGTATTAAAACACTGAGGCAGAAAAATAATAAAATTTGCGCAGTTCTTCCGCATTCGCTTAATGTTTTCGTCTGCCGTTCCGAAGAGAAATAATCCCCTGTATAATAATAGCCTAATTTATCTGTCCGTCTGTTTTCGAATTTACGAAGCGGCCGGACCTGGAATGGACAGAGGCATCCATATTGGATTCTTGATGAGTTAGGATTAACAACGTTCGAAATCGAGTAAAGGTTATCTCTTCCTAAACTATCGTTCCGATTCTAAAATGAATTAGTATAAATATGCTGCATATCACAGCGAAAAATACTGCCGTCTGTAAAACGTTCGAAATCCACCCCTTCCCCCTTTTCGACCGTTTCATACAATTATTTAAAGCCCCATTATTCACGGTTAAGAGCAGGGGATTAAATTTATCAATTTATCACACAATAAAGAGGTAAAAATTACATTTCTTCTGGTATTATGACTCCATTCCTTTAACCATTTCAATTAATCATATCTTATTTTAAATTATTTAAATATTGTCTGCATTATTTTCATACGGTTTATCACTGAACTTAGTAATAATTTTCTTTTATATTTGGTTAAAATGATAGATTAGGTACATATGTGACGATTTGAAATTTAGTCATCGATTATTTTTTGTTGCAATGAAAATTTCATCATCGGTATTAACAATAAATTCTATATACCTCCAGGGTATAGTGGAAATAATAGTTTCATTCCTTTACTTCCATGAATTACTGTGGCAAATAAAATTGGGAAGAACTTAAGGATAAAAGTGGACGTAGCTAAGAAAACTTTGCATTATCTTTGTAAATGAATTCAACGGGATTCAAAACTGTATTCACAATATCGGGAGACTTTAGAGGAGTATGAAGATAAACAAATTATTGGGCATGTACCAGGTAATTCTCAGCCAAAAGCACACCATTTTTTACCTGCCTCATAGGGTACTTTACAATTCTGGGAAATAAAAAAAAATTTTTTTGATCCCGGCATATGACGGGCTATATGCTAGTAGAACTGATATTTTTCATTTGATATTTTTATGGCTTAGGTTTTCAACACAATGACTAATATTTTCGTACCGAAAGATTGTTTATTTCATTGTCTGCTAGGATGAAGTTTTTTAAAAAAGAAATTTGAGCTTTTGGACCGTACAGTGAATGCGCTTTCTAAAATCTATAGAATTTTAAATATCGTAGTTTGAATAAAGATGGTTGAATAATAGTAAGGTATTATTTATTCTTTGGAGTTTTTAACATTCAGTATAAAGTAAATAACAGTGTTGAATTTATTCCAAATGATATTCACGGAAATAAAAAGTATTCAGGATCGCTGAAAATCGGGAGGAAGTAGCTGAAAAAACTGGATTTCAAAAATAGTGAAATAATTCAAAATGTGGTATAAGTAAAATAGATGAAAAAAAAAATCAAAATAAGGAAATAAAATCTCAATAGACTGCATTAACCCTTTAGCGGACAGTGGTTTCGCAGTGAGACCATATTTAAATATCTTAATTTTTTCTTTACTTTTTTTAGACATATGAATGATTTTTTCGATTTTTTTTTTTTTTTACAATTTAAATCTTAACATATGATAGCACTATATTTAATTTATTTTTTTCTTTTGAAATATATGTAATTAAACTCGCCTTACCTGGAAAGTCAGTAATTTGATTTGTCTCATTTATGTCATAAGTGAGAAAAATAACAGTATCTACCAAACAACACTTATAAATTGTTAAGTTATTTATTTATTATACTATGTTTAAGCTATGTATTTATTATACTATGCGTTTATCTTTTTAATTTTTATACTGTTTGTTAAACTATTTATTATACTATTAGTTAAGCTATTTATTTGTTGTATTATTTGTTAAGTTATTTATTTCTTGTACTATTTGTTAAACTATTTATTTATTACACTATTTGTTAAGCTATTTATTTATTGTACAATTAGTTAAGCTTTTTATTTATTGTATTATTTTAAGGATATTTATTTATTGTTTTTCCGATATAATTAAAATTTTAAAAAGTATTATATTCACACTGTACAAGGGGATGTGTTCGTCAGTTAAACTACCTCTCAAACTCTCCTATACGTATAAAGTATAAACTTATCAGGTATAGGAGGGTATAGCATGGTAAGGTATAGGAGGTCCTGTAAGGTATACCTCTCTAAGGAATGTTTAGAAAAATTTTCATATATTTCACATTCATAATGTTCATAGATAACATTTACAAACTAATTACATTAAATTACAAAGAATTTGTGTTTGTGACCTTCAAAGGGTTAAAGAAGTTAATAAATGAGAGTAGTTAATCTACTCGTTCACCTGAATCTCATATTATGCTTGAAATTTTTAATACTAAAATAGTTTGAAATGACTTTTCTGCAAACTTTTAACTTATCTTTAATGACACTTTTTACAGATCTAGGTCTCATATCTGGCTTCAAATTTGATTGATTTCTAGAAAATAGCACGGGATTGGAAATTGAATAACTCAAATTTATTGAAGAAATATATATGAAAAAAAGAAAGAGAATTTAATCGAATAGAATCGACTTTAAACAGTAGGTTTCAGTAAAGGAATATATTACTGGGACGTACTTTACTTACTAATATAAAAGGGATATCACTTCAGTAAAATGATATTTATCTACCCTAATTAGAGGGGAATTTATAGACCACATACAAAATCCTTCCCGCTTCTCCTTTCGCTCTGACTACCCCTCGTTTCCCTTTTCCTCTGAATTCCATTCCGCTCGTTGCCAAAAGTTCGAATCTTACAATCCCTTTTGAACAAACCCTCCTGTTGCAAAATGGCTCACTTTAATGTTCCAGATCAAATAAAGTATCAATTTCTCGTATCCAGTACACGAATATTTAAAAAATGATACCTTGGACAAATATGGATTTATGATCAAGGATAAATAGCGTAAGTAGTACCAGTTTAGACTAACGTAGTTTAGTCAATATAGATCAATCGGTAAAGACATCGAGGGTATCAAGGCTCGAGTTGTCAATGACAGTCGTGCCTCACTAATGGCAGCTGGAACACGTAAAATAGGCTCGATGTCCTAATGTCCTCCAGCTTCAGCCAATACGTCTAGGGGTGGCAATGCAAGCCTGAGATCTTCTGGTTAGTCCTCTTTTCAAATTAAGAGGAATTACTCACTGGGTAAATTAACACTAGATTGCTCGAGATTTCTTGTATGCCCCAAAACAGTCAAAATGACTGCATTGTGAAAAAATAACAAATATGTTAAGAAATTTGTTTAAAATTAATTTTTAATATTATATAATAAAGGAGGGCGAAAGTAACTACAATTATTCATAAACCCATTTATATGTTATAGAAAAAGTCACCAAATTCTAAGAAATTGTGTCATTATATTTCATAATTGTTTTTCTAATTGAAATTAAAAAACAGTCAAAATGACTGCCTTGGGCAATCTAGTGTTAAACATGTTCATCACCTTTAGATAACTTGTGTGCGGTACATGCTTTTAAGATGCCTGCCAACTTAGTATTAACAAGAATAAATCAGTCCACTCTGGTTACAGGAGAAATCCCCTTCTCCCCCCCCAAAAAAAAATCCATACCAAAGCATTTTGTGTTTTGGTCTGCTAATTTTGGTCTACTAACTTAGTGTTACCAGGAATGAATTCGACCTTTCCTTTTGCAGGACAAATCCCGAACAATCAAAAACTAAAAACCAAAACATTTGTGTTGGATTTTTATCTTTTTGCTTTTATTGATTTTTTGAAGCACCTTTTACAACGATTTAAAATAATGAAATAAGTATAAAATTTATCAATTTAATGCACCATTTGTATTATTTCATTTGAAGCGTCCTCCCTCTACTTAAGCTTCTATCAAAGCTCTTTGAATTTTATTTAACTGAAAAATTATACTAAAGAAAAAAAATTCTACAAAACGTTGAATACCCTTTTAAGTATAACAATTCACAAAAATGTTTTTTTCTTAAAATAATTTGCCATATAAATGAAAGCGAGGATTAAGTAAAAATTACATTGAAATGAATTATATGTAAATATCTCCCACATCAGGTTTAAAATAACAAACGAGAGAAAATTCATAGAATTTCTCCATAAAAATGAATTATTGTTAGTTAATAATGCTATTTTTTGTGGGCATTCCACAGATCAAGATAATGAAAAGAGTCATCCTATAAAAATAAATGAAGTAAAACAACCCCAACTGAATTAATTACATAGTCCCCAATTAGCTGAAATCAACAATGAAAATAACATTAAAGCGAGAGATAATTAAATAAAAGTCAACAGAAAGAGAAATACGACAAAAAAAATGAATTTCCAGTAAAGTTACACAAAAAATTAACCCATTAATATTATAGTGTTAGTTAAAAGGATAGTTAAAGAATAGTTAAGAATTTTTATTTTTTCGTGAAACGGCTACGCAGATTGTATAGTGGTTAACTTATTATGCTCTCACCCAGTGGATTTAAGTTCGATTCCCGGGTGAGAGTCGCGTATTCTTGTTGTTCCCTCATAGTAAGTAGTGTTGGCTGCTTATATGATGTTCTCATAATAAAATGATTAGGAAAATCAGCGACTTTGTACATGGTTTCTGCGCACCTGGATAGTCATGGAAAATCATGGATTTAGACAGTAGATTAATTTTGTCATGGAAAGTCTTGATTTTTCAAGCAAAATCAGAAAAAGTCATGGAAAGTCATGGATCCGCTAAACTACCGATTAAAAAAATGCATTGAATTGTTTAATTCTATTTTTTTTGTCATTTGACTGAAGTTACTGAGTTTGGTATTTATGTTTTATCCCATTGACCCTACTGCCAAGTAAAATTTGTTCACCTAGGAAACTCAAAGCAGGAAAGCGTAATGGGTGGGCAAATGTATATTATTCTGGTTTTTTTGTAAATTGTAGATTAAAATTTTATTAATATAATAATAATTATTTTTTAATAAAAATTAGTTAAGACTTTTGCACAAAATATAAGTTTATCTCTAGGGATATTGTATATAAACATTATAGGGTTATATTTGGCTATTATTCATGGTCACCTGGATAATACCAAAGTATCCTGAATTCAAATTGGAAACATTTTGATTGAAAAATTGCTATATGATTAAACTTAGGTATGTAGATACAACAATTTATTTTTATGTGAGTTTATTAACACTTATAATAAAGTAAGTTTATAGTTTTTTTATGATAAAATTCCTGTAATTTCTCTAAAAACATATATTTTATTTGTATGTACATCAGAAGTTTTATTCATATATACTTTTAACGAAAGCTTTTTAAAGTCATGGAAAATGATCTGCTAAATCAAGGAAAGTCATGAAAAGTCATGGATTTGAAAAAATTTATTTTGGCAGATACCCTGTTTGTAGCTGCCAATTTGGGTAAAGGAAAGTATTTCTGCAGTGGAAAAAAACTGGATATTTATCAATATGTTTTCGGCAGATATGACTCTGGCATTAGTAGGTTAACCCATATTGTACCACAAGAACTAAATATTTCTGGAAGTTATTAAAACTTCATGCATATCATTAATATGGTGTAACTAAGCATATAAAACAAATATTTTGAAAAAAATATTTTTAATTTTTTAAGTAATTAGCTGTTTTATAAATAGGACAACGGTTCAATACACTACTCAAATTTAACAAATATCAATTTCATTGCATTAGGCTGATTCATAGGTGAAATTTGGGGAAACAGTCAATGCAAAGTCCAACATTACATTTTAAGCTCACTGTTGTTGGTTTTCTCTTGCAGTTCTTGATCTTGCATCTTTGGTAAGGGATGATAGAAAAAGGATATCCGTTGTAAGATGTTAACATCCATAATTTATATCCAAATTTTATAGCTTTACTAGCTGCTTCGCACCCAGCCTTCGGTGTGGGTAGAAAAAAAATTTCTTAATTACGATTTAAATCATATAGATAAACAAATTGATAATAAATGAACTTGTATGCGGCAGATTGTTGGCAAATATGATAGATTAACAAAAGGGAATCCGAATAATAAATATGTACGTGCATAGCATTGCCGGGACAACGCAGCGTAATGAAACTAAATTCTACATATTTTTGTACGAATTTTTTTATTACATGCCCAATTTTAAGTTTCTTTTCTTTGGTGTATAGAATACAGATCACTTTTACAATGTGATAAAACACTAAGAAATTGTCAAAATGTTATTTGTATTTTCTTAAGTCATTATTGTTTCTTAAGTCATTATTCTTAGCTTTATTGTTCATGAACATCTTGAAAATGTCCCTTCCAAAATATATTTTTTATACTTACAAAATACACGTCTATAATTTATTTTTGAAGAAAAACTTTCAGCTACATTATTAGTTCTGTTTTTAAGCTACAAATAACCTCCAGAGTTAAAAAAAAATAATAATGAATATAAAATTGATAATGAAAAAGAGACAATTTTTAAGGGGTTGCTGAAAATAAATTTTACAATACAATATAATTTGATTTCTCAGTTTATTGTTACTATTCTAAAGTGTGTCTATTTTAAAGGTGTTAAAATAAAATCCACTCAGAAAATATTTACAACTTTACTATTAAATGGAATTTTATTTGCTGTCCTGTTTATAGGACAGCTGTCCAATATGGGTTAAGGCAGAGGCTGTTCACACATTTTTAGACCGTAATTTCCAGGGTAATAATGCCTTTTGAAGTGTCAGAAGAGGTATTCTATCCCATTCTTCCTG
>CM063506.1:77019826-77024826 GCA_032207245.1 Pardosa pseudoannulata | reverse complement strand
AATGGCGCCTCTTTATTAGGGCAACTACCTCTCGATCGAAAGCGCTGGCTAAATTGGTTTGGAGCGCTACGTTCTACTGTTTTGCTACACAAGTGTTAATTAGACGATGTTTTAAGTCGATTTTGAACGGCTGCGAATATCTATTTGGGCAGTGGCATTTGAACCCATGAACTATAGTATCCAAAAGCAATGCCCTACACATTCGGAAATCACTCGGTTTAAACACACAGAGCGGATAAAAATGCTCTCATACTCGGAGTTAAATGGTTCCAATAAAGTATTCTGAAGGTGCACTCCTGCTCGTTGAAAGAAAGGAAAACTTAGTATTAAAAGAATGCATGACTCGTGTTAGCAGTGACAAAGAAGGAGTAATATACTTAAAATGCTGATATAGGGAAAATAGTGACAAAGAAATGGGTAATGATAAATAGAATATTTCATACTAACGATACAATATCACGTGACTTTAATTAATTAATAAATTTTTGCGGCACACTTGAAAATATCTTATGGCGTACTGGTGTGTTGCATCATACAGGTTAAGGATCAATGATTTACTGTCAAAAAATATCAAAGTTGAATTGGTGAGGAGCGTAGATACGCGGTTTCTCGTGTTGTCATTGCACATCAGGAGTATCATCCTCTATCTCAGTTTATTTATTCACTGTTGGCGACCTTGAGGCTTGAGATTTGGGGTTCTTTCTACTGAGTATTCTCAACGTCGCACGTCTGCGTTTCCCAACTTGCAGTCCCTTCACTTCTTTCCACCCACCACAGTCCAACAGCTGTCCCACTGCAAACAACTAAAGCCATGGATTTAGCTTGCAATACAGTCGTTGTAAGTCCGGGCTCACTTCTGCTTGGATATTTGCAGATGTTAAAGAACCGCTGGAAAGATATTGCTAGAGATAGAGGGGATTCAATTCTCGTTCGATGTTTGGGTGGCACTTTGGAATATAAGATCATAGATCATTAAGATTTTGTATGCAAGAACTGGCAGTCATGGTAAGTGATCTGAAACGTTCTCATACTGAACTAAGTATTTCATTACTGTATTTAATAGTTTAGATTCATTTTAAAATTTATAAGACATAGATTTTATTGCTCTCAGAAATAAAATTTATAATGAATATAATGTAGCATAATTATGCAAAATAAATAACACATTTGAACTCGATATTTCCCTTAGAAGGTGTCTATTTTACCGCCGAGCATCAAGCATACAACCGATTACAAATTTCGTTTTCTTATTCAAATACTACATGATATAGACGGTTTCGTGGAAATACGATAAGAAGCACCATAAGATTGTTTTTATAAATTTCATATATATGCTTTCCGTTATCTTACAATACTGCAATGTAATCAGAAAAAACTTATTATTCTTTCTTTTCAGAAGTTGCCACACCACAAAAGAAAAATTTAAATAAAGCTTAAATTTTCTAATTCGGAATCGAACTCACGGATTGCGCTTGCAAGGTATATATTTTACAGTTCAGCCATTATTTGTATGAAAACGGTTAATCGTACGAAAACTGTTTACTTCGTGGATCGGAGGCACTATATTTTCCATGATATTTAACGAAATTTAGATTAAGATGCAATAGGATACATGTTTCTATGGAATACGCAAACAAAATTCTGTTAAAATTTAGTTACGATTGCGTTCAATGTTATTTTTACCTATCCTTGACAAACAGAAACACCCTTCCTCCTTATACTATATAGATGTGTGCAGATGTGTGTATTAATGAGTGAATACTGTAACTACTACTGTAGGAAATTATATTCAAGCTTTTGAGTTCAATTAAAGAAACATTCCTTAAATATGAAGTATTAATTATTCAACTTTTGATTGCATTTTTAATAGGATCATAAATAATGCTATCAGATAAAGTATAAAGTATAAATAATGCTATCAGATAAAAATGTTTGTAGCGCATTAAATATTATCTAAATTGTTTTATTTTTTTAAGGATATTTATCATTTATATATATAAAGGTAACTGAACATTAATTTTTATGATGTGTGTATTAATGAGTGAATACTGCACTTACTACTGTAGGAAATTATATTCAAGCTTTTGAGTTCAATTAAAGAAACATTCCTTAAATATGAAGTATTAATTATTCAACTTTTGATTCCATTTTTAATAGGATCATAAATAATGCTATCAGATAAAGTATGTAAGGAACAACAATATTTTTTTGATTAAAATACAAAGTATTTCCAGAAAAATCGAGCAGTCCAAGAACGATTATTTAAAATGTTTGTAGAGCATTAAATATTATCTAATTTGTTTCATTTTTTACTTGATATTTATCATTCATCATAGAAAAATAACTGAGCAATAATTTTTATTTGATTAAAGTACAAAGCATTTCTATAAAAACTGAGTAGTCAAGGAATGGTTATTAAAAATGTTTGCAGCGCATTAAATATTATCTAAATTGTTTTATTTTTTTAAGGATATTTATTATTTATATATAAAGGTAATTGAACATTAATTTTTATTTGATTAAAGTACAAAGCATTTCCATAAAAATCGAGTAGTCCAAGAACGGTTATTTAAAATGTTTGTAGCTCATTAAATATTATCTAATTTGTTTCATTATATTTTACTGGATATTTTATCATTTATATAAAAAGGTAACTGAACATTAATTTTTATTTGGTTAAAGTACAAAGCATTTCCATAAAAATCGAGTAGTCAAAGAACGGTTATTAAAAATGTTTGTAGCGCATTAAATTTTATCTAATTTGTTTCATTATATTTTACTGGATATTTTATCATTTATATATAAAGGTAACTGAACATTAATTTTTATTTGATTAAAGTACAAAGCACTTCCATAAAAATCAAGTAGTCCAAGAACGATTATTAAAAATGTTTGTAGTGCATTAAGTAATATCTAATTTGTTTCATTTTTTACTGGATAATTATCATTTATATAAAAAGGTAACTGAATATTAATTTTTATTTGGTTAAAGTACGAAGCATTTCCATAAAAATCGAGTAGTCAAAGAACGGTTATTAAAAATGTTTGTAGTGCATTAAATATTATCTAATTTGTTTCATTATATTTTACTGGATATTTTATCATTTATATATAAATGTAACTAAGCATTAATTTTTATTTCATTAAAGTACAGAGCATTTCCATAAAAATCGAGTAGTCCAAGAACGGTTCTTAAAAATGTTTGTAGTGCATTAAGTAATATCTAATTTATTTAATTTTTTACTGGATATTTATCATTTATATAAAAAGTTAACTGAACATTAATTTTTATTTGGTTAAAGTACAAAGCATTTCCAAAAATGTTTTGTCAAAGAACGGTTATTAGAAATGTTTGTAGCGCATTAAATATTATCTAGTTTCATATATACTGGATATTTTGTCATATATATATATATATATATATATATATATGTATATATATAAAATATATATATATATATATATATATATATATATATATATATATATATATATATATATATATATATATACAGAAATGTAACTGATTATTAATTTTACGTTATATCAAATACAATTTTTCAAAAGTATTTATACTTTTTGGTAATTATATTTATGTAATGTGCAATGTTTTAACCAAATTTCTCGTTATTTCCTTGTATGATAATACTATAACCATACATATTACGTTTGTTAGGAATTTGGGGGCTAAAAGGAAAAAAATTTAATGCAAGGGAAAATAAGGAAGTTATTATTTAAACGAAAATGAAAACTGTAGCATTTCATATCGAATAGCTATAAATATGTTCTAATTATCTGTCATCACATATTTTCTTCTAAAAGAGAAAAATCATTACTGATTACATAAGAATACAATAAAAAAGATACATAAAATATGGGATCTTGAATTAACCTGAGGACTACAGAATTATTTATTGGGATCATACATGGCCTTTAGGACTCTGACAAGGATTCCTATGAGTATTAATGATGTTTTGTACGGTTTATTACCACTAGTAATACATAATATTTTCTACTCTATCTATTATAGATATCTTAGCTTAATAGAACTATATAAAAAGTATTCGTGGTATGTATTTAATTATGTATTTAATGAATACAGAAATTTGTTATATTTGTTATAGACAAAAAATTAACTTTGCTGTTAAAGACCATAGATATTAATATAATTTTTTTTACTTTTAATTTGCCTTTGTATTTATTAAATTTAGAAAAACAGCACAGAAGTATTTTTAGATTTTCTTAGGCGGAAACGACTATTATTATATTATTCAAAACAGAGATGGGCAAATGTTTTCGGTCGTAGGCAAAAAAAAAAAAAAAAAAAAAAAAAAAAATTGTCGGGCCAAGATAAATTTTTCTAAAATTTTAAAAAAATATATACGATTTAAATATGTTAATGGGATGAATGAAATTGCGATTTCATTTTTAAAAGTTCCTTATACTGAGGTTCAAGGTGAGATGTACTGATTTTAAGGAACGAGGCTAAATGCTTATCTGTCAGTCTACTTCTGAAATTATTCTTTCTAAGGTTCAAAGTTGAAAACACTTGTTCACATAAGATAAAGCAAACATAGCGCTGCTCTACTTGCGTGAAATATTAAATTTGGTTTTGGTTTGGAGCGCTACGGTCTACTGTTTTGCACACGTGGGCTAATGAGACCGGG
Source organism: Pardosa pseudoannulata (assembly GCA_032207245.1). Classification (NCBI taxonomy): domain Eukaryota; kingdom Metazoa; phylum Arthropoda; class Arachnida; order Araneae; family Lycosidae; genus Pardosa; species Pardosa pseudoannulata. Next base: position 77,020,159 of record CM063506.1, on the reverse strand, counting down.
ACCTACTGCTTAAAGCCGATTCCGAACGTCTACGAACATTCATGCCATAGTGGGATTCGAACCCACGAACTCTGGTACCGACGATCAGCACCCTAACCAATCGGCCAGCGTTCGGCTATTAAATTTGGAATATAATATTTAAACAAAGTAGAAAAGGAGATGGATATAAAATATATAAATTTATATTTCTTTTAATTTGCCAACTTAAAATTCTGTCCGCGAGCCGGATAAAATCTTACTGCGGGCCGTAGTTTGCTCATTCTTGTACTAAACTATTCTACTATGTTACTATTATATTATAAATGTTGGTCTAACTATTATATTAGAAATATT
>CM063506.1:77009826-77014826 GCA_032207245.1 Pardosa pseudoannulata | reverse complement strand
TTTATTAACTTTATCAATTACGTTTTTCTTGTGTTGATTTAGAAAGGCTCCTTTCACATTTCCTAAATAAAAATATAAATTTAATATTAATTTAAAGGGAAATATCTAACGCTAAACATTCATTTTTAAAAACTTTATCATTTCTAAATACTTTTAATTTTAGGTCGCTTGCTTGCCTGCACACATTGCACACCTGTTAACCCCATCATCGAAAGTATATGTATTGTATCCCTCTCTTTGAGGGGAACGATGTGCGAATGGGTAGGGCGCTGCTTTTAGGAACCGGAGTTCAAGGGTGCTAGTCCCTAATATATCGTAGATATTCGTAGCTGTTTGGTTTGGTTTGAAGTGCTACGATCTAATTTTTGCAACACGAGGGCTAATGAGTCTGGGACCTACAGCTTAAAGCCGATTCCGAACGGCTATGTACATCCATGCCACTGTGGGATTCGAACCCACGAACTCCAGTCTCGAAGACCAACACCCTAACCGATCAGCCATCGTTCGGTCGTAGCTGTTTGGAATCGGCTTTAAGAAGTTAAACCGGTCTTATTAACCCTCGTGTAGCAAACCCTTTAGCTTTCCTAACGAACCAAACCAAAAGGCTCCCAATTTAAATAATAAAAATCACCGAAAACTTTCTTAACAAATCTGAACTGAAAACTTTTACTGAAATGCACCAACCATTTGAAGTCTAGAACGTCCAGTGCAAGTTCAATTTACATCCAATATGTCGCTGTGTCTAATGGAACTTGTACAGTATAAGAATTCATAAATAAATAAATAAATAAATAAATAAATATATATATATACATATATATATATATATATATAGTTATATATATATATATATATATATATATATGTCTACATTTACTGTGAATGTTAAAAATCTGGAGAATGCCTACATTCACCAAATATCTCGGTGAAAGACCGAATATTTGATTATATTCTTATATATTCGGACTATCACCGGTGTATGTCGACAATCACCATGCACTGATGGTGAATGTTGAAAAAAATAATTTTGTTACGTTTATCAGACTTTATTATTAAAACATATTATGAATGATATATGTCGAAATAGGAGAAAGCTATAGCAATAGCACATGTAACTGTTCATGGAAATCCTCTTCAGAGTCAAAGACAAGGCTCAGTTGAAAGGACCAATCAGGATATACAGAATATGTTAACTACATGGATGAACGATATCGATACAAGTAAGTGGGCAGAGGGTTTGCCCTTTGTTCAATTTGTCAAGAATAGTAAATACCATGAAGGAATACGCCAAAGTCCTTATGAAGCCACATTCGGAGTTAAACCAAAGAGAGGCATAGCATAGTCCTCTTTGCCTGGCGATAAAATCATAAATTTTGAGACCGAAGAACAGCCCAAAGAAATTTTTGAAAAAAATCTGAGCAGTGTCCATACCTTAATGTCCATTCCAGATGTAAAATATCTGAGGGGAGCTTCAACCTATCCCGTCTTCATTTCAAGCCCTGATGAACTACAGGAGTTTATTTCTCCTAAAAGTGCGGCCTCGAAAGATAATCTTCTAATGCTAGCAACAAAAATGTTATGAACCTCAAAAAGAAAAGTTCCTTCTGCTCAAATTGGTGACACTGTGCGAATACAAGTCCCTGATTTCGACCGTGGTCGCACAGATGCCCGAAATGTGTCGGCGGTTGTTGTTAGGATAGAAAACTCCGACTTTTATAAATTAGCAAATAAAAATGATATCTTCAAGCAGCTTTATACACGTAATCCGTTTGTAGTTACTTTTCATAGATGAGATTTTGCCTCAAGAAATGTCACTGAGAGAAGCCGCTGCAGCTAATTCGAGAGCGGAGGGTAAGGCTATACACGCTGTCATTGCAAAAAGAAATGTTTCATTACTAAATGCCATTGTAAATGTAAGGAACTCTTGTGTAATTCAAATTGCTATAACAGTTAAATTGATGTAACAAATAAGATAGTATATCATCAATCACATAATTAGGTATTGGTATTATTTTCTGTTCTAAGAGTGGTTGGTTTGTTTTAAGTTCAACAGTTACAGGTGCTAGTACTATAGAGAATAAAATATAAATATCCGACATCTTCAACATTCACCATTAGTGCCTGGTAAATGTTGACATTTACCGGTGTAAGTCAGAAATAAGGGTATTTAACAAATATTTCGGACATATACCAAACGACTACGTGAATGTTGAATCACCGGTAAAATTCGACATTCTCCAGATTTCGGTCTTTTCCTGTAACATATACACATAATATAAAAGAAAAATATTAAAAAATCAAATACAAAAATATTATTGACAGTATCCTTACGAAAAATAACTAATTAGTAAATAATGATGACAAAACTTTACGAATATAAATGGTTAAATATAAAATTTAAGGATTATTGGTCAAATATAAATGGTTAAATATAAAATATAAAATTCATAGATGAGATTTCTCTTCAAGAAATGTCACTGAAAGAAGCCGCTGCAGCTAATTCGAGAAGTGGAAGGCATGGCTATAAACGTTGTCATTGCAAAAAGAAATGTTTCACTACTAAATGCAATTGTAAAAGCAAGGGGTTCATGTGAAATTGAAAGTGCCATAACAGTTTGAATTATTGTAACAAATAAGATAGTATAACGTCAGTCATAATTAAGTTTAATATTGGTATTATTTTCTGTTCTCAGAATGTTCTGTTCGTTTTAAGTTCAACAGTTACATGTGCTATTACTATATAACTTTCTTATATCTTGACATATATCATTCATAATGTTTTAACAATAAATTATGATTTATAAACGTAACAAAAATATTTTTATTCCAACATTCCCCATCAGTGCATGGTGACTGTCGTCACACACCAATGATAGTTCGGATATATAAGAATATAATCAAATATACATTCTTTCACCGAGGTATTTGGTGTACGTCATCATTTACCGGCATTCTCCTCAAGTTATGTGTCGACATTCTCCAATTTCGCACATTCACAGTAACACACACACACACACACACACACACACACACACACACACACATATATATATATATATATATATAGTTTACTATTTGAGAAGCTTGTAAAAACTATATATATATATATGTAATATGTCAAAATTATTTTACTCTAATATTTCCTTGAAAAACTCCTCTCTCCCATTCTAATTCCTTTAAATCTTTTTCCCAACCTCTAAATAGTTTAATCAAAGGAGTGTTTTCCACTTAAAATTCTTACCAAAGCTTTCTATCCTAAAATGTAGACTTTCTGTCTATTCAGTAAGTTTCCCAGCTATCGCCGGCAAATGGCTCCGCGTTTTTCATGATCTTGCACTTCATTCGCTGAGTAAGTTTTTTTTTATACCGTGGGAAAATTCTTTATGGCTTCAATCTTGGGTGCACCTCTGTTCGATCAGAGTGATCTCAGTGGCTTTTCTTTGTCTGTCGGTAAGTAGAAAAGATGTCCATTGTAGCAGCTCTGAAATAAAGTTTCAACTAAACTTGCGTCGTTTCTTTCAATGTCATCCCGACTGCATTTTTATTACTGCTAACTGTTGAGTTTTCTCCTTGTCAAGGAGTTTATAATTAATGGTTTACACACACACACATATATATATATCCATGTATGTATTTATGTGTGTGTTAAAATGTACTAATGCAAGGGTTATGTAATTAAGTTGTGTATTTCCAAAATATAAAACCCAACTAAAAAACAAAAAATTTTGTGCTTACCGATGTTCAGAAGTGTTAGTTTTAATACCACTATATTTATATACAAACTATAAAAACAGGAATATTAAAGTAATTTAATGGGATTTGTACCTAAAACGTCTTATTTCTACTATCTTCATATGTTTACAGGCACAAGTTTTCCCTATTAAAAAGGTTTATAAACTAAAAACTAATTTCACTAAAAATGGCCCAAATTCCAAAATCATTTCATGCTATCTCATAAGCTCATCTTTAAATGTAGATATATAAATTTTTAGTTATAAATTTAAAAACAATACATTATAGGTTTTCATAACAAAATAACAAGAAAATATTTGTTAATACATAAAACTAATTATAACAATTATAATCAATAAAACTCCTGACAAATTATCATTCTTATTATTTCCAATGCGATGGCACTTGCTTTTACAGCATTCGCCACTACCAAGTCGCAGGTATTTGTTGACTATTTCATTATGACAGCCCCATTGATGTGGCCATTTTACTGTCTAGAGAGAACACAAAATAATGAAAAAGAAATCTTCATAATTTAGAAACAGGGATCGCATAGAAGGCCTTCTTACCCTGTCTTCTCCAGAGTTATCGTTTGGGAATTTAGAAGAAACTCTGCCCCTGAACTATTTTACGAGTCCCAATCGCTATTAATGAACACAAAGGATTTTTAGCCTAGATTAAATATATATTAATATGATGTCATGTCAGTTGGTGCTTCTTTTTTACCACGCTAATTGAGTATGAACCCTGCTAATAGAATAAATGTTTAACTGCTATTTGTTATTATATCATGTAGATTTACATTTTAAATTATCCGACTACGTTCGGAGAACTTTTTTCTTTGAACGTACAAATTAGCTCATGCTTTTACATTTTTAGATTTATTTTCCTATTATCATAAAGAATTGCACTTAAAAATTGTATACCTGGAGTAGTTTTTAAAAAATTTCTAATAAATGAAGAGAATTTAGTGAAAAAAATCTGGTTTTTTCAAAAAGTCTAATCATTTAATAAATTAAATTATTTTAATAATTTTTGATGCAACATATTTCTTATACGCTGCACTAGTGAATCACCTGAAAGTTTTGTTCTAATTACATTTGGCAAAAAATTTTGATCTTTCAAAATCATATGCATTGAATTTGTAACGAATTTTTTTTTACCTTTATAGTTAACTATGAGTATAACACCATTAAAAACTGTCCAAATTTAAAGCTTTTAGGTCATTCACTAGTAAATACTATCAAAAACATTCATAATAATTTTTA
>CM063506.1:76982326-76999826 GCA_032207245.1 Pardosa pseudoannulata | reverse complement strand
ATAGCAGTGGTGAATGCATGGTATGTGACTTGGGCCTATTAAAGTTCAAAACGTCTTAAAAATAAAAAATACACTTTATTTCTTCTCATACCTACTACGCACTTACAAACAGCAGCAATTAAAAAAAAGAGAGAGAGCAAGCACGTGCTTTCGTGCTTATATCCACATTTGCTTTTTACACATTTGCATAAATGCTGGAAACTTGTGATAAGTCAGATTGCGAACGGGCTTATTCAGCTCGCAGTGTTCGCAATCCGATTACACTCTTAATCAACGGTTTATGCACGTGCATTCGGATGGAAAGAATATAACCCTTAAATAAGGTGAGCATACTATTTTGCTGACACTATGTATATTGAAAAAAAAAACATAAAAACAACAATTAAAATTAGTATTCAGAAAAAAAAATCCGATTTAAATAAAAAAAAAAATCTGATTTAAATCAAATAAATCTGATTTTTAAATTTTTTTAAAAAAATCATGATTTTTTTCCAACCCTGAAAGGAATTTAAAATAATTTTATATTATACATATCTTAATTACATAAATAATATATAGAAAAACAAAATTAATAATAATATTATAATATTAAATAGCATTAAAATCAAATTGTAGCCGCGGTAGCTCAGTCAGCAAAGGCAACGTTGTAGTAACTGAGAGGTTGCGGGCTTGGAACCCGATCCTGCCTAAGGTCCGCCGTGTTTGTTAAAGGAGACTGTGCCATGTAAAATAGGTTCGTATTCACAATGTCCTCCAAGTTCACAATCAATACCTCTGGAGGTGGCAAACCAAGTCTTCTGATTGGTCCCTGGTTCAAAATTACTAGGACCCACTTGAGCATAAGTCGTTCTTTCACCTTAATGGTGCTCGTCAAAAACGAAAGGCACACCCCTTTGATTTAATACGAGTAGCCACCGGCTCAATAGTGCTTGGTTTGACCAAGTGGCATGAGCAGCAAAAACAACAAAATTAAAGGTTTTAAATATAGTACAACGAATAAAAAATAAAAAAATACACACTTATCATAAAATTAAAGAACATGTTTATATACGAAAAATTAAAGTCAAAATATAATAATGGAACACTTACCTTTAAATTAAAACCAAAATGTATACAGAAATGTATAAAGATAAATATAAAATTATTAGGATAAAGATTGAAAATTTAATAAACATACTTAAATTCTGTTCACATATTTCAACTGTAAAAAAAATAATGCATTAAATATTGATCTTTTTTTTTGTTTTAGCATGCAGATTAGAAAGAGATAAATATGTAGTTAAAATTTTAGAAATGTATTATTGCCGCATAAAGCAACTTTGCCGACGATCTCAGTGGCCGAATGGTCAGAACCGAGATCCAGACCCAATGGATTGCAATTGGTGCTCGCCATGGCGTTTGATCAAACGTATGGATTTTTAATATAAAAATGTTATTTGTTGATGCCTTATGTTCTCTAACATTCTAGATCTTTATTATGTAAATTAGTTATTTCTCGAATATTCTGTTCGGTTATAAAAGCTGATACCCACTAGTTGTAGGCAACATTTCGATCTTGCAAAGTTGCGAGTTGCTACTTTGCTTCAATAAATTCATTTGTTAGGCTTAAAGGTGTGTTCATTCGAATCTTTGGGACAGTATATCTAGTTTTAAAGTAAAATTATGAAGTTGAGAAAATGTAGTTTAAAATGCCAGTATCAATCAGACTGGAATAGAAACAGGTATTTAAAAGTATTATAACTCAGCAACTAGTACGTATATTTTAATGCAGTTACTAGAAAAATTTACAGAAATATTTAAATATTTTGAATATGTTGATAACTAAAAATCTAATGCATGAAGGTTTTCTGTGCCCACTTAACTCTTTCGTTGACCATTTATTTCTCACACAACATTTCCAAACTTTCAAAACAAAAGGGATAATTACATTCAATTTATCAAACAATAGATGACAGCACAAAACTGAAGCGGTATTCAGTCATTCCATCGTTATAATAGCAAGGCCAATATGAGGCAATTTCACACAGCAGGACACATCTCATCTTATGAAAATTCTGGCTTTAGTTTCAAAAGGAAGGGCAGTTTATTGTTTGTCTATTGGCTGTTGTAAACAGGCAAATGGAAGGGCATTATAGTAGTTCCTGACGTTGCGACATATTGCTCTATATTATAATGAGTTTTGCGCTACCCACAGGTGCATTTTGCAAGATCATGTAGATGGGAAGTAATCTTCCCACGGCTTCGAAAGGGTTAAAGCCATAATTGAGTTTAGGGTTTGTTATATGGCGAATTCGGTACAAGTGTGCCGATTATGAAAGGGCTCACATTTCTGATGTTTTTGCGACATATTATTATAAAAAAGCCCGCTAACATCGATCTTCTCTAAACAACTTTCTGAATACAGTTGCAATCACTAACGGGAAACTTGGTATACTTTCTCATAGTTAAGGTTTCGAACCATCTAAAGCATACCAGACCCCAAAACCTTAAAGCACTCTTCAACTTGGCGAATTTGGCAACAAATTTGGTGGCAAAAATTTATCACCTAAAATATCACCAGTGAGCCAATTTCTCGCTATCTTAGCGAGCTATTAGTTGTTTATGCATTAAAGCAATCAATCGCTTAAAAGAAAATATTAAATATTTAAAAGTTCAACCACAAAGAATGAAACTTTTTTCAAGAATAAAGTAGTTTGGCATGATTAGTAAATGAAAATACTTTGAAAATATCATAAAAGAAAAAGTATTCCCCTATTCATCCAACTTTTAGCCATAATTATTAATTGAGGTACAATTTAAAATTAGTACACATTTATAGAAAATATTTAAATTGTTCCTTGCATACACAATACCTTTTTTCCAAAGAATATCAATTTTTTTCGACAGTATATTAGATATCAGTTATAAATGAATCTGGATCTATTCAAATATTCATAAAATTCGAAAATGTTTATTCAGTAAAAGATTTAAAGTAGTTATTAGTAAAATTGTTTTCTGTTATGGTAATAATAAAATATATTAAAAGATTTAAAGGTCAAATTTACAACACCAATTTCACTTCACGATATTAGTAATTTTTTCCAATTCATCGATATATTAATGTCAAATTTACAACACCGATTTTGCTTCGCGATAGTAGTTACTTTTCACAATGCATCGATATATTAATGTCAAATTTACAACATCGATTTTTCTTTGCGATACTTTATTTTTCCCAGTGCATTGATATATAAATGTCAAATTTACAACATCGATTTCGTTTTGTGATATTAGTTATTTTTCACAATGCATCGATACATAAATGTCAAATATAGAATACCGATTTCACTTCACGATATTAGTAATTTTTCCCAATGCATCGATATATAAATGTTAAGTTTACAACGCCGATTTTACTTTGCGATACTAGTTATTTTTCACAATGTATCGATATATAAATGTCAAATTTACAACAACAATTTCACTTCAGGATATTAGTAATTTTTCAAAATGCATAGCTATATAAATGTCAAATTTACAACATTAATTTCACTTCGTGATATTAGTAATTTTTTCCAATGCATTCCCCTCTATAATAATAGCCTAAGTTATCTGTCCTCCAATTTATGAAGCGGTTGGACATGGAATGGATACAGGCATCCATTCAAAGCGAATAAAGTTTATCTTCTCCTAAACTATCGATCCGATTCTAAAATAAATTTGTATAAATATGCTTCATATCACAGAAAAAAATACTGTCGTCTTTAAAACATTCGAAATCCACCCCTTCACCCCTTTTCGAGAGTTTAATGCCGTATTTCAAGCCCTATTTTCCCCGGTTAAGAGCAGGCGATTAAATTTAACCATTTATCACTTAATAAATACTTAATAACAATTTTTTCTAGCATTGGGACGTCATTCCTTTAAACATCTCATTTAATCATTTCATATTTTAAACTATTTAAATATCGTCTACACTATTATAATATCTTTTACCACTGAACTTAGATATTACGTAAATGATTTTCTTTTATATTTGGCTTAAATAATAGACTAGGTACATATGTGATAATTTTAAATTTAATCATCGATTATTTTTTGTTGCAATGAAAATTTTATCACCAGTATTAACAATAAATTCTTTTCATATAAGTCTAGGAGTCTATTTCACGGACTACTAAATATCTAACTTTTAATTTATATATATTTGGAAATTAAGAAGTTTGTTCGTTTGTGTGTTTGTTTGTTATACATAACCACACGGTTTGACTAAATGAATTCAATGTGATTCTAAACTGCATTACAGGATCGGGAGACTCTGGAGGAGTATGACGATAAATAAATTATTGAGAGTGAACCAGATAATTCTCAGCCAAAAAACAAACCATTTTTTACCTGCCTCATTGGGTACTTAACAGTTCTGGAATATTAAAAATTTTACTAATCCCGTCATATGATGGGCTATATGCTAGTCTATATATAAATGTCAAATTTACAACACCGATTTTACTTTGCGATGCTAGTTATTTTTTACAATTCATCGATATAAATGTCAAATTTACAACATCGGTTTCACTTCACAATATTTGTAATTTATCACAGCGCATTGATATATAAATATCAAATTTACAACACCGATTTCACTTCGCGATATTAGTTATTTTCCACAATGCATCTGTACATAAATGCCAAATTTACCACACCAATTTCACTTTGTGATAGTTATATTTTATAATGCATTGATATATAAATGTCAAATTTAAAACACCAATTTTGATTCATGATATTAGTAATTTTTCACAATGCATCGATATATAAATGTCAAATTTTCAACACCGATATCACTTCGCGATAGTTATAGTTCACAATGCATTGATATATATATGTCAAATTTACAACACCGATTTTGATTCATGATATTAGTAATTTTTCACAATGCATCGATATATAAATGTCAAATTTACAACACCGATTTTGCTTCGCGATATTAGTAATTTTTCACAATGCATCGATATATAAATGTCAAATTTTCAACACCGATATCACTTCGCGATAGTTATAGTTCACAATGCATTGATATATATATGTCAAATTTACAACACCGATTTCACTTCACGATATTAGTAATTTTTCACAATGCATCGCTATATAAAGGTTAAATTTACAACATCGATTTCGCTTTGCGATATTATTAATTTTTCACAATGCATCGATATATAAATGTCAAATTTACAACACCGATTTCACTTCACGATATTAGTAATTTTTCACAATGCATCGCTATATAAAGGTTAAATTTACAACATCGATTTCGCTTTGTGATATTATTAATTTTTCACAATGCATCGATATATAAATGTCAAATTTACAACACCGATTTCACTTCACGATATTAGTAATTTTTCACAATGCATCGCTATATAAAGGTTAAATTTACAACATCGATTTCGCTTTGCGATATTATTAATTTTTCACAATGCATCGATATATAAATGTCAAATTTACAACACCGATTTCACTTCACGATATTAGTAATTTTTCACAATGCATCGCTATATAAAGGTTAAATTTACAACATCGATTTCGCTTTGTGATATTAATTTTTCACAATGCATCGATATATAAATGTCAAATTTACAACACCGATTTCACTTCGCGATATTATTTATTTTTCACAATGCATCGAGACGTAAATATCAAATTTATAACGAAATTTCGTAAGTACACCATCACTTTAATATATTACATATATTTATTGCGCGCCACTACTGAAAATATCCAGCGTACCGTATGTAAAGAAATGAACGTTTCAATTAAACAATAGCGAGGTAGTTAAGAGCGATGACTATTGGTCGATGCGAAATTAGTGAACTAATGGTAAAACAATCCTCCTGCTGATGGCGAGGGGCAGGTTGACATATATCGTTTTCCTTGTTTTACCGGCGCAGTTTAGCATATTTCGAAGGTGACACGGCATGCATCTTATTTTCCGCCTTTCCTAACGATATAGCGTTACGGCGAGACAGTATCTCCTCTTTCAGAAAGAAGTGTGACAAATAATGTTGGCATCAGATGTAAGTTGTTTTTCATACCTTCTCGGTGGCAATAAAACTCTTTTTATTTTGAGAGACGCCGAAAACTTTTAGCCAAGCTTGGATAATTTCTTTTATTTTTGTGCATTCGTTTCCCGAATTTTTAAAATCAAATGTTGCAGTGCCAGTGTTATAAGGAGGAAAAGAATTCCGACAGACATATGAAAACATAATATGCATGTATCTATCTATTTTTCTATATATATATATATATAATATATATATATATATATATATATGTATATATATATATATATATATATATATATATATATACCATGTGTATATATATATAGTCATATATTTGTATGCATACATATATATATATATATATATATGCATTTACATACATATAAATACATATATATGTATATATATACATATATATACATATATATATATATATATTTATATATATATATACATACATATATACATACATACATATATATATATACATACATATATATATATATATACATATATATACATACATATATACATACATACATATATATATATATATATATATATATATATATATATATATATATATTTATATTTATATATATATATATATATATATATATATATGTCAGGTCTAAAAAAGGGGTAGTGGGAAATTACATGAGTTATAAGCGATTTAAAAAGGGAACTCTTTTATAATAATAAAATAAATGAAAACAACCCCAGCTCGCGTAAGCTTTTAGGATCATCCGGTCAGGCGGAAGAATTTTGGAAGATTTGATGAGTTTGCAAACAGATAAGAGTCAGTTAGCGAGTGGACATGGAACTGTCAACACACCCTAGGCTTGTCTTCGACGAATAAATGAAAATGGCTCAAGTTTTGCTTAAATGAAACGATAATTTAATAACTTATTATTATCAAGAAAAACTGTTTTCCATTCGCCTTAACACTGGATCACGATATATATATATATATATATATATATATATATATATATATATATATTATATATTTATTTATTTATTTATTTATTTACACATATTTTAAATGACTTTTGGACATCTAACTTTAGATGCAGTTTTGCTGATTTTTTACGCAGAAAAAAAAGGCAAATTTTTATAGCCTTATTTTGACAGGTTTTATGCATAAGATGATCTTAGATGCTGTACGTGTACAGAGAACTTACTTTGGGAAAAATATATCACACGAGGGAGATGTTAACCAATTAGGGGTTAGTTCTCTGGTCACGGGGTAACGCCATCATAGTTACAAAAATGGTTATAAAATTCTGACATACACAGTAATTTTGGTGTTTGGACAGAGCCTAGCTTGGTGACTTGGTGCCCGCCAAGAGGTTTCTAGAAATTTGAGGATAAAATAGTAATTTCTCCAAATTACTGTCAGTAGTTGTATTTTAGGCATAGTATTGACCAAAAAACTCTTACAGAATGCGAGTTGAAGTAAAATAAATGTATAAAATGAATTATGTCAATATATATATATATATATATATATATATATATATATATATATATATATATATAGCAGAGATAGCAAAGTTTTAATTATTAAAGAAATCTATAGAGAAACTTAATATTTATTTACTATTTTAAAGACTTTTCTACATAGTCATCACACAGAGTTGTACATATTGGCCAGTATTTCAAAGGTTTTCAAAGACCGCTACTGTCTAAACACATTGGGTGATTTTAAGTCTCCATACTGCGTGTCGTAAATACATCATCATATTAGCTGTATTTTACAGCCATATGTACATAATAATATGTGGATTAAATTTTATCTGTTTTTCCAAGTTATCTTTTGTAATATTTATTTACGATAAACTCACCGCGAGCCTTTATCTTCTCCGTAATTTACTTCTATTTACGGCTAAGTGAAACCAAACAAATCATCATTAATAGCTATCATTTACAACCTTATATGTATGTTTAGTGAATATTCAGAATAAATTTTAACAAGTTATTCAAAATATTTTTTTCAATAAATTTTTACGATAAGCTCATTGAGAGACTGAAGTTATCTCTTTCGAGTTATACGTCAGTTTACGGCTTTCTAAAAGCAGACAAATCATCATTAATAGCTGTCATTTACAAACTTATTTACGGTACCGATGATCAGCACTCTAACCATTAGGCCATCGTTCGGTGAATGTGAGTGGAAGTAAAATAAATATGTAAAATTATATATATATATATATATATATAAATATATATATATATATATATATATATATAATATATATATATATATATATATATATAATATATATATATATATATATATATATATATATATATATATATATATATATATATATATATATATATATAAATATATATATATATATATATATATATATATATATATATATATATACATATATATATACATATATTTATATACATATACATATATATATACATATACATATACATACATACATACATATATATATATATATATATATATATATATATATATATATATATATATATACATATATATATATATATATATATATATATATATATATATATATATATATACATATATATATACATATATATATATATATATATATATATACATATATATATATATACATATATATATATATATATATATATATATATATATATATATATATATACATATATATATATATATATATATATATATATATATATATATATATATATATATATATACATATATATATATATATATATATATATATATATATATATATATATATATATATATATATATACATATATATATATATATACATACATATATATATATATATATATATATATATATATATATATATATATATATATACATATATATATATGTATATATATATATATATATATATATATATATATATATATATATATATATATATATATATATATAATATATATATATATATATATATATATATATATATATATATATATATATATATATATATATATATATATATATATATATAGCAGGGATAGCAAAATTTTAATTATTAAAAAAGTAAATAAGGAAATTTGATATTTATTTACTATTTTAAAGTCTTTTATACGTAGTCACCATCCAGAGTTGTACATATTGGCCAGTACATCAAAGGTTTTCAAAAACTGCTGTCTGAACACACTGGGAGACTTTGATGTCTCCACATTACTTGTCTTAAATAAATCATAATAATTACCTGTCTAATGCAGCCATATGCACATAATAAATAAGTGGATTAAATTTTATCTGCTTATACAAGTTATCTTTTGTAATAATTATTTAAGATAAACTCACCGCGAGCCTTTATCCTTTTCGTACTTTACTTTCTATCTACGGCTAAGTGAAACCAAACAAATCATCATTAAAAGCTGTCATTTACAACCTTGTGTGTATAATGTTTAGAGAACTTAGTATAAATTTTAACAAGTTATTCCAGATATTTTTTTCAATAATTCTTTCCGATAAGATCCTTGCGAGCTTGAGCTTATCTCCTCCAGATTATACTTCAGTTTACGGCTTTCTGAAAGCAAACAAATCATCATTAATAGCTGTCATTTACAAACTTATGTAAAAACCAATACTAGTCAGAATAAATTTTATCTGGATATCTAAGATATTTTTTGTAATAATTCTTTACGATAATCACATAGCGACCTCCTATCTTCAACATACTACGGTTACTTCTATTTAAAGCTTCCAAAAAGCATATAGAAACGAACATTAATAGCTGTCTCTTCAAATTTTATGCACATAACGGTACATTAATATTTTAAATTTCATCTAGATATATTTATTTATTGGTATTGAATAAAACCTTACGATTATAACACAGCAAGTCTCATCTGCATTCTGTGGTTTATTTTAATCCATGGATTCTTGTAACCATACACAAATTAACATCAACAGTTGCCATTAATCAAAATATAAACATAAGGATAAATGTTCGTGCAGAATAAATTTTATTCAGACATTTAGGTTATTTTTTAGAAATAAATAAACTTTTCAGCAAGATTAATTCCTCTTTTCATTCCTTAAGTGGGTAGATAGACGAAAGATCACCGAATGGGTAGGGTGCTGCTCTTCGGTACTGGAGTTCCTGGGTTTGAATCCCATTGCTGGCATGAGTATTCGCAGCTGTTCGGAATCGTCTTTAAGCTGTAGGTCCCGATACCATTAGCCCACGTGAAGAAGGACAGTTAACTGTAGCTCTCCAAATCAAACTAACCAATCATGAGTGCCTAGTGAAACTTTGGTCTAAGCACTCTTGGGAACTAAATACTGGGGGTTCTTCGTAAGGTTGACCACCTAACCGAGACATATGCTTTTGCACCTCACGGCTATTAATTTCGAAAACGGAGCTTCGTACCGTAGGCTGTAATCCACAAGTAGAACTGTTTCTGTAGGAGCTTAGTCTAGTAATTAAAAGTTTATGATTAGTTTCACATTTCGGGGTTTTTAAAGGACTTCACGCTTTGCCCTTTTTATTTAACGTTGACCCGCCTTGCCTCCTTTTTTCCTTTACAAATTTATAAAAATTCTGAAACCAATTGATTTACCACCAATCTGAAGCCGATTGGTTAGGGTGCTGGACTTCGGTACCGGACTTCATCAGTTCGAATCCTACTGTGGCATGAATATTCGCAGCCATTCGGAATCGACTTTAAACTGCAGGTCCCGGTCTCATTAGCCCTCGTGTTGTAAAAAAGTAGACCGTAGCACTCCAAACCAAACCAATTAAAAATGAGAAAGTGCCTTTTTACATAAAAAAAAACTAAATAAAAAGTGCCCTATTTTCACAAGTCCCACCTCCCTTTTTAAAAACTGTTCATGAAAATCACGCAGAGAGCTCGTATACTCTTGGTTTTGACTTCAATATAAGGCTTTCCGAATCCATATACAAATAAAGATTAATAGCTGCTCTTTACAACCCTATGTATACAAGGATAAATTAATCTGCTGAATAAATGTTATCCATATGATCTAAGTTCCGTTTGTAATGCTTCTTTACAGTTATCACAGTATGAGCTTTCTTCCTCTCTATAGTGTCTGTTACTTGGATCTACGATTTCCTGGCACCAAATTTATCAATATTAATAGAGTGTGCTCCGTTTATTGTGATCAGTTTGGGACACCGTGATTTTGATAACAATAAACGATATATAAAATTATATAAATTTACCCCCCCCTTTAATTTACACGTACTACATTTCAAAATAAAATGAAAGAACTCACCTTATATTTATGTACTCTATATCATCCTTTATGACACAAGAATTTTTTACATAATAAAAATAATTGATTAATGGTTGATTGTCTACAATTCTTTCTAAGAAGCTCATTGATAAATCGTTCTAATCATAATGCTTTTTAAAGTCATCGGAGCGATGTTGTACTCCACGGTTCAATACTGAGAAATGTTTAACTACGCTGCAGCATTGCGCTGACTCATATTTGGTAACCTGTCATAACGATTTAAAATTTCGATATTTCGTTTAATGTTAAATCATTTCTCTTTCTGGCTTCCATATCAATAAATTACATGTAAGCGATCAGGGCATAAAATGTGAATACGCTCCTTCTCATTTCCGAACAGAATTGTTGCCTTCTGCTTATCTGTCAGCTATTGACCACCAGCAAGGTAAGCGTATTTCTGAAAAATTCCAGAAACGTGTAATTTCCCACTCCTTTGTTTTTTGTCCTTTTCCCTTGTGGCGGTTGTGCGAAGAAGATGCAGTCTCCTATGCAAATTCCAAGCTTGATCGCCTGCGCATGCACGACTGCATATATGCGGAGGAATTCCCTTCGTTTTGGAGAGCGTTGCTGGCTGGCTTGACTGACTTCTCGTGCCTGACCTTTGCGGAAGGATCTCCTGGTCGAGTGCTGCTGAAGTGTTCGACGTTGTCTACTGTCTGATTGCTGTGGCTCTGAATAAGGCTTCAGACCTTCGTCTTTGATGTCGTAAGCTACTCTCGCTAGCAACTCATAGATTCGAGGAAGGCCTTGCTGCTGATCCAGCGCAGGTATTGCACACCGAACCTCCGAACGCTGGCATATTACGTATTTCATTTTTTTATGTTTCAAACGCTCACACAAATTGTGGAAAAGTTGAGTATACTTGTATAGCGTAATAAATTGTGTATTTTTATCATACCTCAAGTTTTTTCCTGTTTTGGTATAGATTTTGTTAAGACAAGATTATACAGTTATCGGGTCACGAGTTAAGACTTGTGGTAGGTTCCGAACTGTTACTTAAGTTAAACTTTTAATAAATAGGCTGTAATATTCTCGGGGCCACCACACCCTAGAAGGAAGAGAGATAATTCTCGGAAATTAAAACGAAAGAAAAGAAAAGAATGTGTTCCTTCTGAATACATTGCGAATATTCCTTTGCCAGTTAACATGAGGTTCGAAAACTGATAACATTAACCGATGTAACGATCCCATAAAGCGATAATTTTAAAATACAAATGAATAGAGAAAATCGGGACCAAGTGATAACAATAAGCGATTGATAACATTAACCGCTATAACATTAAGCGGAGTCCACTGTATATTTTTTCCCATTTTATAATAATTTCCTGACATACCACCACTCGTGAGCTAAACAAAATTGGTATACTAGATCTGTTAATTCTATATCTGTTTTTGTTATTTTTTATACTGTTCTTTATTACTTTGTTCTGTGCTTCATGGTGACGTGAAAAATTAGTTTGAAATTTGCATTTTATGTATTTTGTAAGTACTTGAATATTTCTATAGTTTTGTTAGTTGTTGTGTATCATTTCGTGTGTCTTATTTAAAGCTCATCTTTTTTATTTTGTTATTTACAATGTATTTTCACTATCTCTCTCTCTCTGTATATACACTGAAGTGCTACTGAATTAGGGATAGCAAGGGCTATACATATTGTGTAGCGCTGCGCATCATTTATGCACAAGTCAGGGCTCTGTTATAACTGCATATATAGCCCGCATTATTGTTATGGATGCGCTAGTTTCCCGAAATTAAAAAACAGTAATAGAAGCACATCAAACCTCCTAACTAACAATGACAAAAATACTATTAATAATACTCCCAAAAATCCTAGGAAAACGTTCGCTCAAATAGTAAACAACGAAAAAACAGTTAGAATTTATTCCAACATCAATTATACATAAGGTAAACATTAAACATAAGGTAAAATAAATATGCAAGAAAAAATTATATCTATATATCCAAGTTAATTCTTAATTAAATCTTTACGATTAACCTACATACTTAAGTTTAAAAATGGTAATTAATTTTTTTGCCATTATTTCTTAATTTTTAAAACAGAATTTGACAGTATTAGTGTCAATAGGACAGAAAAAAGCCTTATCACCAAATGAGCATTAGTTTGTAATCTCACTTAAAAAGCTTAAAATTTTTAGAAAAAGATAATGCTTCCTCTTTATTTGATAATTTTTATTTGAATAGAACTTTCTAAAAGAACCTCCAAATTAAGTTTCGTAAAAATGGGATTTAGAAAACAAAAATAATTTAAACAAAATCCATAAAAATGTAATTAAAGTTCTGTTGTTCAATGCATGCAATTAACTTTTTTAAAATTCCTTGTTTAAAATAGATGACATAATTAAATTTTATAAGCTAATTGTATGTGAGAATGTTGAGTTACAAAGTTTACATGCCTTATAGAATTTTAAAAGTGTATATTTTAAATATGCTTTAAAGCATAATTCTTTCAATTATGCGTAGTTATGCTTTTAAAGCATAAATAAGCTAGCTTAAATGTGCTTTAAAAGCATAATTAAGCATGAAGTAATTTAACTTTTAGTAGATTAAAAGTACTTAAAGATGAATAGCCTTTAATAAAGAAAATAGGATAGAATCTTTATTTACATCAGATATCACAGTTTTCATCATTAGCCAATTGAATAACACAGTTAATGTAACTATAGAATGTACTGTTATGTAATTGTTGTTTATATATCTATCTATCATATATCTATCTATCTAGCTGAACGATAGCTAAATGGTAGAGAGCTGCTCTCTGGTGCCGGAATTCATGGGTTCGAATCTTATTACAGGCATGGATATTCATATTCGTTCAAAATCGCCTTTAAACAGTAGGTCCCTGTCTCATTAGCCCTCGTAAGCAAAACAGTAGACAGTAGCACTCCAAACCAAACCAATCTCTCTCTTTCTCTCTCTCTCTCTGTAAGAATAGAAAAGTGCGGGAGGCGGAAGAATCAGTGCACCATGGTCTGCAGTTTTATGTTGCTGGGGAATGGCAACGAGGGAGAAAGGGAAGGAACGGTAGAACGCGGTTGGACTGATGGGGAACTGACTGTATTCCTTTACCTGAATACTTGTTCTTCATTATTCTTTGTGTTATCACTTTTTTGTGTTTTTGTAAATAAATGTTTAGTAATGTTTAAAAGGATCATCGTTATTTACTCGAATATTGAGTTACCACCGCCAACCACAATGGGTCCCGAAACTACACTTTACTCTCTCTCATATATATATATATATATATATATATATATATATATATATATATATATATATATAATATATATATATATATATATATATACATGTATATATACATGTATATATATATGTGTGTATGTATATGTATACATATATTTATATATATATATATATATATCTATAAATATATATATATATATATATACATATATATATATATATATATATATATACATATACATATATGCATACATGTATATATACATGTATATATATGTGTATATATATATATATATATATATATATATATATATTTATATATTATATATATATTATATATATATATATATATATATATATATATATATATATATATATATATATATATATATATGTATATATATATATATACATATATATATATATATATATATATATATATATATATATATATATATATATATATATATATATATATATATATATATATATATACATACATATATATATATATATATATATATATATATATATATATATATATATATATATATATATATATATATATATATATATATATATATATATGATATATTACATCGCGTTCTCAAAGGAAAAGCCCCGAAATCTGTGTGCTTGGCCATTTCATAACTACTGGAAGGGGCGTGGCTCCAGGAATGACGTCATTCCGGTAACCAATCATTTCACTTTAATTACTTCTAGTTTATTCTACATGTTAGTACGTCACAATGCGCGGGAAAACTAATTAACGGGGCTGCAGTTCTAAATTTAAGGTGCTGGCTCCAGGAATGACGTCATTCCGGTAACCAATCATTTCACTTTAATTACTTCTAGTTTATTCTACATGTTAGTACGTCACAATGCGCGGGAAAACTAATTAACGGGGCTGCAGTTCTAAATTTAAGGTGCTAGAAAATGAGCGTTCGCTGTCATTATTAATAAAAATGTGTTTTAGAATTTTATTATTACATATATATAACTAGTAAAAATATTCTCCTCCGATTACATGGGAAAAATGTTCTCTACTTTTAATTGCCAGGACTGTCTTGGAAATGTAACTCAGATACAGTCATCGTGGTGAGAAAGGCTCTCACTCAGAATTTAAGAACACACACACACACACACACACACACACACACACACACACACACACACACACACACACATATATATATATATATATGTATTCATTTTGAAAAAGAAAAGCACAAAAAATTTCACATATGCGGTTTAATTAGTTTCCTTACTTGCATGGCATAACAATCTAGTAGTCAATATGCCTACCCTATCCTTAATGATGGACTGTACATGTTTCGGTATTAATCCCACTAATTTAGATCATTTTTTGTCATTGCGCTATAAAACCTTTATGACATTCTCATACTTTTTTATTGGTTCAACTGTTCATCTTAATCTTAGGCCTCTTCATAATTATCGGTGAATTTTCATTTGGATTCACGTCTGGAGAATCACACAATCATGTTCAAAGTTATTTATCTTTTACTTCATTACGTTTTATAATTACCTTTTAGTTTTGTTATGTGAGCCGCAATTGCTCAGTCGCAAAGGTAGTGATCTTGTAACCGGAGTGTAGTGGAATCGCGGTTCGAACTGGCCAAAGTTCCGCGGTGTGCATTAATGGCGGATAGATCAAGTAAAATAGTCTAGTTGTCTAAATGTTCTCCAACTTCCCAAACGATACCTCTGGATGTGAAAGACCAAGCCTGGAGGCCTTCTGATTCGTCCCTGCTTCAAAATTATGATGACTCACTTGAGGAAAGTCTTTCTTTTACCTTAAGGGTGCTCATCAAAACGAAAGGTAAACCCCTTATTGAGGTTTAGTCAATCTTTAGCTCTTGCGGTTTCTCACTAAAGTGAAGCTACATATTATGTAGCCTCCACACTATGGCCAATTGTTCACCACTTCCTGCTGGTGAGTTTGGACGATGGTTTACGGGTTGTATCCATATTGGGCCACTAAATGACTCGAGAGTGTGGATTCGTCTATAGTGTCCATTGCACATTTTAGTTGTTCATCTGGCTGCCTTTGATCTTTGAGAAAAACCGCTTTCTAAGCCCTTCTCCGCCAAGGCTACTTTTTCGTCTACCATCGCCGACCTCGATAAGTCCCTCCAGACAGTGGTAATGTCTTGCCGTGGACCATACTGTGGAGGGCTCTTTACCCTTTTACCCTTAGCCATATCCCAGTCGCATATTACGACGATGTCTATTGGATATGACGTAGGCTTTCCTGCACCAGGTTGATGATTATCAACAACATCAGCTTTATTATGTTCGTGAGATTATCAAAACATCCAAATTTAAGTTTGATAATATCATAACAGTTCTATGTAAGCATCTTGCGAAGTAGCATAGTTACGAAAAAACTTGGAGTAAGTTTAATTAGTTTTTTGTTTTCGTCTGAATTCTTCTAATACTCCTATTAGAATTTTTAAATTAAGTATTTTAAGTAAAAAATTATTATAAGTATTTGTGTCAGTTCCTCGGTTTCATCGTTGTATTTTGGACGTTCGTAAAAAACAGTTATTTTGTAGAATGATTAAATTCTAAATGGAACTATATTTTGTTTAACACAAAGTAGCTCAAAGCTTAAACTTAGTTTTGTTTGATTGATTCACGACGTATGAAAACCTCTCCATGTCTCGTTAACTACGATGTGACTTCAAAAAAACAAATTTCAGCCTGTACCGGACAGACGTTCAACGACGCCGTCTCCCTATTCATCATCCGTCCATCGAAGGAGCTGTCACTGCGTCGATATTACCTCAAGATAAATTGAATCGCGTTATTGGATCCTCGCAGGGATATGGTTTTCCTTTATGGACGATGATTTCGAACATGATATAGAGCGTCATGCGATGCTACCGACTTTATGTTTATATCTCATATGCGTTTTTGTCGTCCACCTCTT
>CM063506.1:76954826-76979826 GCA_032207245.1 Pardosa pseudoannulata | reverse complement strand
TTTTTCCTAGATCATTAATATGGGTTTATAACAATTATTTAGTTTTGTTTTATGAAGCAATTTAGATAAAACTTAAAATATGTAAAATATGTTATCATTATTAAAACTTGTTAATTTAACGTATAATAAAAAGTTTCACTCAGTCGAGAGTAAAATTTTTCCTAGATCATTAATATGGGTTTATAACAATTATTTAGTTTTGTTTTATGAAGCAATTTAGAAAAAACTTAAAATATGTAAAATATGTTATCATTATTAAAACTTGTTAATTTAACGTATAATAAAAAGTTTTACTCAGTCGAGAGTAAAATTTTTCCTAGATCATTAATATGGGTTTATAACAATTATTTAGTTTTGTTTTATGAAGCAATTTAGAAAAAACTTAAAATATGTAAAATATGTTATCATTATTAAAACTTGTTAATTTAGCGTATAATAAAAATTCACTCAGTCGAGAGTAAAATTTTTCCTAGATCATTAATATGTATAACAATTATTTAGTTTTGTTTTATGAAGCAATTTAGAAAAAACTTAAAATATGTAAAATATGTTATCATTATTAAAACTTGTTAATTTAACGTATAATAAAAAGTTTTACTCAGTCGAGAGTAAAATTTTTCCTAGATCATTAATAAGGATTCATACTAGTTATTTACTTTTATTTTATGAAACAATTTTAAAAAGCATAAGGTGTATAAAATACCTTGTCATTATATCAACCTATGGTTGATTTAAAGTAAAATAAAAAGTTTCACTCAGTCTAGAATAAAATGTTTTCTTGATGATTAATAAAAATTTATAATAAATTATTTAGTTTTATTTTATGAAGCAATTTTTAAAAACATAAGTTGCACAAGATACGTTATCATTATATCAACCTATTGTTGATTCAATATAAAATAAAAAGCTTCACTCAGTCTAGAATAAAAGTTTTTCTTGAAAATTAATAAAAGTTTATAACAAATTATTTAGTTTTGTTTTATGAAGAACTTTTAAAAAACATTAGATATGCACATGAAGCAACAAAATATTACTTATTCGAAACACAGCTTTTGAAGGACGTAAATTAGAAACTAATTATGTCAAAAAGAAACTAATTATCGATGAACCTCAGTAATATTAATATGATCGATATATTTTATTTTATAGCATTACAAAAGCAATTTTTTAAATGCTAAATTTCTTAACAATTTTAGTTTTTTTTTAAATATTAAAATGCTAGATATTTTAACTCTTTTTTCTACAAATAAACTTTTCTCATTTCTACGAGTATGACCCAAATTAATATTTGAGTTTTCCCGACTAATTTATTGCCTAATTTATAACTAACACTTTTAAATTGAATAAAACAAGTGTGAACTGTAATTCTTAAAGTCAAAAACCGTGTCGAGACAAGTTGTTCTTCTGACAAAACATGATGTTGAGTTGGTATCGACATTGAATCACAAAGTTTTAAAACCTTAAGCATTCATCTTTACATAAATTTGATTTAAATATTTAATTTCTAATATACTTACTTGAATAGTTGCTGATAAATAAAACTGGTTTAATCGTATTTAGTGTAAACTTTTGTGTATAATTTTTTTTTTACTTGAAATGACTAAACTAATTAACATTTTTAATATCAAACCTTTATTAAATAACGTGTAAATAATTCAAATTCAGTCTAAAATAATTAAAATGTTTTATTTTATAATGAAACGAAAAAAAGGCTGTTTTAATGAGGATTTTCAGTTTAAAAATAAACAGTAGAAGACGTTATTATTTATAAATTTTGAATCGGTGATTGAAAATAACACAAACGTTCCAAAATATCATTAATTAAATCCTCTACTTCTAAATACTAATATCTAGTTTTGAAATAAAAATAGAAGACTTTTGTACTGTTCTATTAATACATATGTACATTGTCAAAATATGTACCTAAAGAATAAAATAATTTTCATAATTTAACAACTTGTAGTAAAACAGTTTTTAATATTTAATTTTTTAATTATCTGGAATATTATTTTCTTTCTGATTACTTATTTAAATGCTAACTTGATGTAAGAAACCTGGTATACATATAAACTTTAGTATTAGTAAATTAATCCCATTAAATTTATTTTTAAAACTCTAAATGCTTTTCAAAACTGATAAAATTAAAAAAAAATAGATTTTTTTGTAAATTTCTAAAAAAACACCTTGCGTTTTAATTTTCCATTGATAGATAACCACAAAATATTTATCACGTACTGCTAAATATATATTAAATGAATCTGTCTATTTTTTTAATTTCCGACTTTATTTAAATTCATAAAACTCAATTTAATTTTTAATAAACCTGACTTTTTTACAAAATTTAGTAAACAGGTATGAAAATACTTTATATATTAACTTCTGAATCTGTCCACAAAATAATACTAAAAAATGTCAAAAAAAAGTTTTTACCTAATAATAAGGAAAAATTAGAAGAAAAATAACAGAAAAATAATGTAAGAAAATTAATAAATAAATGCACCCTTTGATATCGCTTTTAAATTTGGTTTTTCATACCATTTTCAGGATCAAATGTTTAGTCTCTGCATGTTAACACCCATTTGCGGGAACATAGTGCCGTGTAGTCCTCGTTTATATTTGAGTATCAACCTGTGATCAAATGTATAATGGTGATTTTATTTTAATTGCGTTGTGTTAAGTATTTTAGTACTAAATTTAACCAAAGGTTCTGAGAAACTACAGACATAAATATGAAAATAAACTAAAAGCTAAATTAACAGCATCCGAGACTAGCTTAATATTTAAAAAAAGTAAATTTATTATAATATAGATACATCTATGTACATACAAAACTGATGCTCATTTTCATAAAATAAGCTTTGTCAACATCTTCTAAATTAGTTCTGACAATTTTTTAATACTAAAGTAATTTTGTAAATAGAGAGAGGACCTAATCTCAATTTCAAAATGGATGTAAAAGGGGGTACCTTTGAGGAGTAAAGATGGTGTGCCAGGAAAACTGCTGGTTGATGGATATCTATGGATATTTCATCCGTCTGGTCCGGTGTTTCCTCCTGAGTGTTTTGGGATGCGGCCGTTCTATTTGATGTAGGAACACTTCCCGTCGGACTTGGCTGGACTCTCGAACTCGTTCCGTCGGACTTCTCTCCTCGTCTGGACTATCGAACACCTTCTGTCGGACTCACTCCTAGTCTGGACTATCGAACACCTTCTACTCTCGACTCACGAGCAACTTTCGTCGGACCCGACTAGACTACCGACTTTCGAACACCTTTCTCTTCTTTTAGATTTTTCTTATTTTATTATCTTCAACCTTGTCCCCTCTTCCTTCTTATCATCCAATCGGGATAGTTGTAAGAATGTAATTCGTCTGCTTAAACCCCGCCTTGAGACCGCCAACGTGGAAAACCTTATCCCTTCTAATTGGGCACGTCATTTAGGGACTCATAAATACTCCACAAAGGTACATTCTTATTTAATGTCAAGTACAGAGACAGGATTCTAATCTTCGACTGGGATCAGAACCCCGCCCGAGACCACCGTACAAGACAATAATATCCGTTGAATATAAATTTATGGTCCTCTATCTTTTTACAAAGATGTGATGAGGTCAGATTTAGATCCCGAACATTTTACTTCTTGTATGAATGAATCAATTATATAACAGATCTAAATCGCCTCATCACACATAGTACATTTCGAGACTTAAAATCGTTAGTATAACGGCATTTTTTCGAATCATCATAAAATAAACAATTCTGCTCCATTTATAAAGCGTTTTTCGCAGGTTCTTTAATGAAGTTCTACCTTTCTGGTTCGGTTCGCTACGGTCTACTTTCTGCAACAAGAGGGGTAATGAGACCGGGAACTACTGCTTAAAGCCGATTCCGAACGGCTACGAACATCCATGCCACAGTGGGATTCGAACCCAAGAACTCCGGTACCGAAGGCCAACAGCCTAATCAATCGGCCATCGCTCGGCAAAGAAATTCTATCTTTAAAAATTATTTAGTCATTTCGAGTACTATATTTTTAAATAACTTTTTTTTCCCTTAAAATCGTGATTACAGTAGCTTATATTTGATTTTATTTCAGTATAAAATGAAAACTTCTGCTCTGCTTAGAATACATTTTTCCTTATATTATTAATAATATTCTTATTAATATACTAGCATATAGCCCATCATATGACGGGATTAGTAAAATTTTTAATATTCCAGAACTATTAAGTACCCAATGAGGCAGGTAAAAAATGGTTTGTTTTTTGGCTGAGAATTATCTGGTTCACTCTCAATAATTTATTTATCATTATTTTCCTCTAGAGTCTCCCGATCCTGTAATGCAGTTTAGAACCACATTGAATTCATTTAATCAAACCGTCTGGTTATGTATAATAAACAAACACACAAACTTCTTAATTTCCAAATATATATAAATTAAAAGTTAGATATTTATTAGTCCGTGAAATAGACTCCTAGACTTAAATGAAAAGAATTTATTGTTATTGATAAAATTTTCATTGCAACAAAAATTAATCGATGATTAAATTTAAATTTATCACGTATGTAACTAATCTATTATTTAAGCCAAATATAAAAGAAAATCATTTACGTAATATCTAAGTTCAGTGATAAAAAGGTATTAAAATAGTGTAGACAATATTTAAAAAGTTTAAAATATGAAATGATTCAGTGAGATGTTTAAAGGAATGACGTCACAATGCTAGAAAAAATTATTATTTTTATCTATTTATTAAGGGATAAATGGATAAACTTAATCGCCTGCTATTAACCGGGGAAAATTGGGCTTGAAATAATGGCATTAAACTCTCGAAAAGTAGGGAAGGGTTGTATTTCGAAAATTTTAAAGGGGACAGTATTTTTTGCTGTGATATGAAGCATATTTATACCAATTTATTTTAGAATCGGATCGATAGTTTAAGAGAAGATAAACTTTATTCGCTTTGAATGGATGCCATTATCCATTCCAGGTCCAACCGCTTCATAAATTGGAGGACAGACAAACAGATAACTTAGGCTATTATTATATAGGGGATACGGAACTTAAAAAATATATGGTTTTGTTGTATGAAGCAATACACTTTTTAATAAAAATAGAGTAAGTACACCAAATGAAAAAAGTAGAAATCCACTTATCAGCAACATAACTTGTAAAATTTGAAAATTTAAAAATAATTTTTTATATCAAATATCAGTTAATTATTTTTTCTTACATATTTCTTAATTGTTCTAATGCAAAGGATGGTTTTTAATTTTGCTGCACGATAAAGACTATTATTTTTAAATTTTCTATTTCTTAACAGTTTTTAGTTTTCTTTTCTTTTAAAATGTGTGAGACCTTAAAAATTTTGTGTTTTCAGATTGAAACGGATATTTTATTTTTATTTGATATAAACCCCTGTTTGTAATTTACATATTTTTAAAGATATCTTGCGGGTGAGTGCATTTCATTCTTTTCAATTGATGTACTTTTTCTTTGTTATTTAAAAAATATACTACTTTAAATGACAAACGTAATTAATTTTTCTAGATCTAGAGCCTTATTTTAAAAGCTTGTAAATACACATTTTAAAAGGAGTTGAACTTTTCGTGATTTATAAAAAAAAAAAAAATTCTATTGAATATTTTAAATTTCATATTATATTCCCTTTAAAAAGTAGATTAAACAACCGCCTTTCGTCTACAAATAGAACTAATAAAAAAGAACACTTGTGTGTTTTTATTACAAAACGTTGCTTACCTAATAGTCTACACTCTGAACTCTGAACGAACAATAGCATTCGTGTAATGTTTTGGAATTAGAATCCTTAAATCTTTATTCAAAGGAAAATTTTGAAAAGAAAAAAAAAATAAAATAAAAAAATAAAAAAAATAAAAAAAAATATTTTTTTAGCATGTTTGAAATTGCTAGCAATTTTTTGAACGTTGACATTTTTTTCAAAAAAGTTAAGTTGTAAATAAATTTTTGAAACTAAATAATTTAACTAAATTTTCAAGCATAGCATTTCTCTCAAACCCTTAGCTGAACGCTGGCCGATTGGTTAGGGCGCTGATCATCGGTACCGGAGTTCGTGGGTTCAAATCCCACTATGGCATGGATGTTCGTAGCCGTTCGGAATCGGCTTTAAGCAGTAGGTCCCGGTCTCATTAGCCCTCGTGTGCAAAACAGTAGACCGTAGCGCTCCAAACCAAACCAAACTCTCAAACCCTTAACGTGCACGCTCGAGTTAACTCGAGCGCCCTAAACTGGACCCAAACTGTGCACACTCGAGATAATTCGAGTGACGTTGTACTTTATGTTGCTATAATTTTTCACACTCGAATGCAATTCTGAAATGGGAATTCGAAAAGAAAGATAAAAAAAGTTGATGTGCGTGTAATATTACAATATTCGACTATTTTCTGCAATGTTATCAAAATCCAAAATTGCAATAAATAAAAATTTTGATAATTTTTGTATTTTTGTAATTTTTTTTTTGGTATGACAATTTTCTAAATTGTGTTTTTTACATTAAAAATTATTTTTGGCTGACACTTAAAAAAAAAAAACTGTGCATTAAGGGGTTAAAAGCTATTATTTCAAAGATTAATATGTTTTAAATTAAATTTATACACATACATAAAGCGTGCTCAACGTAAGTTTTCATTCATTTTAATATCTATAGTACTAAAGAAAAAAATTCCAAAACATTGTTAATTAAATCTTCTACTTTTAAATACTAATATCTAATTAATCTAATAAAAATAGAAAACATTTCTACTGTTCAGATGTATATTGTCAAAATATGCACCTGAACAATCATTAATCGAATATCGTGTCCAATTTAAGAATATTAAAGGATAGACGGTTAAAAACACGTCTCGTATACCTGCATTTAGTTTTGTCTCTAATCAGTCGATCTGAGAGAATATCGGATCTCAGTTCGAAGCTAGCTTTGTCTTTTCTTAAGCACTTAAGGGCTAGTTGAAGGGAAGATGAAGGTATTGAGTATATGTCAGATCATATCGTCACGCGATGCATTTATATTCTGTTTTACTCGTCCGGCTCTTCTCGGTTGCCAAACTCTCTCTTCACTTTTTACTTCTCACTCCTTCTGCTGTCCAAACTCTCGAAGGGAATCGGATGATATGTTTCGTTTCCTATCAAGCTGCTCGAATGCTCTCCTGAAGTTGATAACACCCGAGATGTCCATTCCGCACTCAGAGTGAGAAGGTAAAGAGTGCATGGGCGCATTCACTCTTACCAGTGGCGACAGGAGGTATATTTTTCTTATGCTAATTAGTTCAAAGATGTTTGTTTTATACTGTTTTAACACAGTGAACACCGAGTTGAGTTGTTACTAACCACTTAACTGCCGTATGGACACGTCTTGCGCAGACAATGATTTAAATGTTTTGGGTTTTTATACAATCGTTAACCCCTTGTCTGTTTTGCACGTACATCGCACGTACTCGGTTACCGTGCCTTTAGTGATTTGCCAGTACGCCGTACGGGCAATCTGATTTCTTTGTCGTTCTCATTGTTTTGGCCGTATCTTTTGTTATACAGATATTTAACTTTTAGCGGGAATTTTCCAAGATTACATTACTAACTTCAAATTTTTAAAAATAATTTTCTGTATCTAGTAACATAGTTCCTTCTCTCTCTTTAATTATATTTATATCTTTCCCATCATGTTCTACTCATTCATATTACTACCGAGATCAGACCTATGCTTGGGGTCTCCCCCCCTAAGTATGATTCTGTTAAAATAAACTTGTTCTGGACATTAGGCTGGCATTTAAATTTACTTTCCCAGACATAAGGCATCTCTTTAGTTTTGGTCATCTCTTAAAATTATCTCCGCGAGCTCTAATCTCTTTTTGTTTTCCAATGTATTGATTTAATTACATTAATACTGCAAATAACTAGTTTAAAACGTTTTTTTATTCCTGGAATTTATTTTAATTTCTTTAAGCATTTCTTTATTAATAGAGCCGCTGTAGCTCAGTCGGCAAAGGCAACGCTCTCGTAACTGGAGGGTTGCATGTTCGGAGTCCAAGCCGGACTAATATCCGCCGTGATTGTTAAAGGTGACTGGAGCACGTAAAATAGGTTCGTGGTCACAGCGTCCTCCGAATTCTCTATCAATACCTCTGGAGGTAGAAGGCCAATCTTATGGGTCTTCTGCTTGGTTCCTGCTTCTAAATTGACGAGTACCCACTTGAGAAAGAAGAAA
This sequence comes from Pardosa pseudoannulata, assembly GCA_032207245.1. Lineage (NCBI taxonomy): Eukaryota > Metazoa > Arthropoda > Arachnida > Araneae > Lycosidae > Pardosa > Pardosa pseudoannulata. The sequence continues at coordinate 76,971,587 of CM063506.1, read as the reverse complement.
AAGTACTTTCACCCTTGAGGTGCTCGTCAGAAAACGAAAGGTTCACCTCTTTGCCCTAATACGAGTAACATATGGCTCAATCGTGACGTGGTTTGGCCAAGAGGCACAAGACAACAACTACAACAGCACTATTTCAAACAATAAACATCAATCGGTAATTGATTTATCTTAATGGTATCTTCTTATCTGTTTTTCGCACCATTTTGATTTAAACTTATTGTTGCAGAGTGAAATGTTAATGTATCTTTTCCTAAAGATATGTCAAAGCCTAATTTTTAGGGAAAGCCGTTTGCCACCGGAAATTTCTAATTTTACCATACACATCGAATGGTGTCTAAAAGAATTGTTACAACTGGTTATAAAGTATTGTCACAACCGCATATGAGTACAACATATCTTGTATTGTTATAATGTTGTATTTGGCAACTAGTAGCATTAATGTTCGTTAAATAGAAATTTTCCTTATATAGAACATAGATTGCAATTAAAATGGGAGATGATACAAAACTAGGTGTTAACGTACACACGAACAAGATGCATACGTACACACGTACATACGTAAGAGCAGACGTCTCAACAAAAATAGTTCCAAGGATGGACAAAATAAATATTTAAAGTTCCGAAATTAATGTTTTCTTGTACGTATATATAGACGTAAACCATCGAAACTTGATTGAGAACTAAATTGATTCAGGCATGGTTAAAATGTATTTCCATCAAAATTTTTCTACGGAAATTTTTCGCGATATTCCCCTTATATCACTTAAAAATGTGGGTGATACCCCTTATATCACACAAAAACTTAAAAATGTGGGTGATTTTTACAGATAAAATCTGCAACTTTTACAGTATAAGCCCGTGTTTAGAAAAAAGAAACAGAATTTTTTTTCAAACCTTAACACCTTAATGCACAGTGTTTTTAAAAAGGCCGGCCAAACAAAAATCAGTTTTTTTAATGTAAAAAAACACAATTTAGAACATTGTCTTGACAAAAAAAAATTACAAAAATACAAAAATAATCAAAATTTTTATTGCATTTTTTTTTATTTTGATAACATTCCAGAAAATAGTCGGTTATTGTAATATTACACGCACATCGATTTTTTTCATCTTTCTTTTCGAATTTCCCATTTCAGAATAATCAGAATAATTCAGAATAATTATTTAATCCAGAATTCAGAATTTCAGAATCTGAATCTGAATACGCTGTCGGAAAGCGGCTCACAAGGAAGAGATAAGTCAGCTAGATAAGTAGAAATAATATATAAGTAGAAAAAATATATATTTTATAATTGAATAAGTAAGTGTTATAGCTTACAATCCCATGTAAATGATAAATATCAATAAAATGATTGTTTTTTTGCTTTCACATTGTTATTTTCAATTCTCGATTGCATTCGAGTGTGAAAAATTATATCAACATAAAGTACAACGCCGTTCGAATTATCTCGAGTGTGCACAGTTTGGACAGTTTAGCGTGCTCAAGTTAACTCGAGCGTGCACATTAAGGGGTTAAATCTTTAATATCAAACCTTACCTGACAGTAACTGCTGTTTTCATCGTCTTGCTGATCTTGTAAGTGCTATTTTTAAATGTTTATTAAGTCTGCTTCAATATACCGTGATTTATCTTTCCCTCATTTATAAAATCTATGTAATATTTTAAAAATTTATTCCTTCAATTTCGAGATTTTTTATGTTATTACTTTCAAAAATTTTGATTATCTTAAAATAGGACGGTGAAGTGATATATTTACTTAAGAGTGTTTCATGTAAATTCATGATTATGTTACATAATTTTGATGTTAATATGTTTAGTTGCCAGTTGTACCTGTATTCTTCTCTATCTATTAAAAGTTATATGTTACATAACCGACAGCTTTAAAGTCTTTATAATTTAGAATTTCCTTAGAAACAGACTTTTAGATAACATACTTTAGACAGACCTATATTCTTCTTTATCTATTAAAAGTTATATGTTACATAACCGACAGCTTTAAATTCTTTATAATTTTGAATTTCCTTAGAAACAGACTTTTAGATAACATACTTTAGACAGACCTATATTCTTCTTTATCTATTAAAAGTTATATGTTACATAACCGACAGCTTTAAATTCTTTATAATTTAGAATTTCCTTAGAAACAGACTTTTAGATAACATACTTTAGACAGACCTATATTCTTCTTTATCTATTAAAAGTTATATGTTACATAACCGACAGCTTTAAATTCTTTATAATTTAGAATTTCCTTAGAAATAGTCTTTTAGATAACAGACTTTAGATAGAAATGCATTTTTCTCTATCTCTTAAAAGTTATTGTTAACAGTTATTAGTTATTAGTTATTAAAAGTTATTATTAGTTATTATTAACAGACTTTAGATTAGAACAGACTTTAGATAGACCTGTATTCTTCTCTATCTATTAAAAGTTATATGTTACATAACCAACAGCTTTAAATTCTTTAAAATTTAGAAATTCCTTAGAAACACGGACTTTTTTTTTAAATAAACGTATTTTCTTTGTCAATTTAACAGATTTTAAAACTGGCGTTTCAACTGACAATTTTTTCTGTAAAATTTTATGGGTTCATTTTGTAGTGTGTAAAGAAATTTAGTAATGCTTCCCTTTATTAAAGCTTATTATTGTTAGAAGAAGTAAAGCTTGTTATTAATGTTTTAAATCTTCACTCATATCGTTAGCAAATTGATTCGAAATTTTCCTACCAATTTGTTCAATTATTTCTTCTTCCAAAAAATTTAAAAGTTCTTTTATTGTCATTGTACGATCGCTAACCACTTTTAAATATGAATAATTCATTGACGCAATGTTTAACTTATGAAAGAATCAATTTTTTTCGTCCTTCTAAGAAAGTAAAAAAAGTTTTTGGACCATGCTTGAATCCATTTTATCTAAGCATTACATCTGTACTTACGCATAAATAAACTTTAATTTTGAAATTTGAAATATCCATTTTTTCATCATTCGTGAATCTATATTGACTAGTTACGTCGTGACTTCTATATATGTGAGCATGTATTTCGAAAAATGAAAAATGGTTAAACATAGAATGTTGCAATTTTATATTTAGGATTGAAGTTAACCGCGGTCAACCACAAGGTTTTTAGCAGCTCAAGGCCAAGGGCGCGTATGGAAAAACTGCATCCACCATTCGTTATTAAAGTATAATTCAAGGTTGTAGGAAAACAAAAGCAAACAAGTAAATAATTTGATCAGTAGCAAAGTACAGAAAAACAGATTTGGTGAAACAAATAACTGACAATACAAGAGAAAGTTTCTTTTATTCAAAGGTTTTTTCTTTTTTTACAACCAGTTTTAGGGATCATATACAGTTTAAAGAAAAGAACAATACAATTTGTACAAAACTATCACAATTACTATGTTAATGCAGGACTAAAAAATATTAGTTATTTTTCAACTATGAGGTAGTGACTATAGTCTTAAAGAAAGCGACTTACTCGGTACGCAGGAGAATGGACGCGCTGAAAATAGAGGCCGGCAACGGGCATCTGTAGTAGAGTTCCAGTAGGGCTCGAGCTTGACGCTGGGGCGTTCTTGACAGGCACGGAGCTGGGTCTTCACTCCCTGGACTCAGGAGAACGAGCACATACAAACACGTCGACCCGCAACTCTCGAGGCACGGCTCCGGGAATCAGCAGAAACATGTCTCTCGGACTCTCGTCTCTTCCGCTTCTTCTCACGCCCAATCATTCTTGCAATTTAATAAGATTTGCCCATAGCAATAAATATTAGGTGTAACGCTTTTTCTATTTTCTATGAGCATTTTGGGTCCTCCACCAGATGCATCCCATGTTCTTATATCACTTTCCCAAGCGAACCTTTTCCGTTGCAGGTGGCCAGAGGTCCTGACCTCTTGGCCTTAGGTGACTCCTCTTCATTATTTCATCTTAATGGGCCATTAACGTGTTAGTTCACGTCCATTGCCATAAAACTTTTGTGGAGTCCCTGAATAGAGTTACTCTTTCCTAAAACACCTTAATAATTACCACCTGCTATACACAGATCTTTGCCTTTGGCAGGGTTAATCTGCCAAGATTAACTTACTGCAAGTGTATTGCAGCTAAATATCGTTTTTAAGTAGAGAAGTGAAAAATTTAATTATTTTTTGTTCTTCCTGTCTTGTTGCATTTCGAGCAAGTGAATTCGAATACTCATTACCGTTAATTCATGAATGAGCTTTAATCCAGCATATCCTTATGTTTATATCTTTAAGTTGAAAAATAAAATAATAAGAAGGTGAATTGATTTTTAAAATTTTTGATGGAAATTTGCTCAATAGTCGGAAATAATTTTTCAATAAGTTCTAAAAACTGCAGAGGGGTCACTGGATAAATGAAGTAATATCTTTCCATAAAAATGGATTAAAAAGAACAACTTCCCTTTAAATGCTTTTAACTAAAATTATCCCTTTAAGATTTTGAAAATAAAACATGCAATAACTAAAGCATAAAAGTAAAGCATTTGAGATGAAAAGTAAGAGGCCAGGCTATCATTCAAAAGATTATGTTAAAAGTACCAGTAAAGAAAAACTGAACAAACATAAATACAATGCTGCAGTTGAAAATTTGCATCTAGCTATCAGTTATGGTTAAATAGCCGTGACTGAAAGTTAAACACATCGGATGAATATCGTTAACTCATAATAATGTGATGCTGTAAGGAAGAATTGCTTATAAATTTTTATTTTTCCCAATAATTTTGATTATATTTAGGACAACTGTAATATCTAGTTGTTCATCTCTCTTTTTGATTGTAAAATGCCCTCTATTTATCAAGAAATTTCTATGTAACGAATATTGAAGCTGCCGGGAATGGATCAAGAACGTGGAATGTTTAACTTTTGTGTTTAAGACTGTTGTAACATCTGGTTGTGGACCTTCATTTTTTATTAAATCTGAATTATATTTAAGAAAAAATCTCAATATATCAAATAGTAAATAGCTACTGGTCGCCACTCGATGGCAGTACTAATCGCTACTAATTGTTGAATTTTTATATTCTACCTATTGTCGAACATAAATCTAATATTTGTTGAATTAATATTGTATGTATTTTTGATGTTTTTAAAAGGTAATATGTTAGGAGTTACGTAAATGAATTAGACGCAATCGTAGCGTCTAATCTAACACTGTCGATAATTGAATCGAATTATTCGGATTAAGTTAGTCAATTCGTGCATTTACCTTGAGCCGAATTTAATCGAAATTCAATTTTCTCGCATTCATTTGGTTGGGCGACCAGATGGGTTTTACAGACGCTTGCATTTAGAGTCTACAATAATTCGAAATGATACGGATATTTATTGTTTGTAGGTGAACAACAAAATGTTTGTATTTGAAAGCATATAAGCCGTTTTACAGCAAACAATGCCATTTCAGATACAAGCTGATGTATAGCTGTATGTGTATTGTTTGCATTTGTAAAATAAGCCCTTTCAAAACGAACAATAGTATTTCGCAAAGAAACTGATAAACAGCTGTGCTGATCTAGAAAATTTATTTATTATACATATTTATACAGGAAAATGTACGTAAATGGAATTAACCGAGATTAAAAGTAAAACTACCATACTCGTTAGGGACTCTTGCAGGTAGACACCCTGCCTCTCACCTCCTCCCCTATCTGTATCATGGGAAACAGATGTTTGGTGAGCATATATACTTGAATAAAACAGTACATAAATCTGACTTTACGTTTATGTCTAAAGAACGCAGAATATTTAACTTTTGTGTTTAGGATTGTTGTAACATCTAGTTGCAGACCTCCATTTTTTTTTATTAAATCTAATTTCTATGTAACAAATATTTTCAATATATTAAATGGTAAATAGCTACTGGTCGCCACTAGATGGCAGTACTGATCGCTACTAATTGTTGAATTTTTATATTCTACCTATTGTCAAACACAAATCTAATATATGTTGAGTTAATATTGTATGTATTTTTGATATTTTTAAGAGGTAATATGTTAGGAATTGCGTAGATGCATTACACGCAATCGTAGCGTCTAATCTAACACTGTCGACGATTGAATCTAATTATTCGGATTAAATTAGTCAATTCGTGCATTTACCTGGAGCCAAATTTAATCGAAATTTAATTTTCTTTCATTTATTTATTTTTTGGGCAACCAGGTAGGTTTTACAGACGGTGGCATTTAGAGCCTACAATAATTCGAAATGATACGGATATTTATTGTTTGTAGGTGAACAACAAAATGTTTGTATTTGAAAGCATATAAGCTGTTTTACAGCGAACAATGCCATTTCAGAAACAAACTGATGTATATCTGTATGTTTATTTTTTGAATTTGTAATGTAAGCCCTTTCAAAACGAACAATAGTATTTCGCAAAGAAACTGATAAACAGCTGTGCTGATATAGAAAATTTATTTATTATATATATTTATACAGGAAAATGCACGTAAATGGAATTAAACTGAGATTAAAAGCAAAATACCTGATAGGGAACTCTTTCAGGTAGATACCCTACCTCTCACTTCCTTCCCAATCTGTATCATGGGTAACAGATGTTTGGTAAGGGTATCTACTTGAATAAAACAGTATATAAATCTGACTTTGAGTTTATGTCTAAAGAACGCAGCATTTTTAACTTTTCTGTTTAGAACTGTTGTAACATCTGGTTGCAGCCCTCCATTTTTTTTTGTATTTAATCTGATTTCTATGTAACAAAAATTTTCAATACATCAAATAGTAAATAGCTACTGGTCGCCACTAGCTGGCAGTACTTACGCTACTAATTGTTAAATTTTTATATTCTATCTAATATCGAACAGAAATCTAATATTTGAATTAATATTGTATGCATTTTTGATGTTTTTAAAAGGTAATATGTTAGTAATTGCGTAGATGCATTAGACGCAATCCTAGCGTCTAATCTAACACTGTCGATAATTAAATCTAGTTATTCGGATTAAGTTAGTCATATCGTGCATTTACCTTGAGTTGAATTTAATCGAAATTCAATTTTCTCGCATTTATTTGGTTGGTCGACCGGATGGGTTTTACAGACGCTTGCATTTAGAGTCTACAATAATTGTTATTGTTTGTGGTATATATTTATTGTTTGTGGGTGAACACGAAAATGTTTGTATTTAAAAGCATATAAGCCAGAGAACAATGCCATTTCAGAAAAAAAGCTGATATATAGCTGTATGTGTATTGTTTGTATTTGTAATATAAGCCCTTTTAAAACGAACAATAGTATTTCGTAAAGAAACTGATAAATAGCTGTTCCAATATAGAAAATTTATTTATTATGTACATTTATACAGGAAAATGCATGTAAATGGAATACTCTGAGATTAAAAGCAAAACTAGAATACCCCTTAGAGAACTTTTGCAGGTAGATACCCTACCTCTCTCTCTCTCTCATATCTGTATCATGTGTAACAGATGTTTTGGTAAGCATATTTACTTGAATAAAATAGTATGTAAATTTGACTTTGAGTTTATGTATAAAGTCTGCTATGTTTTCTGGAACTTTGTCTACAGTTTTGTTCCGATTTTGATGAAATTTTTTATGCTTGACCTTCATGATGAGAAAAATACATTACCGTATGTTTTAACTTACTCTAGGACTTTAATTAACGGAGATATTAATTAAAACCTCCATAACAGCGCTATTTTTTCCGCTTTAAAGTTTACTTTCCAGCGATGCTCTGCGAAACAGAAAACGTGATGATATCGAAAGTTCCTTACATTTCAGAATATATAATATAGTATTATTGTAATGGACCTTTTAAAACAGTTCAACATTTTTACTACTTGCTTTGTTTGAACATCTAGTTTAGCACTTTCTTTTTTTATTTCAACATGCTTTCTACTTAACAAGAAATTACCATATAATCAATATATGGGTATATATTGATAATATAGAAATATATTGATCAATATATTTTTAAGAGCGTGGGACGAAAAGATTCCGACCTAACAAGGTAAATAAAAAAAAATCTGTTTAAAGCTAGCTTTATTTTTCAACGTAGTCCCCTTACAAAGGTATACATTTTTTCCAGAGTTGCTGCAATGTTTGGATACCCTCTCTGAAAGAAATTTTGTCTAAGGCCTCAAAGTAGGCATTTGTCGCTGAGATGACTTCGGTATGAGATAAGAATTTCTTTCCAGCTAAATTTTTTTTACAGGTTTGTAAAGAGGATGTAGTACGAAGGGGTCATATTAGGAGAATAGGGATCGTGAGGAAGAATTTCGAATTTCAGTTCATGGAGTTTTGCCATCACAATGATAGGCATGTGTATGGGAACATTGCCCTGGTGAAACAAGACTTTCTTCGTAGCCAGACCTGGTCTTTTTTTCTTTTATTTTAGAATAAAACTTATCCAAAAGATTTGAATAATATTCAGAATTTTTGATCTTGCGTTTTTCTAAATAATCCAATTGTAAATTTTCTTTAGCGTCCCAAAAACCTGTTGTCAGCTTATCAGCAGATGGAGCATACTTTTGCTCTTTTGGTAATGGTTGATTGGTGCTTGATGTCTGGGGTACATTAATGAACCAATGTCTCATCCACAATTAAATCAGAAATGCGGTCTAGCTTTCTGAAAATTTTCTCATACCCAAAATATCGGTTAAAGTATGATGTGCTCGTTCTTTGGATGTACCAACAGACTCGGCAACTTCTGTCAATATCAATCGACGATCCTTCAAAATAATTTTATGAACTTTTATAACGATTTCTTCTGTAGTGGTTGATTTTGGTTTTCCAGAACACTCCGCATCCGGAGTGCTTATACGATCCTGTTTAAAATCTGTAACCCATGTTTTAACAGTTGTAAATGAAAGAGTAGATTCCCTCAATGTAGCATCTCGCTTAGTTTTATTATATCAGTCTTTTTTTTCTTTAAATATTTTATCACAGCTCGCACTTCAATTTTCTCCATAGTCGATAAAACACAAGATAAGAATATTTTAAAACAGCACATTAAAAAAACAAGAAAATACATATGCGTTGATAAATGCTGGAAGTATTAAAATAGATAGCTCTTTAAAGTTCTTTTGTCAAAGTAATTTTCAGAATGCATCTCTAGGTAAGGCCGAAAACTTTTCATTCCATCCTCGTATATAATCAGTGCTATCGGGCATAGTTCATGAACGTTTAACCGTAATATGTATAAATTTTGTTTTTAGAAGTGTTGTAACACCTGGTTATGCACCTCTATGTTTTATTAAAATCTGCACTCTATATAATATAAATTTTTCCCACGAAAAATATTAAAATGCTACCAACTGTCACTAGATGGCAGTACTGAGGTGTGGTCTTTATTGAATTATTATTTTCTACTCATTATTAAATATAATTCTCCCCATTGTTGAATTAATATTGCATAAATTTTGGATATTAATAAAAGGTAATATTGTGTCTTCTTTTTTAAAGATTTGGAAGATTGTATTTCACATTCCAATAAAATAGACTTAAATAAAATGTAGCAAAAATAATTCAATAAACATAAAGTGAAGTTATGTGGTCTTGGCTTCAGATTTTTTAAAAAACATATCGCGGCTCCGAGTCAAATTCGTATCTTTTATTGATACAAGAACAGACAATTGAACGATACCTCAACAAAATAATTAATTCCCGTTTTGAGAGTCAGATCTGAATTCAATGTTTATTGTAGGAAACGGCCAAATGCGCATGATTGCGTCTAATCTAACACTGTCAATGATTGAATCTACTCAGATTATTCGGATCAAGCTAGTCATTTCGAGTATTTACTCTGACCGGAATTTCATTCCAAAGCAATTTGCTCGTATTCATTTGACCGTGTGACGAGATGGGTTTTACAGACGCTTGCATTTACAATCTACAATAATTCGCAATGATATGGGATTTGATATTATTGTTTGTAAACGAACACGGAAATGTTTGAATTTGTAATGTAAGCCAGTCAAACAATAGTATTTCTGAAACAAACTGACAAATAGATGTACTAATATAGATAATTATTTATAATATGCATTTATATAGGAAAATGGATATACAGGGTGTTTTAAAAATGACCGGTATATTTGAAAAATCAATAAAAAACTAAACGGACAGTGATAGAAATTTACAGTTTATTGCAATATGCTTGGGACAATAGTAAATTTTCTGGCAGACAAACTATAAAATTATTTACAATATTTGACAACAGATGGCGCTGCGGACTAGAAAAATGATATTTGTCTGTAGGGACTCTTAAACGACCAGGTGTACCACTACATCAAGAGACAATTGAATAACTGGAACAGTACATCTGTTCTGCATGTGAAGCCATCTCACCTGAGACATTTACACGGGTTTCTGATAATTTCGTTTGGAGAATACATCATATTATTGCTGTGCATGGTGCATATTTGTCAAATATCGTAGTTTAGATTTTCCAGACTGCAGCGTCATCTGTTGTGGCACATTGTAACTAATTCTGAAAGCATGTCTGCCTAAAATTTTAATATTGTTTCAAGCATATTGCAATAAACTGTGTTTCTATCATTTCCCGTTTAGTTTTTATTAATTTTCAAATCTACCGGTCATTTTTGAAACACCCTGTAAATGCAATAAACTAAGATTAAGAGACAAACTAATCTAACCGGGTGACAACTCACGCAAGAGGAAAACCCACTTCTTAATCGCTCTTCTATCTGTATCAGTTCTTTTTCAACGCAGCAGGCGATACGGACATTATACTAAAGCCTTAATAAGGCTGCGAAGCTGTTACTCATTTACCACCACCCGAAGAGCTCGTGTAACTTAAGGTATGCTTCGGACGCGAGTAAAATTACCCCCCACTGGCTTCTCGTAATATAGAAGCAGGGACCAAGCAGAAGACCCTCAGGCTTGGCCTACCACCCCCAGAGGTATCATTTGAGGACTTTGTGACTACGAACATATTTTACACACGCCAATCACCTTTAGCGAACACCTCAAAATCTTAGGCCGGCTCCAGCCCCGAACCCGCAAGCTGTCAGTTATGAGAACGCTTCTATCTGTAACGTTTATATGGGTTAACGTTTATTATCATGAATAACATATAATTGCGAAGCATATTTAGTTGAATAAAAGATTATATAAATTTGACTTTCAGAGTTTACGTATAGAGACTGTTGTATGCTCTAAAACTTCTTTTACACTTTTGTTCGCCCCAGGGGCACACCTCCTTTAGTGCATGGGGTTCACGATCCCTGAGTGATCTTTTCCTAGAGTTCTTCCTAGTAATCACGAGCTTACCTCTGTAGTGTTGGCTCCTTACCGGGTTGGACCACATTAAAATCGGACCATGACGGGCCTGTCGTAGGTCAGCTTTGGATTGGTACCCATTTATGGGTCACTGTTGCGGCACTGCCATCGATAGTTTCTGCTGTATATCTTTGGATAGGTCAGCGCAAAACACACTTTACAGGTTTGTTCCGATCTCAATGAAATTTTGCTAGATCTTCCCGTTGAGAGGAAGATGAATGTCTATTTTTAATTTCCCTCTAATTTTAATAAACGAAAATATTAATTAAAACCTTTAGAGTGCTAATTTATTCAACTTTTTCAGTTTACTTTCCAGCGACGCTGAGCAAATGCCACGAGTAACGATCTTTGCCGTGAGTTTCGAACATTTTAAAATTCTTATTTGCTTGTTCTAAAAGGTTTAGTTTGATTTGAAGCTCTACTATCTTCTGTTTTACTATACAACGACTAAAAAGACCGGGACCTACTTCTTTAAGTGGATTCCGAACAGCTACAGACATCCATGTCAACAGAGGGAATCGAACCCACGAGCTTCGGTTCAGAAAATCAGTGCCCTGGAATTCGGTCGTCGTTCGAATCTCTCTAGAAGGAGTTAGAAGAAAAATATGGATTAAGCTGTACAGAACGAATATTTCTCTGCTAAACACCGATATATTTTTTAAAATAATGACTTTTACTAAATATTACTAATTAGCATACAGCCCGTCATAAGACGGGATCAGTAAAATTTGTAATTTTCAGAATTGTAAAGTACCCTATTGAGGAAGGTAAAAAAATGATTTGCTTTTTGTGTTTTGGTTGTCCAAAATTTAGCAAATCACTTGCAAACCATGTGGTTATGTATAAAAAACACACAAACAAACAAACTTCTTAATTTTCAAAGCTATATAACTTAAAATCGAGATATTTATTAGTCTGCGAAATAGACTCTTAGACTTTTATGAAAAGAATTTGTTGTTAATGCCAGTAATAAAATTTTCATTCCAACAAAAAATAATCGATGATTCAATTTAAAATTATCACACATGTACCTAACCTATTATTAAAGCCAAATATAAAAGAAAATTAATTACGTAACATCTAAGTTCAGTGATAAAACGTATGAAAATAATGCAGACGAAATTTAAATAATTTAAAATAAGAAAGGATTAAATATGAATAAGATGATTAAATAAGAAATGGTTAAAGGAATGACGTCATAATGCTAGAAAAATTATACCTATTTATTATGTGATAAATTGATAAAATTATTCATCTGCTTTTAACCGGAGAAAATAGGGTTTGAAATAATGGTCTTAAACGCTTGAAAAGATAGGAAAGTGTGGAATTCGAACGTTTTAAAGAAGACAATATTTTTTGCTGTGATAGGAAGCATTATATACCAATTGATTAAAAATTAATCAATTAATTTTTTGCAATTAATTTTATTTAGAATCGCCATCATAGTTTAGATAAACCTTACTCGCTTTGAATTTTACTAACCCCAACTCATCAAGAATCGATTTAAAAAGTCTTTATCCATTCCAGGTCTAACCGCTTCATAAATACTAGGATAGACGGACAGATAACTTAGGCTATTATTATATGGGGGATTTTTTTTCGAAAGATCGATTTTAAAACGTTTTTACGAAGTATATATTTAAATTGCAGTGTACACGTACATAATTCTACTAAATTCTACTATTCGGTACGTTTTAGCATTGTTGAAAAGTGCAGAATTATATGTTTAATATCTCCGTAATTCCTGATATGACCATCATTTTTTAATTCACCCAGAAAAAAAATCTTTGTATCCTCCAAGTGAGAACAGCGACAATTCACTTTTTAATTTGGAATTTCGTAAAATCTTACAACATTCTTCTACAATAAAAATGATCAACTTTAATCTAAACAAAATATCAAACCTCATCTTCACCCAGACAACACCTGATATTTGAGCTAGTATATACTAAAAATCAAACGTAACTGGTAAAAAAAAATGTAAAATGAAAAGAAAAAAAGTAAGTAAAAATGGGAAATAGGTAGTTGAGGGAAATAAAATATGCAAACAGTGTAACATTTTGAAGGGAGATGTTTTTTCTGTGTTCGTGGAAATAAAAAAGTATTTGTTTTTATCACATGAAAAAATAACACTAACAATCTGTTTGACATTTTCACTTTGTATAAACGTAAGGAGAAGAGAAGGAAGAAAGGGAATTTTTAGTGGGAGTGTGTAGGAGTGTCGTGTAGTCCTCGTTTATATTTGAATATTTAACCTGTGTATAGTGGTGATTTTATTTTGATTGCGTTGTGTAAAAGTATTTTTGTACTAAATTTAACCACAGGTTTTGAGAAACTACAGACATAAATATGAAGATAAACTAAAAGCTAAATTAACAGCATCCGAGACTAGCTTAATATTAAAAAAAGTAAATTTATTACAATATATATACATCTAAGTACATACAAAATTGATGCTAATTTTCATAAAATAGGCTTTGTCAACATCTTCTAAATTAGCTCTGACAATTTTTTAATACTTAAGTAATTTTGTAAATAGAGAGAGGACCTAATCTCAATTTCAAAATGTATGTAAAAGGGGGTACCTTTGGGGAGTGAAAATGGTGTGCCCGGAAAACTGCTGGTTGATGGGTATCTATGGATCTTTCGTCGGTCTGGTCAGGGGCTTCCTCCTGAGTGTTTGGGGTGCGGCCGTGCTATTTGATGCAGGAACACTTCCTGTCGGACTTGGCTGGACTCTCGAACTCGTTCCGTCGGACTCCTCTCTTCGTCTGGACTATCGAACACCTTCTGTCGGACTCTCTCCTCGTCTCGACTTCCGAACCTCTTCTGTCGGACTCCTCTCTTCGTCTCGACTATCGAACACCTTCTGTCGGACTCTCCTCTAGTCTCGACTATCGAACACCTTTTTTTGGGACTTCCGAACACCTTCTCAATTTTTAGATTTTTCTTATTTTATTAATTTCAACCTTGTCCCCTCTTCCTTCTTATCGTCCAATCGGGATAGTTGTAAGAATATCATTGGTCTGCTTAAACCCCGCCTTGAGACCGCCAACGTGAAAAACCTTATCTCTTCTAATTGGGCACTGTCCCTTAGGGACTCATAAATACTCCACAAAGGTACATTCTTATTTAATGTCAAGTACGGAGACGGGATTCTAATCTGAGACTGGGATCAGAATCCAGTCCGAGACCACCGTACAAGACAACAATATCCGTAAAATATAAATTTATGGTTCTCTGTCTTTTTACAAAGATGTGATGAGGTCAGATTTAGATCCCGAGCATTTTACTTCTTGTATGAATGGATAAATTATATAACTGATCTAAATCGCCTCATCACAAAGAGGAGAAAGTAACTCTAAAAAAACGGTACCGATAACTGGAAAATATAGGTGGCTCTAACCCACCGCGTCACCCGTGAGGTGACCGAGTGTGAAAGACTAGTCTTAATGTAATTAACTCATGAATGAGACGAGCAAAGACTCGCAAGAGACGAGCAAAATGGGTACCTAGTGTCTGGGGTATAGCTAGATACCCTTCCACTGGAGATAGTATGAGGTTTGGTTTGGTTTTGGAGCGCTACGGTCTACTTCTTGCAACATGAGGGAAATGAGACCGAGGCCTAATGAAAGCCGATTCCGAACGGCTACGAACATCCATGCCATAGTGGGATTCGAAGCCACGAACTCCAGCTCCGAAGGCCGGCACCCTAACCAATTGGCCATCGTTCGGCTGGGATAGTATGAGGAGATGCCTTTCAAGGGTTTTACTTTCATTAGGTAAACATTAGTGTCTCAATCCCAAGGTATCTCATTTCCCTTTCCCTTTTTTCGGAACAGATGCAATATCTACATTGCTTCCGGCCGCCATGTATTTTTCTTGGCGATCTTGGCAAAACCCCATTTTCTGAAAGTCGCCAAACTAAAATGGCGGTAGAAAATGCTGTTTTCCTCCTTAACCACGTTAATTATAGCCAAAAAGTTCAAAACAATATCCATAATGCACAACTAGAAAAAAAAACAAACTAAAAAGAACACCTGACACGCGAGACGACATGTCCGAACTCTAGGAATCCCATAAGGCAAAAGAAATGGCTAAAAAGAAGTTATTCCAAAGAGCTGGGTGGTGACGTCAGAAATCACGTGCATCAATGGGCTGAGAGAACTAACCAGGGTCGCCACTGCAAAGCTCCAATGTCCAATGTAGACAAAGTTAAACAGTCATCGATCGGCAAAGCGCTCTAAATATCGCCAAATTTGGCGACAAAAGCCGCGGTGTAAATGTCGCATGTGTACCCTTTTTTCTTCTTCTTTTTTCTTTCTTGGGTTTCAGTACAATAGATCTCTGGTTGCAGAGCTTTGCTTTTAGGGATCTCCCTTAGACCTGCTTTATAAGTGCTTTCTTTAATTCATTTAACCCCGTATGACAATTGAACAATGAACTATAGGAGAAGGTAGTGATAGGTGCAAACTTCGACAAGGCCCATACTTGTGTAACATGCTCTACTTAGTTTAAATATTGACTATCCATCTCTAAAATGCTAATTACAGAAGCTTTGAAAATAAACAAATATAATTTCATATTACAACCTTAAGTTTACACCTGTTTTGATCAGATCTTTTTTTTATCCTCTTTTATTTGACTAATTTCAACACGTATTTACAGTTCTAGAAGAAAAAAAAATATTCTCACAGCCGCAAAATATTTTGAAAAAAATCTTAATTTTTTCTCACTGACCCCAAAATTTGTTCCTCTACCAGTTTAATTAATTTTCTTTCTGGTTTGCTCTGTTCGTTTTGACTGCGCGGAAATCTGGTGATTAATTTCCTTCCTCTCCAGCCCTCATTATCAGCTCTAAGTCAACATTTTCCTCCCATTCTGACACAGACATTAATAAAATAATTAAGAACGACTCGACTTTCTTCCTCGATTATTTTTTTTATCTTGGTGTGAGAGTGGCACGTCGAATACAATGTTGCCATACGGCTGTTAAGAAGTTTCATTTTTTATTTTTGCTCCAGTGCTGTAGTAGCTTTAGCGATGGAATTGCAACGTACTTGTAAAGAAATAATTTTAGCCAGTTTTTATCTTCCCTCGTTTTAATAAAACCTGATGAAAACAATATGTTAATTGCGTATCATATTGGTTAAAGTGACAGCTTTTCTTTACAGTTCATGTCAATTTATGTCACTCTTGATTGGTATTTAGCAGTGCTTCTGCCCTTCAAAATAAAAAGCAACTGTAAGCGGTTTACATTACTGCTTTTATATATTTTTACATCGTTGTACAAATTAAAGGAAGTATTGTAATCAAGATACATTCCAGTTCTCATATTTCATCGAAACTTACTACTTACGTTCGTATTATTAATATACTTGACTGAATTTTTAGGAGTTTTAAAATTACACCTACTTGTCCGTACAGGGAAATTTTAAATGTCGTTTATGACCACTCTTGAACTCGTTT
>CM063506.1:76947326-76949826 GCA_032207245.1 Pardosa pseudoannulata | reverse complement strand
TAAGTTTAAAGTTTTGGGATGCGCATAGCGCAGCATCACTAAAGAACATTGACAGCAATTATAATCTTCTTACTTTCTCGTGCGAAGTAATGAAAGTATTGTAAATGCTGTGGAGTCAGATGTGTTTAGATTTCAATGAAAATATTTTTTTCGACTATGAATCAGTTTTCTCGACTTTCGGCGTTGCTTCTCTGCGTATAAGGAAACTTCAGTTTTAAAATTTTACTATGAATTTTTACCAATCCTGAATTAAGTTTAATTAGTTTGCGTCTTGTTATTTGTATGTACCTATGTATGTCACATAACTCAAAGACAATTAGTCATAGAATATTCGAGTTTGCACTGTTATAATGATTAGTAGTGCATCACTTCTTTTGATATATATATATATATATATATTTTTTTTTTTTTTTAAACCTTCGGTGGCAAATAGCCTTCCCTAAGGATTAGGCTTTCAAATGTTTACCACGAAACAGTTCACTCCGCAACAGTAGAACAAAAATTTTTTTTTTTAAATTGAGAGAATATAGTCGTGAGTTATCATTAAAAAAAAGTCATTAGTTTAAATAACTAAAACGAAACCCTGGAAGAAGGTAGCATTATGCTTGCCGTTAATATTAAGAAAAAAAAGGTTAAAACTAGCGAAAGAAGATTAAAATTAAACCAAAACTAGAACGAATCCCTAGTTAGGTGATGTTAAATGGGTTACAAGATAATATTAGGAACAGGATGCTTTTACATAATTAACTTAGAGAGGGGGTCTCCAAGCATGGGTCCAGCCCCGGAAGTGATAAAAAACAAACACTTGTCTGTACAGATATTTGAATTTGTGCTGTTGTACCAATGGCCGTTACAAACATCTTGAAAAACATGTACATTAAAAATTAACAAGAGAAAGGAACATAGATTGACAACAAAAGAAGATTTTGTTGAAATGTGAAATAATTTATAGAAAGTCAATCTATTATTACTTGAGCTATTTAAAAACTAAATTAATTTTTAACAATTTCATAAAAATATTTACAGTACAATAAAAAAATGGCTTGACCATTTAGCTGGTGCAAGTGATTAGTTCACAGTTTTCAGTGATCCAGGAGATTAGTTTCTGTGCCTTACTGCGCAGGACTTTGTTTGTAAAAGCTGGAACCACTTCGATTCCGCTCCAATCGGAGGCTCTTTAAAATGAAAATCCTTTGTTAGGTTGCAAGAGAAAAGGTAGTGCAGAGAGTTACCTTCCTGACCACAAATACAGTTTGAAGACCCAGTCGCCAAACGAAAACGAAAGAGATATTGAGGGAAGGGGCCATGTCCCGTTTGAAGAGCATTTATGTGTGGTGAATTAGATAAGCGGGCTGGGTCGACCTTCTTTAGAAAACAATATAGAGTGCGGCCAGTGTGAATAGAATCCCAATAACACTGCCAATCTTATAATAGTTTAGAATACAGAATATTTCTGATATGTCTGGCTGTTATTGGAATGTTAATTTCAGGTGGTCTTAAGGCCGCATTTTTCACAAGTTTGTCCGCCATCTCGTTACCCTCATGGCCTGCATGTGCTTTAATCCAATGCAATTCAAGTTTTGTTTTAGATTTGGCAAGTAAGTAGAGGGATTTTTGGATATTTTGTACTTGAGGGTTAACTTGGTTAAAATTTTTTATTGCAAGTAGGCTAGCTAGCCTTACTGTCTGAAAGTATTGAAACTCAGTACTTTACATATATAAAAATTTTCAATAAAACTTCTATTAACGTAGTATTTGTGGTGATTACGCAATGGCAACTATTGCCTCGTTTTGATTCACCGAAGATTGACGTCATACGTATAATTTCTGATTAAGGCCGTTGACGTAATGTTCAGTATTTTAAATAGTGTCTTGTATATATTATAAATATTGTAATGTATTTTCACATATTTTCACATATTTGTAACATGAATTCATTGATCTGTATTGATATTTGTTATAAGTAAAGTTTTATAATTATCGTATTTTTATTTGTGGCAACACAGCATCTTTTTAAATATGCAAATATCTGTAATGTAAGTATATGTTGTCTGACTGTATAAGAGTCAGTGTGACAGTAGCAGATAGTTCGGTTGCTTCGAAGGTGCTGATGTTTGTTTATGTAACTTGTATGTACTTTCAGTATTTTAAACTTCTGTAACGTTAGTTCAGTTTGATATCCGGAGCTCTACGTCATTCCTTATACTATCTTAAATAAATGCTTGTGTCTAGATCTAGTTGTTTTATTTAAATGCACCATGGGAATCCCTTCTGAGCATGGTTTTATATACGATGTGATACCTGGGATACTTCTTTAAGAATCGTCGACCCATAGCAGTGGTCTCCATATGTTCATTATAACTATTCCTGAAATAGTTTTGACTAGTTTACTCTCAACGTCTGTATATACGGTCGTGCGTATCACATCGCACATAACTCAAAAAGGATTAGTCGTAGAAGGTCGATATTAGAAGGGTTTTTTTTTTTTTGATTTAGAACT
>CM063506.1:76917326-76922326 GCA_032207245.1 Pardosa pseudoannulata | reverse complement strand
TCAAATAATTTGCAAGTATTCAATAACAAAAAAAAAACGTACATTATGTCGTGATACTTTAGCCCTAATTGAACTTTAATTGTAAAATGCTCAGACATATAAAAAAACCTTATTTTAAAATTTGTAATACTAATGAACAAGCTGTAGTATCAAAATAATGCATGAAATTTTTTGTGGAAAATCTAAACATAAGTTTAGGGTACAACATTTTTTCTTAAATAAACGTGACAATTTTATCAAACATTTCCCACATCCTCTTGCCTTTATGAATTATGCTTAACTTTTAAGCACCAGTGCAAAATAAATCAGAACAGTATTCATATGTTTTCATATCGTAGATTGATCACGAAAAGTTACAACCTACTTGGAAACAACGGCAATTCTGGTCCCAAATGAATTAATGTAGTAAAGTAAATAAGGAAGATAAGTTTTCTTTTTCATCCTTCAAACTCAGTTTTCGTGAATATTTCAGAAGGTACCTGAAAGACGATCCGTGGCTTTATTATAAATGGATGAAGTCCGATATCTGGAATTTTAAAGTTTTAATCTTATTTTCTAAAAGACACGCGAAGAAAAGTTTCTTCATCTCAACTTTTACTATCTTTTATAATACATGTACAAAGTCTACTTATCTAACGTTATTATGCTGCATATGTATATGGCATTTATAAATTTTAAAGATAAACACGTTGCTTTTTCTCTCTGTATATGTATATCTATCTATCTATCTATCTATCTATCTATCTATCTATCTATATATATATATATATATATATATATATATATATAAATATATATATATATACATATATGTATGTATGTATAAATATATACATATATATGTATATATATTTATATATATATGTGTATATATATGTATATGTATATATATATATGTATATAATATATATATATATATATATATATATATATATAATATATAATATATATATATATATATATATATATATATATATACATATATACATATATATATACATATATATATATATATATATATATATACATATATATATATACATATATATATATATATATATATATATATATATATATATATATATATACATATATATATATATATATATATATATATATATATATATATATATATATATATATATGTGCAGGGAACTGTTCAAACTTTTTAGATAGGTCTGGGCTGTTTTCCGGACATAGTGAAAATCTACTCATAAATTTAGAAAGCTGGCGTTAAACTTGTTTCTTTCTGCAAAGGTTTCGTTTTGTGAATTCTTGAAATAAGGTGTGACGTCGCTATACCCAATTATCTTCACAAAGAGGTTTTATTAAAGCCCAGGCGAAAGCGACTTTCTAACTGGATTTTCGACATTAAACTACATAGGTTTTTTACTTCGACATGCCTTGAGATATCACAGGTGATTAGAAGGTGGACGCGGAGCCGAAATGTCAGGCTGTTAGGCACCAACGAAAGGACTAATTGGAGGCTAGTAGGACGGCGAAGCGGGAAGAAAAATGCCAATGGGAAGAGGTGAAAGGTGACGTCAGGCTTAGCGAGTTTTCACCGGGCAGATTTACAAGAGAACGAGCGGAGGTAACGAATTGTCGAGGTTGGTTTTTTTGGAGAGCCTTTCTCCAGTTTTGTGTGGGACTCAAGGAGTCCCAGTTGTACCTTTGTTCAACGGTATACCTGTCGGCACCTGACAGCAGATTGTTCTTTTATGTTCGCCTAGAACCTGGGACTTTTAGGTCCGTACCAGCTCACCTTAGCCCTGTGATTTCCATTCGGAGAATTTGTAAATAGCTTCTATTTAACCAATAATGAAAGTTGTTATTGTTATAAGCTGTAAGTCGTGTAACAACCTCTTCGTCACAATCACGCTACCCGAGGATGCACTGACGTTACAAGGGTCTTTAAAATGTAAAAATTTACATATTTAGGTATCTGAAATTAGCAATACGCCTGAGTCGTTTCTCACCACGCTCTGTCAAAGTTAACTGTCCTTTGCAGTTTGCCCGATCACTAGTCTTTTTTCACCATCCATGTATTCTTGATATACTCTTTGACACTGTATACCTTGAATAGTCTAGCTGTCTGACAAATTGTATGGCCCATGCGTCGTGCAACTACGATTTTTTCGCTATTGAAGGCATCTAAATCAGGCAGCTGATCCATACGGGCAATTCTGACAACTAATTCAGAACACAGGATTACGGGATGCAAAGTTTAAAGACTTTGCCTGGGTTAAGCCCTGAAACGTCGAAGATTTTTCAAACAGAGAACAGAAATAAAACGAACGATGGTGAGGACTAAATGCGACGAAAGTATGAATTAAGAAAATTTGGAACTAAATTCCAGAAGGAGGGAAAGGCGCTCATTCGAGACAGCTGATTTCTTAAGTTTATCGCTGAGATTTTTTTGAGAGTTGCTTATGCCATTAAAATCTTGGAATCCAAGTAGAGTTTTAATTTCGTTGATAATTTTGCCAAGTTGTATAATTTCTTTAAGAGTTGAGTTGCTGTTTATGTATTTCATTATCAGCTTCATTAGCAGTTAAGTTTGAGGTATTATTTGATGTTGGAATAGATTCTAACTCTTTTTCGTTGTTTACTATTTGAGCGAACATTTTCCTAGAATTTTTGGGAATATTATTAATAGTATTTTTGTCATTGTTAGTTGGGAGGTTTGGGGTGCTTCTATTACTATTTTTTAATTTCGGGAAACTAGCTCATCCTAACCACAGTCCGCGTTATATATGCAGTTACAACAGCGCCCTCACTTGCGCATAAATGATGCGCAGCGCTATACAATTTGTATAGCCCTTGCTATCCCTAATTCAGTAGCACTTCAGTGTATGTACAGAGAGAGAGATAGTGAATATACATTGTAAATAACAAAATAAAAAAGATGAGCTGTAAATAAGACACACAAAATGGTACACAACAACAAACAAAACTATAGAAATATTCAAGTCCTTATAAAATACATAAAATGCAAATTCCAAACAAACTTTTCTAGTCGCCATGAAGCATAGAACAAAGTAACAAAGAACAGTATAAGAAATAACGAAAAGAGATATAGAATTAGCAGATCTAGTATATACCAATTTTGTTTGCTCATCAGTGGTGGTATGTCAGGATATTATTAAAAAAAGGGGAAAAATATACAAATACAGTGTACTCCGCTTAATGTGATAGCGGTTAATGTTATCCATCGTTTATTGTTATCAAAATCACTTGGTCTCGATTTCTTCTATTCATTTGTATGTTAAAATTATCTCTTTATGTGATCGTTACATCGGTTAATGTTATCAGTTTTTGAACCTCATTTTAACTGGCAAAGGAATATTCACAATGTATTTAGGAGGAAGCCATTCTTTTCCTTCCTTTCGCTGTTGTTTGAATTTCCGAGAATTGTCTCTCTTCCACCTAGCGAAATGGGGAATGATCAAAGGAGTGGAGTACACGTTCCTGGAATTTTTCAGAAATATGCACAACCTGCTGGTGGTCAAGGGATGTCAGATAAGCAGAAGGCAACACATCCTTATCGGAACTGAGAATAAGCGTATTCACATTTTATGCTTTGCTTGCTTACATACAGCTTGTCGATATGGAGGCCAGAAAGCAAAAGGATTTAATATTAAAACGAAAGATCAAAATTTTAAATCGGTATGACAGGTTATAAAAAATGAGTCAACGCTATGCTGCAGCGCAGTTAATCTTTTATCAGCATCTGAATTGCATTGAAAGTGTTGAAACGTGGAGTACAACACCGCTCCGATGACTTTTAAAAACATTAGGATTTCAAACAATTTATCAGTGAGCTTCTTAGAAAGAATTGTAGACAGTCAACAATTGATCAATTAGATTTATTATGTAAACAATTCTTATGTCTTAAAGGATAACATACAGTAGATAAATATGAGTTTTTTCATTTTATTTTAAAATGTAGTACGTGTAAATTAAAGGGGGTGGGGTAAATTTATCTAAATTTTTATATCGTTTATTGTTATCAATCGTTTATAGTTATCAAAATCACGGTGTCCCAAACTGATCACGTTAAGAGGAGTCCACTGTATATTGTACTAGTGTTAAGCGTGGTAGTAGAAAATAATCTTTATTTGAGTACTATTTTAATTTTTTAATAGAGAGAGAAAATTCGCCGTATCATTAGCCTCGAAAGCGGGTTCACACCTTAATTGAAAACTGTTGTTGCCGGTCTTCTTCGCATTGTAAACGCAAAAAGAAGTTGTACATTTAGTTGCCTTAATTAGAGGACGGCCATTAAGTTTTAGTCTTCTGAGGAAATGCCTTTAGATCTTGAACATTCCAAAGCTTTATGACCATTGCACCCCTGAAGTTTCTCGAGAAACAAGACACTCATATATTGTTTTTCTGGCTTTTAAGATTGCTCAAATTATCTTGTCTGGAGTTTTGTTTTTTTAGAGACCGCCATTCTGTTGCTAGAAATACCTTACTTAATTTAACTTATCTGCTAATTTATTAATTTTCTTGAAAAGAATATTTTATTTGGATCTTGCATCCTGAGATTCTTAGATGAACGATCGGAACTTAATGCTGTGAAAGATGTGCTAATCGACAGAAATCGTGTATTATAATATTGTTATACTATTGTGATTGAATATAAGTTGGAACGACGAGGGTGTTTCCCGAGCTGATGTTTCCATGATTTTCATAGGGACAAATTTATAATAAAATATTATCAGAATACAAATAGCCTTTAGAGTATTTTTAGTTAGTTTTTAATTTTTTAATGGAGAGAGAAATTTTGTTATCCTAAAATATTTAGAGTATAATTTTGGTATTATTTTCTATTTTTCTAAATAATTCATCTAAACATATGTTACACATCACAAAATTATTTTTGCTCACGGTATACATTTACAATAACTTATATTTCAGTAATAATATTAGAAGTAACTTATATTAAGTAAATTCTGCTTATTGCCTGGTATGTGTTTAGAAAATCAAAATTCTAA
>CM063506.1:76909826-76912326 GCA_032207245.1 Pardosa pseudoannulata | reverse complement strand
GGAGTTCTTCTATTCAGACCACATCTCATCTGTAATGCAAAATTTGAATAGTTACTGTAAATGCTTGAACATAGAATCATTAAAGAATTAAAGAATTTATATTCTGTCTTAGTTACTGCAATTTTGATATGAAAGTAAATACATTCTGCTATGATCCCACTAATTGTTAGGTTATTAACCCTAAAGATATCTAGGAAAACCCCTGGTGAACCAAAAACGCTATAGCCGACTACACGATCTTGAGATATTTTTATTCACTTATTATTTTTCCAGTTCGAAATTCCCCAAAAGCGATGCTTCCAGAAAGATATTGCGACGGGTCGAAGATTTTTAGAGAATACTTGTGGAAAAACGCAGTATTTTTCAGTTCTTCGTAAAATAAATATTCTGCTCTGAAGTTTTTTGTTATTGCTCTAACTTTAAAAAATTTTAGTTTTGTCTTTTCAAATAGTTTAATTTTTAAACTAATATAAAAATATAAACCAAATAAAATAATAAAGTTTACTACCGTAAGATAACTTTTGAAATATGTATATTAGACACTAATTTTTTATTTGAATTTAATGATTTTTGTTTGAATTTAATGATGAAAACTTTAGAAGTATCAGATTTTTAATTTAAAATCCCTTAAACACTGAAAATTTAAAAATAATAGCTGTTATTATGCTATAATTTACAATACAATACTCCTACTGATATTAGTGATGCTTACAGAATAAAATTGATAATTAGCTTCTATTTGATATAAAAAATTATTTTTTAATTTACACATTTCAAAAGTTATTTTTAAGTAAAGTGTATTATTATTTTATTCATTTGCTGTATATATTTTTAGATTCATAAAACATTAAATATTTTTTGAAGCTATTGCTTTTTAAAAATTTGAGAAAATTTTGCTCTAAGAGCATTTAAATGTAACTTTATTCAAATATAATCTGTTTTGTTGAAGATTTTAAAGCTCGAAATGCACAATATCCTTAAAGCGGTTGTTTACAAAATATCTCTCCAAATTTCTAGATGAGTTATTACCTTTGCAAGAAATACAAAAGCTACTAGGAACCTGAAACACTGTTTTTCCCCAAACCACATATTGGCAAGACGACACCTAATAAAAACAATACGGCATTAAAACCCAGAGATCGAAAACAAACTTATGAATCTGGAACAATCTCTCTTTTGCCTTTTTTCCAAGGAATGGCTTTTCACACAAAAGAAAAACTAAGTGGAAGAAACCTCTTTAGCACGTTATAGTCTTTAGCGGTATAGGAGGAAAGGAAAACGACGATGTTATTATTTCTTAATACCTCTGTTATTATTTCTCCCTCTGCTTAATATCTCGAGAAACGTGACCTGCAGAAGACTTCGACAAGATTGACAGTGACGGATGATGGATTAATCTAGAGAAGATATACTGACAAAATTAATGGTTGTTCATATTGTGGTAGAGTCTGGTAAACGGTTCCAGTCGTTTGACTGTGGATTATAGATTGCAATTCGAATAATGCAGAAAATGTTGTGAAAACATTACGAGGAGAGCTCCAATTCAAAATATTAGAATAGTCAAAAATCGGTAGTAGCCTCCACTTGACTTTCTTGTATACTCATAAAAAAGGAAAGGTAGCAATTTTCGTTAGACATGTTTTAGTTTTTAATTTTACGAAATATATAAACATTATCACATAAATAAAATTTTTCTTTAGTTACGTTACTAAAGAAAATTTTTATTTGTGTGCTTATTTTAGAAGCACAAATGCGCACTGCTAGGGGATCACAATGGGGATGTGACCAGAAGTAACACAAATTGTGATAAAAATCTACGATTTTGCTATAATAAACATATTTAAAATTTAATTTTTCTAAGCCATAACGTACTCGAGTTGGCATGTTTACATACTGTGTTCATTGGTGAAAAAGCTTTCACTACGAATTCAAGATCACGTTAAATACTTAGTAAAAAATCCTTTACTCTTTATGTTAGTGATGAAGAGCTGACGGACGCTTCTTACATAGATAAGAGACAAGCATGTATCTGTTTAATATATAAAAAGACCACTAGAGGAGAGGAAAATAACGCGGATGACTTCTCACGAGAAAGAGTTTTAGATCAGCATTTCTTTTCTAGCTTGTTAATGTGGTAAGGGGATTTAGATCATTCTAATTAATATAATTATTATAAATTAAACGAGAAGTGAAATGCTCGGGATCTAAATCTGACCTTATCACATCTTTTGTAAAGGAAATAGAGCCTATAAAAATGAATTGAATGGATTCGTCGTGTGAGGGATTCTTAAGCGGAATTCTGATCCCAGGCCCAGATTGGAATCATATCTCCGTTCATGACACTAAATAAGAATTACCTTTGTGGAGTTATTTATGAGTCCGTAAAGGACAGTGCCTAATTAACTAGCTCAGTATAACTATGCAGACACTGCTAATAGACATCGTCCCATGTCCATCTTAGGTAAAGATGTTACTTAAATTCTATTAGATAGCTACTGAC
>CM063506.1:76877326-76902326 GCA_032207245.1 Pardosa pseudoannulata | reverse complement strand
GACTTTGTGTATGCATGAAAGCGCATATATGGAACAACACTGTAATAATATACTATATTTCTAATAAAAAGAATTTAAATTAATTTTATACTATACATATCTTAATTATATAAATAATATATAAAAACAAAATTTATAATTTATTTGTTCTAATAACTGTGTTACACCTGTATATCAAGTATACAAAAACGAATTCTGATTTTGATTTCATGAAATATCTATATAAAAAATTAACCTTCCCCCCATACATATATGTGTGTGTATATGTGTTTGTGTTTGTGCCTTTGTGTATGCATGATAGCACATATGTACAACAACACTGTAATATACTATACTTCTAATAAAAGGAATTTAAAATAATTTTATACTATACATATCTTAATTATATAAATAATATATAAAAAACAAAATTTATAATTTATTTGTTCTAATAACCGTATTACACCTGTATATCAAGTAAACAAAAACGAATTCCGATTTTGATTGCATGAAATATCTATATAAAAAATTAACCTCCCCCCATATATATATGTGTGTGTGTGTGTGTGTCTTTGTGTTTGGGCCTTTGTGTATACATGAAAGCACATATGTACAACAACACTGTAATATCACAAGTTCTTGGTAACTCTAAGGGAAAATTCGATCAGTTCGCTGTGTTCCAAACCTGCCGGAGAATCCTAGGAATGCATCGCCGTATCCTATTGATCAGAATGTATGTTTTGTTAACAGTTTAGAATTTAATCATTTCGCATTCCTCTAAGGGAGGTAAATCACAAGATAGAACGAGATTAGAACGATTCTCGTTTCGGGAGTTCAATGTTTATTTATTTGGACCGTGCATTTTGACATAATGACTTTTCCAGTGAAGTCGAACTAGTGACCTAATTAGTACCAATGTTCTAGTTTTCTGCTTGCATAAATAATATTGTTACGAACTTCAAAAGCTGGGTTCGGGGACTGAATGTACTTAAAAGACTATAGCACGGAAACAATGATTTATTGGCAATCACTTTAAAAATACAATGAGGAACAACTCGAGCACAATGCCGCGGGATCACGTACCTCTTTCTTACATCAAACAACAAGCACCGGTGAAACACAGCACACCGTGCATACTTCTTACAGAGAGATCCACTTAACGACTCTCTACTGCATGGGACTCTGTCTGCCTTATATAGGCCTGAAGAAACTGCTGGAATATTCCAGAAATCGGAACCGGAAGTTGTCACGTGACGCCCCACTTGGCAACATTTGGCGACACTTGGTGACACTTGGCAATGAACTTGGCGACAAAAATAGGTTGCCAAAACTGTCGCCAACGAGCCGATGGGTATCTTGTCAAATTGGTGAGATAACCATAGAGTCCCATGCTAAATTTATGGTTCACTAAAAAAATTCGTAACAATATATACTAAGGAATATATGTATAAAAAACGTACTGAGTTTTCATGTTCGTTCATTGGATAACAAATTCTTGTTCATGTGCACACAGAATTCTATTATGACTTTGATTAGCCGTTATTGAAAAAAATCTGTGAATGTTTTGTAACTTTCGATAACTATTAGGAACGTTTACACAATTATATTGTGAAAATAGCATGCGGGACAATAGGAGCAGTTATAGATCCCGAAGTATAAACAGTTCTTGAAAAAAATTAAAATTTGTTCACATATGTTTTGTTTATAAAATGCAGAGTTAACAAAAACATTTCATGAAACTTGTAAAAAAGTTGTCTACGAACAGACAAGATTATTACTTGTATTTTAACTAGTATGAATACTCTAAGTTTTAGGTTTCATAAATACTGTCTATTAATGAATACACTCATATAAAAATGCCGTTCTTAAGTTCCTTTACTAGATAACGAATTACTTTTTATCTGCATGCATAATTTTATTATGACTAATAAACTTATATAATTTCAAAATTTTAAATGTTTTTTTTTTAAATTCTAAGCATTATTAAATAACTATTAATTGTATTTCTATGAAATATTTTGTGAAAATAGCATTTAGAAAGATATGAACAGTTATAAATCCGGGAATATATAATTAGTTCTTGAAAATAATCCACATTCGTTCACTAATATTTTAATTATATAATGCAGAGTTTTCAAGAGAATTTCATGAAACTTCCAGAAAAGTTGTTTGGCAACAAGAAAAAAACTGTACTGAAATTTAAATATCGTCATAAGGAAAATATAGTTTCCTTTCTTCCGGTTATTTCTTTGTCATAACTCGGCATTGTGCCTCTTTGAAAAGCCCCCCAAATTCTGCCGGAGGAATTCAATGAGACATCTGCGGTATAGAATTCATCTGATTCATTCGCCCACTTCGGAATTCATTCATTTCGAATTCCTCGGTGGGAACTAAATTGCCAACTTGGGCAACACGGGAATGCCGGCGTTAATTAAATATTTGCCTCTTATTCGAACCGTGCATTTCGACTAGGCTACGTTTCAACTAATGAATACTAGATAAATAGTTATATGTTTACACGCATATATTATGAATGTAGACTAGCTGGGGAGGATTTATAATACTGTTTGTACATTTACTATGCTCAATTGACCGCCCTAAAGCTTTTAGTTTACTGATGTATGAGTTTAAACTTTTGAAAATATATGCAAAAAAATAGTTGTTTCTCTGACGTACAATTCAGTAAATTTTTAAACATAATAACTCAATGTGTAAGGGTGCATTTCTCAGCGGAATTGTAACAGGAGCGGCGTTTTGCGAGTAAATTTAATTATTCAGTTAAATCTCAATAGATCGATAATTATTTAATTTTTTAATAAACTTCTTGTATTTTATATTGCAATATATAAACAAATATATAAATAGAAATATATAAATAACAATCATAAGATTTTTGTAAACAAAAAAAATATTTTTTAGTGGATAAATTTATAATATATCGTAAATATGAAAAATCAAATAGAAATAGTAGTATATAGTTTTAATTTTTTCCCATTATGTGGTTTCGCATCGACTGATGTAAAAACTAGTTTTTGTTTGTCTAAATTTTTCCAGAATCTATATAGTAGACAAGAACATTTGGCTTCGTTTTCCTGTATATACCGTTATTTTTGTACCCACAAACAAATTATGTTGTTACACTAACCCGTACTAGTACCTGACCCGCGCTCAAGTATCAATCGTCAGAAAACGTACTAGTACGTGTCCTGCCTACAATGTTTTAATGCTTTCTTATAGAGGCAGCTAAAAGTATGTAAAATTTTTTGTTTTCTGGAAACAATTTTTTTTTACTTGGAACGATTTTTAATATTCAGTGAAGATAGACGGAAATTCTATAAATAATTCCTCAAAATTTTAAATATCTGCTTTTTTTTATCATTTTGTCAAATTGATTGTCATTTTACTATATTTCAGTTCTCACACTGTACTTTAGATCTAGGTGGGAAATTTCCATCTCGAAAGATCGTCATAGGTGGCAATATATAAGGTTGACGAATAAATTCCTTCCTATAAATTGTTGTGTTTCCAATTAAAGTATATACTCTAATTATCGTGCCCCAGTTCAACTGGAATCACCAATTTGCTTTAGATTCTGTCATTTTGTACAGTTTTACTAGCGAGCCCGACTTCATGTGAGAGAGGCTGCAGCTGTCATAACAGACTACAAGCAGGAATTCTCTGATAACAGAAACACTCGATGGTTTGCTGAGATATTCAGCTAATGAATCCACTCTAACAATGTTTAACCTTACGGATGCAACTGATAAGTGATATTTTAGTGCAGAAAGAAAACTCTATACAAACATGAAGAATTAAAATTAAGGGAACTTTTTCTTACATGACTTTGGTATACGGTATGAGTAAATAGTTGTATGAGACAATTTCTGAAACTCTTGAAACCTTTTTAGTGCAGAAAGATCACGATATTTTAGTGCAGAAAGAAAACTCTACACAAACATAAAGGACTAAAATTAAGGGAACCTTTTCATACATGACTTTGGTATATGGTATGAGTAAATAGTCGTATGAGACAATTTCTGAAACTCTTGAAACCTTTTTAGTGCAGAAAGATCATGATATTTTAGTGCAGAAAGAAAACTCTACACAAACATGAAGGACTAAAATTAAGGGAACCTTTTCATACATGACTTTGGTATATGGTATGAGTAAATAGTCATATGAGACAATTTCTGAACTCTTGAAACCTTTTTAGTGCAGAAAGATCACGATATTTTAGTGCAGAACTACACAAACATGAAAGACTAAAATTACGGGAACTTTTTCTTGCTTGACTTTTTAGTGGTATGAGACAATTTCTGAAACTCTTGAGACCTTTTGGTAACCTTATTTTGAGTTATTGATATTAATATTATCATTTTATAATAAATATATCCCAATTTTTAAATGTTTAAATTTTTATAGTCTTTTATGGATTTAGTCACCAAAAAGTTTTTTTAGAACATGTATTAACATTTTAAAATTTTTTCATATTTTTCATGAATGTAAAGTAGTGGCGAGAACAAATTTTAATCTTTCTGTAACTTTTAAAACTAAAATTTCATATGCTGCTTTAGAATATTGTATTTACGCATGATAAACATAAATCTCTAACCAATAAGTTTTTTTAAAAAATAAAATTGTAGGATATTTAAAATGAGAGCAGATCTCTAATAATGACAGACTATGTTGCAAAGTGCAAAGTTATTTAAACTGCATATTTCTTTTACTCTTGGGGGATTGTAATAACTTAGATGTAAAATGCTAATTATTATATATTAAGAAGAAATGTTTCGGAGTTAATTTAATTTTAATTAGCTTTCATTAAAGGACGAATTTTATTTTTTATATTTACAGAGAAGACCGAAACATGAACCACTTTGAATTAATTATGGGTAAATTAAAAAAAAATACTTGGTGATTCTTACAATAATTTTGGTCATGTAAAACATATTCTTAAACTCACATTTTCCAGTTAAATTTCGTTGACTCGTGAAGTTAGGACTCTAAATACATGCGAAAAAGAAACAAAATTGATAATTATGTATCATAAACATCTAGAAATGATTTGTAACTTTTGAATAACACTTATCAGACTATTGTCAAGGATTGGGACAATTTTTGGAAAAATAGTTCATACATAATAAAAAAGATAAAAAGTTCCTTTAACCCCTTAACGTGCAAGCTCGAGTTAACTCGAGCGCGCTAAACTGGCCAAACTTTGCACACTCGAGATAATTCGAGCGGTGTTGTACTTTATGTTGCTGTAATTTTTCCCACTCGATTGCAATCGAGAATTGAAAATAAAATAAAATAACTCATATCAAAAATGATTAAAAAGTCGTTTTAAACATTGCTATTTTTTTTTAAATTTTTTCATTATAATTCCTAATTATCTATAATTTGCTTTATAATTCCTAATTTCTAATTTGTATAACTCCCAAAAATATCAATAGATTCCTAAATTCAAAGAAAAGCTGCAGTTTTCTGAAATCTTCATAGAGCAAATAAAAATTGACATTTATCAGATTATTAACTATATTTGTGTAATTACTTTGATAAAATATTTCATATATATTAAATAAAAGATTAAAAAGTATTTTTAATCCTTTTAATTCTTTTTACTATTTTTTCCTTATTATTCCTAAAATTTATATCCATAGCTTACGAAATTTACAGAAAAGATGAATTTTCTTTCATCTTAGTAGAACAAAAAGAAGCTGACATTTGCTAAACCATAAGCAGTGTTTGTGTAAATTTTTGAAAAAATAGCTCATGCCTATTGAAAAGATTAAAAAGTTTTTATAAAAATTCTAATTTCTTCTACGATTTTTTTCCGCCTTATGTCTAAAATTTATATCTTTAGCTTACGAAGTTCATAGAAAAGTTTGTTTTCTTTCATCTTTTCATCTTAATAGAACAAAATAATTGAAACTTATCCTATTTTTGGGACTGATTGGGTGATTGTTTTTTTTCTGGAAAAATGGCTCATACATATTAAAAAGTTTTTTTCAACATTGCAATATCTTTTATAATTTTTTGCTTACAATTGCTAAAATCTATATCAATAACTTACGAAATTTACAGAAAACATGCAGTTTCTTTTTAACATAATACAGCAAAAAATGACATTCTTAGAATGTTGATTTTATTTAGATGATAAACCCCGAAAACATAAAAAGGTTTCTCTCTCGCTATAATAAAATAATACGAAATAAATAAGGAAATGTAACTTCTGTTTCAAACTTAATTTAGGTAAAAATGAAAGAAGAAAAACATTTACTTCAAATTCCCCGAACATTATTCCAAACCATTGCAGGTCATCTTAAATTAAATTAGCTGGAAAATAAGAAGTAGTTCGTTTTTTATTGCTTTTTTCCAAAAAACATTTTCCCATTTTTAGCTTAAAGAAGTCAAGAATTGACTGATTAGTGCCATTGTTTTTATACATATAAAAGCATTGGAATTATATGTAAGATGCTGCAAAGTTCTGTATTTTTAATGTTTCTCGAACTCTCTTAAAATTTTTTTATTGGATTTAATATTATCTTTCTTAGCTGTTTCTTAACAAACTGGAAAGCTATAAAAATTGTTAAAGAGGGCTTAGCAACTTTTGTGTGGAAAAGTGTAGTACAAGAATTCCAAATCTTTCTATACTATAGAGCCCATTCTGGAATACTGATGAAGCAGCAAGAACATAAAGGAAGAAAATTCTAGAGAACATTCTAGGTAAATTTATTGGTGGGCATAATATGCTATAATATATATGTTACTGTGAATGCCCGAAATTGGAGAATGTCGACATATACCAAAAACCTAGGTGACAGACCGAATATTTGATTATATTCTTATATATTCGGTCTATCACCGGTGTATATCAACAGACCCCATGCACTGATGGTGAATGTTGAAAAACTATTTTTGTTGCGTTATTAAATTATACTTTATAATTAAAACATATAATAATATATGTCAAAATAACACATACCATTAAGGAATACTCCAAAGCCCCTGTGTTCATTTCAAAGAAAAATATCGAAGAGGAGCTTCAACCTACTGCGCCTTCTATCAAGCCCTGACTAAACAATAGGAGTTTATTTCTATTTTAAGATCGGTCGCAAAAGATAATCTTCTAATGCATGAAACGAAAACGTTACAAACCTCAAAAAGAAAATTTCCTCCTGGTCAAATTGATGACACTGGGCGAATACAAGTCCCTGATGTCGACCGTGGTCGTACAGATGTCCGAAAAGCATTGGCGGTTGTTGTTGGAATAGAAGACTCAGACTTTTATAAATTAGTAAACAAAGAGGATACAATCAAGCAGCTTTATACCCGTAACCAGTTTATAATTTCTAAAGAAAAGTTACTTTCCATAGATGAGATTTCTTCTCAAGAAATGCTGCTAAGAGAAGTCGCTGCAGCTAATTCGAGAAGTGGAGGGCATGGCTATACACGTTGTCATTGCAAAAAGAAATGTTTTATTACTAAATGCCATTGTAAATGTAAGGGACTTTTGTGCTATTCAAATTACTATAACAATTTGAATTGATGCAACATATAAGATAGCATAACGTCAATCACATAATTAAGTTAATTATTGGTATTATTTTTTGTTCTAAGAGTGGTTTGTTTGTTTCAATAGTTACATGTGCTAGTACTCTAGAGAATAAGATATAAATATCTGACATGTTCAACGTTCACCATTAGTGCATTGTGAATGTTGACATTTACCGGTGTAAGTCAACATTTTCCAGATTTCGGTCTTTCACAGTAATATATACACATAATATAAAAGAAAAATATTAAAAAATCAAATTTTAATGCACAAATATTATTAACAGTATTCTTACGAAAAATAACTAATCAGTAAAAAATACAGTCAAAACTTTTCGAATATAAATGGTTAAATATAAAATTTAAAAATACTGCTATGTGTAAATTAATACATGTTTCTTGATCATTTTTAACGGACTAATTTTATGATAAGTGTGAGAGTGCAGCTATGTTTGACATAAGGTTTGCGAAACTGATTTGCTCGCCACACTCACACGTTGTGGGTTGAATGCCCAAGTTTTTTTCGCGACTACAGAAGCTTGTTATAAAACGATTGCACTTAAACTTTCACCAAGTTTTGAGAGTTGTGATTGGTCTCCAAAGTTCAGGACCATCCTTGGAGTGTCCTTCTCAGAGCCGGGAAAGGACATTGTGCAAAAAGAACAACGAAATCAGCACAGGATAATGGAAAAAGTATATTGCTGAGTAGATAAGAAGGAAGGAAAAAAATAAGTAGCGTTCTCTTGGATATTGGCAATTTTTTTCAGGCGTAGACGTGGAGTGCTTCTTTAATTTTTTAATTTTTTAAAAATATTTTTTTTAGCATATTTCCTTGTATTTTGTTCAAAATTTGAATGTTGTAATATAGATCAGGGGCATTTTATTATAATTAAAGACGACATAAAGTAACTTGGGTTATTAATGGCTTTGAAATAACCACAACAATGTATCAGCAATAATATTTAGTTTTCTCATATTCAATACTTTTTTGTTAAAGAACATTGTAATTTCAATCAGTGGGAGTATTAAATACCCCCTTGAAAATGTGTAGAGGTCGCTCTTCGAACCCAAATGGATAATATGAACACTTTTCGTTAAATTCTAGATGGTTTTTTATTGTTGCTGATAGTAAAAATGGCCTACCATTGACACCAAACAATATTAGTTTAAAGCAAAAAATTTACCTCTTTGCCCAATATATACACCTAGAGAAAAAAATGTAAATACATTTACCTACAAAATAACTTTTGAGAAATGAGTTTATAAAGTAATTTTTATATTAAATTGAGAGTTATCATCTTTTTACTCTGGAAATCTCAGTTAAGTTAATATGAGTAATGTCATATTTTATAACATGATTAAATTCCTTTTTTATAAATTTCAATTTCGAAACACTTTATTTTCACAAGTCAGATAGCTTTAAATATTTGATTTACAGAATAAAACAGTTATTTTACTCACATTATTTTATTTTAATTGCCATAATAACTATTTCTCTTCTTGTAATTAAAATGAAAAATTCTAATAAATTTTTACTAGGAAACATGTAGAGTACAGATAATTTTAAAAATAAGTAATCAAAAGGAAACGTGATAGCTTAGAAGTACAAAATATACTAGATTAATAACGGGTCATCATTATGAAAACCTGGAACTTCAGTAAATTTACTAATTAGATTTTAAATTACTTCGTAACTACTGAACCTAAGAATATCATTTTTAGCACAAATTATTTCATAAAAAGTTTCTTTATTTAAAATTACCTAATAGTTTAAACATAAGAATGCTTATAGTCAAATTATTATTCCTTTATACTACATTGTAAGAATTTCTGGGAGAGCATATTATTTTATGACTTCTTTAAAATTAAAATTCGTTTACAAAAATAATTTATTTTAATACCTTTTGTTTATTAAATTAATTTTTAATCACCTACTTCTTTTATAAAATTTTATTCCAAAGAAGAAAGAGAGATGAATTAGATTTTTATTAAATTCGCTCATAAATATTACAAAAACAATAAATAAATGTAAAATATTAAAATTTGAACAGAGTACCAATCACATTTTAAATTTTTTGCAATTTATAAGTACAAATTTAAAGGTTTTTCAAAGGGGATTTAAAAACACATCATGAATTTTCTATACAAGAATAAAAAAATATATATTATTCATTGATATTTAAAGATTTACATAAAACATAGATGATATATGGAATATAACATAATGATTCATTTTTGTAACATCTCAAGTTATGCGTTCTAGATTTTCCTTTCTTGTACATTCAATTTAACTAAATACCATTTTCTTTCAAGGACAAATTGCCTTTTCACGCTTATCTTATTTAAAAAAATATGATAAAAATATATAGCAATGTATTTAAACTAAATTTACAAAAATATACTATTAAACTCCTATAAAATAATTTAAACTTTTAAAAAAGAATTTACTATTTTAGTGAACATTATTAATTCTTTAAATTAACCATTGCTCTAGAGATAAAGTAAAAATTTTGTCAGTCAAAATTTTGAGAGGGGTACAAACATGAAAATGGAATTTTCCTTCATCTCTCTCTCTCTCTCTCTCTCTCTATATATATATATATATATATATATATATATATATATATAATATGTGTGTGTTGTGTGTATATGTGTGTAATATAAGGCTTTTTAATACGAAGTATATTCTATATATATATATGTAACCTTGCATAAACGCAATAAGACATTCGAAAATTCAATTTCTTTTATTTAGTTTTAATTTAATCTTTCTTTAATATTCGTTTATTCAAACATATAAAGCATATACGAAATATATAAACTCTATATGAAAACTTAAAAAATATATCGAAATATAAAATTATATAAACTGTGATATTAAATTTGCTTATATAATTTATAACCAATCATATTATTGAAGTAGTGAATGATGTAAACCACGTTTTAAAATTCTGTTTTTTAAGAAAGAAATGGAAGGTTTTACTAGCAAACATTCGAGAATCTTGCTAAAGTTCTATGAGAAGATTACAGTGAAAATAGAATCTTAATCTGAAAGAGCTAAAAAAATCATATACACACACACACAACACACACACACACATATATATATAATATATGTATATACAATGTATATATATATATGTATATATGTATATATATAAATATGTATATATTATATATATATGTGTATGTATATCTATATTATCTAACATATACACACACAAACACACACATAATATATATATATATATATATATTATATATTATATTGGTGTGTGTGTGTGTGTGTGTGTGTGTGAGGCATGTGTGCCGTACTTTCTTTTTGTTGTTCAAGATCAGTTTTCCAAAGTGGGGTACGCGTACACTAAGGGGTACAATAAGATTTTTATGAACGTACAACTGAGGCGAAAGTCAACCCCCTGAAAATCACGCTACTCTGTCCAAAATGAAAAAAGGTACAATTATCTGTGGAGAATTAGACTGGTTTCCTTCTCTTCATGACAAGTTCGACTACTAAAATTGATGCTGATACTCTGATATGCATGACACGGCATTTGGAGAGTTTGCAAATAGGCTTGAAAAACTATTTCCTCGATTTAAACAAAAATATTGAATGGATAAGCGATAGTTTTAACATTAACACAACTTACATGCCAGAAGATTTGACTCTAGCAGTAAAAGAACATTGTTGGAATTCTTTAAAAAATTAAACATAATTAACATCATTCTGTTACAAAAAGTGTATATAACAGAAAATCTTGCCTTTTCCAACTTCATATCTTTGTGAAGTTGCTTTTTTAGCATTTGTAGAGATTAAGTAGAAAACAAGGAACAGACTATTGGATGTGGAACCACATCTGAGATTAAAATTAACGAACAGGGAACCAAATTATGACGATCTGTCATATCAGCAAAAACAATTTCATCCTTCACATTGATCCAAATAAATGTTACTTACAATATAACTTTTATTTATATATTATTATGAATAATTTTATTTCTCTTTTCTTATTATTTTGTGTATGTCACAAAAAAATAAAAAATAAATATATTTTTGATTGTTTTTAAAACACATCCTTTTTCTTTCTTTCTTTTTCTTTCTTTTATTCTTTTTTCTTTTTTTAAAGACTACTCAGCGTTATGAAAATTATAGAAGGGGTACACATATATCAAAAGTTTGGGAAACACTGTTCTAGAATAACGATCTGAAAATATTCCATTTTTTAAAAAATAGGGTTTATGTAATTTCCTATGTTTCTTAATTTTTACCGCATATCTTGAAATAATTCATTGTTTCGTGATCCATAGAATAACAGTGCCTACCAATACGCAAAATGGCGTTTTCAAGAAGTAAAACATAATGCGGAAGAGGGTAGCAGCAGCCCAACAAATTACTTTTATTTCGGGCATTTCTTATGTGCTTTACATAGATGTGTTACAACTGAAATGAACATAAATTATTTTGGATGGCTTCCAACATTCTACAGACAATTTCATTGAAAAGGCTTACACGCTCGTTTTTGAAAAGGAGTTTCTTTTTCATTACTAAATTAAAAATGCTAATTCCTTCTATAAAACAGATGCAAGTATACCACGTGTATAAACATTAATGACTGTACAATTTTTAGTTTTACTTACATTAAGTAAATTAGTGATGAAAATGTGTAACGAAATTTTTATCGTTACTGGAAATATATTTAAAATAGGTATTGTTATGATGTTAGCACACTTCAGCCTGTACGGGTTGAAAAGCAACGTTTTCAGTTTACGATTTCTTTTCCCTAAGAAGAAAGCCTGGATTTTCGTGTGACAGAAAAAGTGTCTTATTTCCTGTTATATTTTATTATTGTTTAAGATTTTAAATGTAAAACTTATTTAAATTAAGAGAAAAAAAACTACAACATGCGCAATAAAGAGAAAAGGAACCGAATAGTTCGGTAAAGTCTATATAATGTGCATACACTTTTATATTATAAAAATATATTTATATATATATTAAATCTATATTTATATTATTATTAATATTAAAATTTAAATAATACATAAAATATAAAATATGTATACTTTAAATATTATATATTAAAATAAAATTTAATATAATAAATGTAATGTAATTATGTATATTATTGTTAAATTATATTTTTTTTATATTTCTTTTTGTTTTTTTTATATGTATTATAATTAAATATTTTAATATATGTGTAAATATGTAACAAATGTTTTATATATACAATAAAATAAAATTATATTTTATTTATAAATTTTTCATTAAAAAATATATATAAAATTATATAAAGTGAATAAGAAGTATATATAAGAATATACTGTATATATTTTTATTTTTATATTTATATAGAATACCCCAATAGCTGCCAAAATATTTTTTATATATGTTTTATATATGTTAAAATGTAAAAATTTTAAAAACGAATGTTTAAAAAAATAAATAATGATTTTAATAAATGTTAAAAGTAAAAAAAAATACAAAAAATATATCCCTTATGGAACCCTTTAAAAACTCATCTCTTACTTTTTCTTACTGTTTTAGCCGAACGGTGGCCGTTTGGTTAGGATGCTGGCCTTCCGGTACCGGAGTTCGTAGGTTCGAATCCCACTGGGGCATGGATGTTTGTAGCCGTTCAGAATCGGTTTTAAGCTGTAGGTCCCGGTCTCATTAGCCCTCGTGTTGCAAAAAGTAGACCGTAGCACTCCAAACCAAATTTTCAAATCTTATTATTGTTTTATATTTTGGACTCTGTTCAAAATTTTCTTTAAATTAACTTTTTAGGTTCTAGTTCTCATTACCGCTAGTTCCCATTTTGCCTGTGTGATAGTTTTTCGGAGTTAGAGGACTCGGCCTAGGCAACTCCGTGAACCATCTCTTTCTGTGTGGCTTCTGTGTGACATCTGTTAGACTGCTTACTGCTGCTACAATATGAGGTTATCAAGATTTAAGTGAGTTTGAACGTGGTTTTATAGACATCGCACGAGAGATGGGACATAGCGTCTGCAAGGTAGCTAGGAAATTTGGGTTTTTCAGCAAGACCATTTGAAGAGTGTACCGTAAATATCAGGAATCTGCTAAAACATCAAATCTACCGACATATCTGAGCCTGGAAAAAGATAGTTCAAGAACGGGACCAACGATCACTGGGGAAAATCATTAGACGAGACAGAAATACAACTCTTCCTCAAATTGCTGCAGATTTTATTCCTGGGCCATCGACAAGTCTCAGCGTGCAAACCATTCAACGAAACATCATCGATATTGGCCTTCGGAGTCCGAGGCCCATTCGTGCACACTTTATGACTTCACGACACAAAGTTACTGCATGTAGTTGAACATGTTTTTAAGCTCCAATCATGTGCGCAACTCATGGGTTAATGGAACAATTTTTACTGACATAAAATTAAAAAGTTCTACTCTATTGTGCAGTTCCTAATAATATTTCCTAATAGCATTCTAATAGCATGCTTCTAGATCATTATTAACGACCTAACTTTATGATGTGTAGTTAGTTTTGTTTGCATTTCGATGAGTTAGATTTAATACAGTTTGTAAAAACAAAAACACAAAATGGATATAACAATTTAAAAAAAATAGAAGTCCACTTAACATCAAGTAGTTTTTTAAATGTGTAATTTAGAAACTACTTTTTTAAAATTTAATAATTTCTAATTATCTTGTGTATTCTTAAATTCCCAATTTCGTTAATACAAGCAACATGTTATATTCATAACCTGATAAAATCACCTTTAATTTCTTACAATTTTCAATTTTTTCTATGTTTTAAACGTTAGGTTCAAGTTTTTACTTTACGGAATAAAAAAGATATTTTACTTGAATTTCATATAAAATTTGAGAACCTAATATACATATATCAAACAATACCTTGTAGATAAGTGATTTTTCTCCATGTCATTTAAAAGTATACTACTTGAAATGACTGGATTTGTTAATATTTTAGAGACCGAAATGAAAGAACTTGCAAAAACTATTCTAAAAGGTACAGAAATTTTTGTTTTGTGATGAATAGAAAACACGTTGCTTTAATGAAATTTTTCTCAAAAGGTACTACGTCCCCTTACGACAATTTTTTTTATGCATTTGATTTTGTGTATATAACACAAACAAATTAGCTATATCTATTTCATGTAATTGAACAGGTTTTACAAGTGCAAATCACGTGTGTAATTCATGGACTATGAAAGCGATTATAGTAATAAGTAAAAAGGAATCGGTTATCAATCCTAAGCAGATCTATGTAAAACGTCCAGTACGCTGCTTTTCTTTTGTAAGGGATTGCATTTCAAGCGAAAGATCTATTTCATTCCGAAAAGACAACTAAGCTTTATGCGGGATTTGAACCTGAACTCACCGGCGAAGCAGATAAATAAGGAAACAATTGTGTTTACCGGACGGCTCTAGGTTTATTAATACGTAGTAGATAGTCTGAATTATTCTAGTACACGGTACATAGATCGCTGATGTGAAAGAAAGAGAAAGAAAATCTTTCTCATATTGAAGATTTCTTTCAGATATATACTGCTGTGCTTTTTTTTTCTCACGTGTTTACCGTTTATGTTGCCGCCAATGCACTCCCATCGATTGGAAACGAAAATACAGGTAACGTGGAAAACCGGGGAGGGGGATTACGAGCAATTTTCTAAGTACCTCGGCGAACTGAAAAGGCAACTGCAAAAAAGAAAGAATTTTTCGTGTTGATGGCTTCAGTTTTTTTAGTTTTGACCGAAAACACACTTTTCATCGTGATTGGCTTCCAAGCAGCATCACGTTTCGATACGTGCGGAAAGAGTTTAGAGTGGGAAATAAATTTAAAAAAATTTTCATCGGGTTGATTGCATATATGAATGTATATATATATATATATATATATATATATATATATATATATATATATATATATATATATATATATATATATGTATATGTATATATATATATATATATATATATATATATATATATATATATATATATATATATATATATATATATATATATATTATGTGTATATATGTATGTATGTCAGGTTTGAAAACATAAAATTAATAATTTAGGGTTTGAGAGCAGAAAACACAGAGTACTATTTTAATGCAGGCGCAGGAATCGTTAATAACCCACCCAAAGCACTTGCAGATCAAGGATTGGGAGAGAGCTCTAAAAAGTAACTCTAAAAGTATGAGTCGTAGAAATTTGCAGTTTTATTACAGAAATGTTATGCGACATCAGGGTGTAGCCTAGCCTAATGGGTGTACCTGCACCCTACCCTATAGGGTAGAGAGCAGCCTATCTTATTGGGATTGCAAGTGCTGCCTTGGGAAAGAGTCTACCCCGACTCAAAGGCGAATAAGAATTTAATATTAAAAATAAATAAATAAAATAAATAATAATGAAAAAATAAATTAAAAATAAATAAATAAATAAAATAAAAATAAAATTTAATAAATAAAATTAATAGAAATAAGCTGATATTACTTTAGAAGTTAATAGCAGGGGAAACGCTGATTCGGTATGGAATCGTCTGAGATACGTTCTTTTTATGGGCTAGGTATAACAATGAGAGTACAACGCTATAGTACTAAAGGAGTAAGGAGAATACAGACCAATTATAATAATAAATTAACAATTAATAATAGCTAAAGTAGGTAGCAGGTAGGGTGCCATATGTATTTCCGAATAATACTAATGCCTGG
The DNA here is from genome assembly GCA_032207245.1 of Pardosa pseudoannulata. Classification (NCBI taxonomy): domain Eukaryota; kingdom Metazoa; phylum Arthropoda; class Arachnida; order Araneae; family Lycosidae; genus Pardosa; species Pardosa pseudoannulata. Next base: position 76,886,075 of record CM063506.1, on the reverse strand, counting down.
GAATATTTCTAGTAACTTCGAGGTTGGTTAACTTAGACTTATAAACAATATTATATCAATACCGTAAAGGTGGCTTAATAAATAAAATGCTAAAAAAATATACATAAATAATACTTTTGTATACAACTTGACAATTAACTTAAAAATTATGAAATTTGGCAATATGCAAAACTGATATAAGCATAATTAATAACACTATAAATTTGTAAATAAAGTATATAGTTTACAAATATTATAGCAATACCCAATATGTGGCTTGATACAAAGCATGTGAAATCCCATATACATAAACAAAACTCTTGATTAGGGAATCGACAATTAATTTAAAAACCTAATGAATCTTGGATGTATGCAAAACTGTTAAAACATTATTAAAAACACAATAAATAAGTAAAAGAAGTATTTAAAAATTTCAAATATTATATTAATACTGATTCACTGGAGCTGATTATCTTTTTGAATTATCTATTATCTTTTTGAATGGGGTTAATGCGTTAAATCAGTATTGGCACTTCCGTTAGTTATTGAATATTTTAACTAACGAATCTCTGACACTGACTTAGTACCTTGAACCTTCGTTGGAATGTAAAAGAGCATTGAAAAGTTTATCAAATTGCTGCTCTCAAGTTTTCCACGTTTTATTGATAAAACTGGTAAAGGAAAAACAGTGTTGTTGTACCTTTTTTTTATTAGTTAACAAAGCTTCTATAACAAAAATTCTGAATAAAACTCGCCAATGTATCGTCATACTTTCGATCTAGTCATTGTTGAATTAACACTTAGTACGCAGGTATACTTCACCGCCAACTTACGCGTGCAGCGAGCGTTTTTTCGTGAATCGCTCGAAAGTTTAATTATTCAGAAAAATCGCAGTAAATCGAAAACTACTTTGTTTTTATGAACGAAACTTTTTTTTATTTTACACTTTAATATATACTGTATGATTATTTAACAAAAAAAACAATATTTTTACAAAATCACAAAAATAAACGATTTTTAAAATTTTACAATGTATTCAAAAATATTTTTTCATGACAAGTACAAATAGAATTATTTATTATCAATTTTGTATTCAACAATAAAAAACCAAGCTTCAAACTGACAAAACACTACTTGTACGTTTTGCAGCTAGGAATTCGATTGAAAACGAAATAACGCAACAAAAGACCGAGTAACTCGACAATCGTAACTTGCGGAAAGACAAAATGCAAAGTGTTGCATAGCAACGGAAACAACACGCATATCATGTCACAAATACGTCTAATTATGCGTATTTAGTAGATTTGTGGTGGTTAGCGGGTATCCACCACAAATCTACTAAATACTTATTTTTACGTGACCCGCGCTCCAGTGACAGACTGCAAAAAACGTAAAAATACGTTGCCTGCACGCGAGGTGTTGTTGTTATCAAAAGTTTTTGTTGTTATCAAAACATAATATTATCATTTTATAAATATTATATCATATACAAGTACAGATATTATATCATAATATTAGAATCTGATGAGTCGATTCTCACAACGCCCCCCAAACAAAATAAGTTTCAACAAACGTTAGCAAAAGGAAATATGTATAATTTAATAGCTGCCATCAGATGCTATCATCCTAATTCTTGCCTTTATTACAGCGTCGCCGGCTGCTAAAGCGTAGCAAGGCTTTGACCATGGATTTGGCCGACAAAGTGGGTCTTTTCCGAAACAGTCTGGTCTCCCTGCCGGAATCGGAGCCCATAGAGGGAGAAGAGCAGCTTGGAGCATTTCCACACCTTCCGGACAGCTTGCTCAAGGCCGTTGGACTTCTCAACACCGTCATCGAGTGAGTACCTAGATATTTTCACCCGTTCTTTCTTACTTTCCTTAGAAGTTTGGGTGTACTTTCATTAGCTAAATATGTTGTACACTGACAAGTGTCATGTCAATTCTATATTGAAAGAAAAAAGATATCCATCATTTCTGTTACGTTGTATGGACCAATACCTTTTCAATTCATCAATGGAACATGGAAAGGATTACAGAAAGTTTGTTTAATCTGGTTTCTACATTTGTAAATACATATATGAAGCAAGAAATAAGTTTCCGACTTCAGACGCTCTAGAATGTGTTATATTGGTCCAAATATGAAAAATAATTATATTTGTATTACTGATCAGTTGATTTTTGTGCTAATTTTTTTTATTTACTCAATTGAACAGACAAAACGTATTCTACAGACTAGATCTTGAATTGATATTTTCCTTATATATATATATATATATATATATATATATATATATATATTATATATATATATATATACATATATATATATATATATATATATATATATATATATATATATATATATATATATATATATATATATATATATATATATACATATATATATACATATACATATATATACATATATATTACATACATATATATATATACATATATATATATATATATGTATATATATATATATATATATATATATATATATATATATATACATATATATATATATATATATATATATATACATATACATATATATATATATATATATACATATATATATATATATATATACATATATATATATATATATATATATATATATATATATATATATATATTATATATACATATATATATATATATATATATATATACATATACATATATATATATATATATATATATATATATATATATATATATATATATATATATATATATACATATATATATATATATATATATATATATATATACATATATATATATATATATATATATATATATATATATATATATATATATATATATATATATATATATATATATATATATATACATATATATATATATATATATATATATATATATATATATATATATATATATATATATATATATATATATATATATATATATATATATATATATATACATATATATATATATATATATATACATATATATATATACATATATATATATATATATATATATATATATATATATATATATATATATATATATATATATATATATATATATAATATATATATATATATATATATATATATATATATATATATATATATATATATATATTTATATATATATATATATATATATATATATATATATATATATATGGGTATGTGGGAGGATAGTCTTGTTTTTGACATAGGGGTTTGTTAGCATGGTTAGATGGTGTGATAAACAGGAGTATGCTTAACTGATGAAGAGATTTTATTTGGAAGCGTTCTCAGTTTATTTTAATGAAGGACAATTTCACTTTAATTATGGAAACTAAAAATACGAGAAAGCCATCCGAAAATGGGATGAATTTTATCTTAGTATTCTTCAATCTTTAGAGTAGTAATCCAGGATCTTTTGAATACTTTTGAAGTTCAAGAAACCTTTTGTGGACATTTATTAGGGTATTCTTTGAAATACATATTGTTTTAGATTTGTTTAAATTAAAACGTTAGTAGGAAAATAATGATATGAATATGTATATAAAGAGAATATAATATGTATATGTATATATTATATATATAATATAATATGAATATATATATATATGTGTGTATATGTGTGTGTTTATGTATGTGCATGCGTATGTTTGTGTGGGAGAGAAGGCTATGTATGTATGTACAATGGAACCTGCTTGATGGATATTACAAAGGACAAACATATTCAAACTACTTCAGTGGGAAAGCTTTTTAAGCGGAAAACTGCGAAAATGCATTATTAAGAACATTTATCTCTAAATTTGTAGTAATGGGATTCATATATTGCGATGCTATATATTGCAGTGGTATTTCTTTAATTAAAGAAAAATTTAACGTACAATTTGATTATAAGTGTGTACATTCAAAATACCTAAAATATCATTCTTACCGAAGAATTCTTCAAATGGTTTTGTATTAAGGAAAATATTAGATGCAGCTATAGACTAAACACTAGAAATAATATCATTATATCAATGTACCATAATTTTTTTAATGAGAATTTGGGCTTGACTTTTTTGTAACGCATTTGCTATGATCTTTATATTTCGTCCTCACATATAATGGTTTGGGATAAGGGTCGAATTAGTTTCACTTACAAAAGTTTGAAGTTGCTATTCCTTAGTATCAGATGGTCGAAACTTCCTAATTTTCAGAAATTATTGCTGGAAAGAAATACTGTTTATTGTTGTGCTCTATTATATTCAGTTATTCCACAAATATAACTTTTATATCTTTGTTAGGGAAAAATTTAATTAAGCGTTCCAATGAATGAAAAAAGAGGTTTGGTAAAAAAAAAATTAGGGAGGAACTATTAGAAATAAATTTTTTTAAAAGGGGAAATTTATTGTTATTGATATATGAATATAACTGGCATCATAAAAAGTAGAACTTCTTAAGTAAAATTCTGAAACGAGGACTAATACTTCAATAATATTTTTTAATATCTGGTTGTTGGGATACAATGGGTGATTAAATATACGAGGAGGGCCCATTCGACCTGCTTTCGTGAAGTTCTTTACAGATAAACAAGTATAACACAAAGGATAAATGGTGGTATAGTGTTCACTTCTGCTCTATGAAATATAGTTTAAAATAAGTAATTACAGGAGTTTGAAAGCTCCTCTACGAATAGTGTGACGGACGATGGATGAACAGGTAGGTCAATAGTTTTAGATACCACAGTCTGTGAGTTCGAATTTCGCAGCTCGCATAAAAGTTTCTACCTGTTTGTAGTTGCTTTTAATAATACTTAAATAGTACTTTAATTCTAACGAGCTTTTTATCTAGTAAACGATTGACTGTAGCACTCCATACTAAACTTAGAATGAATGTCAAATTTTCTATTTAACCCATATTGGACCGCTGTCCTATAAACAGGACAGCAAATAGAATTCCATTTAATAATAAAGTTATAAACATTTTCTGAGTGGATTTCATTTTAAGACCTTTAAAATAGCCACACTTTATCATAGTAACAACAACAACAACAACAACAACAAAAAAAAAAACACTGAGAAATCAAAATATATTGTATTGTAAAATATATTTTTAGCAACCCTTTAAAAATTGTCATTTTTAAATCTTTAATTTTATATTTATTATTATTATTATTTAAACATAGTTTAGGTTACTTGTAGTACTCCAGACATTACATTAGTGAGTAACGCTAGGTCCAGAAAAAGGTATTATAACACCAAACACTTTATCCATTTTAACGATGATTCTTCAATTGATCCTGAAGATCGTCATTGTAAAATTCGACTTTTTTTTATGACAAAATCAGCATAGCCTTGAAGCAATCTGGTATATTTTCTGAAAATCTCACCATCGATGAAAGAATGGTAAAATATTTTGGAAGGCACAGTTGCAAGATGTTCAAGAAATATAAACCTGTAAAATTTGGATATACATTGTGTGTATTAGCATCCTACAACGGATATCCTTTTTCTATTACACTTTACCAAAAATGCCAGTTCAAGATGCAAAAGAAAATCAACAACAGTGTGCTTAAAATGTAATGTTGAACTTTGCTTTTGAATGATTTCCCAAATTTCACCTATGAATCAGCCTAATACAATGTAAGTGACACTTATTAAATTTTAGTAGTGTATTGGACCGTTGGCCTAATTATAGGACAGCTAATTGCTTAAAAAATTAAAATATATTTTTAAAATTTTGGTTTTATATGCTTAGTTACACCATACTAATGTTATGAATAAAGTTTTAAAAATTTTCAGAAATATTTAGTTGGTATGGTACAATATGGGTTAAAATAGTCTGTTAGTGGAAAAAAGAAACATTTAAGATATTTATAAGTCAAATCTCACAACAGTAGCTTTGAAAATAACATTTATAAAATACAATAATATAAAAAATAAAAATAAAAATTTTCTACCTGATGTCTTTAGATAGTACTTATGTTCTAAAAAGATTTTCATGTAGTAATAAATTGACCGTAGAACTCCAGAACTAACACGGAATAATGTTAAATTTTCTATTTAAAGTAATATGTAAGTGGAAAAACTAAGCATTTAAAATATTTATAAATAAAATCTTATAAGCATAAGGTTTAAAAATAAATTTTATAAAATACTATAATATGAAAATAATTAATATAACATGCATTCTTCTCTTTTAGTATTTTTAACCTAGAAATTATCTTCGATTATCAATGAGCACTTATTGCTAAAAAAGCTTTTATAGACAAGCAATGGGTTAAAACACTTTCGACTCTTATACAAAACTTTTATTACATTGAAAAATGTAATTTATGAATATTTATAAAACGCAGCATGAACTTGAAATGTATTAGGACTTTTTCCAATACCACGGTCCTTTAAAAAGAAAGTTAAAAACTTTATTAGAAATTATTAAGTATAATTTGTAAGAAATTCAGTATTCATATTCAAATTATTCGTTATTCTAAAGCAATTGCAGTACAAACCTCATGAAAACGTTAATGAAAGAATCATAATTAATGAGTATAGACATAGAGTTCATTAATCATAATCCAATTATCTCCCAACCGCGAGTGCACCACTAAGTCAAGTTAAATCCTGTCACAATTTTAAGCTTATTTACTTTCAGTTCAATTTCATTTTGAAAAATTTATATCTGGATGCATGTACTGCTTATTAATGGTAAGATTTTCGTTTTTTTGCAATGCATTTAAAGGATCTCCTATTTTTTAAAGTAGTCTAGGGTAATGGAAAACGTGACAGCTCTTACTGAACAGAAGTTTTTGAATAGTTAATAAAACCACACATATATTTGTGAGGTATGTTGTGTAGTCCTCCCTTATATTTGAGTATCAACCTGTGATCAAATGTATAGTGGTGATTTATTTTTAATTGTGTTGTGTTAAGTATTTTTGTACTAAATTTAACCACAGGTTCTGAGAAACTACAGACATAAATATAAAAGTAAACTAACAGATAAATTGACAGCAACCGAGACAAGCTTAATATTAAAAAAATAAATTTATTAACATATATATACATCTATGTACAAATAATGCTAATGCTAATTTAATGATGCTAATTTTCATAAGTAAGCTTTTTCAAACTCTTCTAATTTCGTTCTGACAAATTTTATATATTTAAGAAATTTTGTAAATAGATAGAGGACCTAATCTCGATTTCAAAAATGTATGCAAAATGGGGGTACCTTTGTAGGTCTAAAATGTTGGGCCCGGAACACTTCTGGTTGAAGGGTATCTATGCCTGATCAGGAGAGGGAATCTATATCATCCGTTGGTCTCGTCAGGGGCTTCCTCCTGAGTCTCTGGGTGCGGCCGTACTATTTGGTGCAGGAACACTTCCTGTCGGACTTGGCTGGACTCTCCTAATCCGGACTATCGAGCACCTTCTCCTCTGGACTCACGAATCTCTTCCGTCGGACCCGACTGGACTCCCGACTTTTTGAACACCTTCTTTTGGGACCCCGAACCTCTTCTCTGGGTCCTCCGAACTGATCTCTCTGGGACCTCCTCATCAATCTCTCATCTTTTTAGATTTTTGATATTTTATTATTTCAACCTTGTCCCCTCCTCTTTCTTGTCTTTTAATCGGAATAGTTGTAAGGATTTCATTGGTCTGACCAAACCTCGCCCTGAGACCACCAACGTGAAAAACCTTATCCCTTCTAATTGGGCACTGTCCCTTAGGGACTCATAAATACTCCACAAAGGTACATTCTTATTTAATATCAAGTACGGAGACGGGATTCTAATCTGGGACTGGAATCAGAACCCCGCCCGAGACCACCGTACAAGACAACAATATCCGTTGAAAAGAAATTTATGATCCTCTATCTGTTTACAACGATGTGATGAGGTCAGATTTAGATCCCGAACATTTTACTTCATGTATGAATGAATCAATTATATAACAGATCTAAATCGCCTCATCACAAGGTATTTAAGACTTTACAAAATATAAAAATATGAATTTATGCTTCATCGTTGATTATATAGTCAATTGTTTAATTTTCTACTATATACTGCAAACGAGAAAACAGTGAATCTAGTTTCTGTCAAGTGTTACGGTTAGATATAAGCTCCTTTCATCGAGTGGTGAACGAGATACAAACAGTTTATATGCTGAGAAACCTTTTCATGTAATTAAATGCTTCACTTGATCGTTGATAAATGATGTATATTAGAATTTTTGTTAGCGAAAATGGTCATAATAGTCACTTTATGTTTGTTCCAGTTTGTTTGTGATAAATATTCTGAATTAGCTTATAGCCTGTCATATGACGGGATCAGTAAAATTTTTAATTTTTTAGAATTGTAAGTAACTTCTACACCCGACCCAGCTTTCGCCATACGGGGATTAATAGGATACGGGGAATAATATCTAAAAATAGGATAATTTTTAGAATTGTAAATAATCCTATAAGTCAGATAAAAAAATGGTTTGTTTTTTGCTGAGAATTATTTGGCACCGGCTCAATAATTTGTTTATCTTCCTACACGTTTTAAGTCTACCGATATTGGGAATGCAGTTTAGAATCACGTTGAATTCATTTGGTTTGGTTTGGTTTGGAGTGCTACAATCTACTGTTTTGCAACAAGAAGGTTAATAAGACAGGGACCTACAGCTTAGAGCCGATTCTGAACGGCTACGAACATCCATGCCTCAGCGGAATTCGAACCCATGAACTCCAGTATCGAAGATCAGCACTCTAAACATTCAACCATCGTTCGGCTTGAATTCATTTGGAAAGGTAATTCAA
>CM063506.1:76864826-76867326 GCA_032207245.1 Pardosa pseudoannulata | reverse complement strand
AAAAAATAAGGAATCTTAAATAAATCTTTATTTTCCAAAGAGCACTTTAAAAATTATACCCTAGAGTTTCTTAGGAATTCTGAAAACCTAAGAAGAATTTCATGAATATAAACACTCACTTCATATATTCTGCCTAACTTAAGTTTCCGTTAGAAGAGTAAATGAACCAATTTCAAATATTTATGTATATTTAAATACAAATGTTTCCCAAAACATACAAGATAGCTATTATATAAATATTAAACATGATTCTCTGTGACTTTTCGCTTAAAAAAATTCTCAACTACCCTTCACATGGAAAAGTACACTCTTTAAAAGTTGAAATAAAGCTAGTCTAACACACATAACGTTTTAGGCGGGAGTCAATTTTTTCAAGCCGCTTAAAAGGTTTTAAACGTTATCCAAGATTTATTTTCTTTTATAGTAGTGGTAAAAATTTCTTCTCGGATACTTTTAAATGCGAGTTTAAAGAAATTTCAGTAGAGTTCTTGCTTGCAAGGAATATTGAAGTACGTTTTTCGAAAGGAATAACTCTATCTCATAAAATCATTCATTAGTCCTATTATTTATTTATTACTTAAAATTCAAATTTAAAACTCATTTTGTATGAAGTATTATACTTAAAATAGTATGAAGATATGAAGGGTACGAATGATATAATTATTAAAATTTGTATACATTTAATAAATGTAAATAAATTAGACATTAAGATTAGATGATATATTTTATATCAATACTAGACAAACCGACAGACGTTATCCTGTTTGAACGCTGTAAATCCAAAAATTGTAAAATATTTTTAAATAAATTATAAATTGGATCATTTTTATAGAAAGGTTTGGTTTGGAGTACTACGATCTACTGTTTTGCACAAGAGGGCTAATGAGACCGGGACCTACTGTTTAAAGCTGATTCCGAATGGCTACGAACATCCATGCCATCAGTGGGATTCGAACCCGCGAACTCTGGTTCCGAAGAGCAGTGCTCCACCATTCGGCCATCGTTCAGCATAAAAAAGAGTAAGGAAAAAATTATTTAAAAAAAAGTTTTGATGCCAATATACGTACAGTCATCACAAACATAATTAGATTAAATTGAAATTTCCACACCGTTTGTAATGGGATTCGATCCTGGAACATATCTTACTGAAACCCGTTGCTCTGGCCACTGCGCCACACAAACGTTGGGAGTGAAGTGTTTCAAGCGGCATTATAATAATCTCAATAAGCACGCAATTTTAGATGTTTAATGAAAAAACATTTTCTATCGAATCAAATTGTGAATCTAAAAAATTCTCGAATCTACTTAATTACATACACAAAATTTCATCAAAATCAGTCCATCCATTTAGGAGGATTTCTGTTACCAACACCCGGACAGAAGAATTTTATATATAAAGGTTTTTACATTGTCACATCCACTGACATACAGTTTAATTCCAAAGTTTTGCTTTTCTCTCGCAGATTATAGAGATATATTGTATCATTTTTAGCTTGTCGCATTTTTAACGTTAATCTTAAAACAAATTGAGCATATTACAGGATAATCTTCTTCGGTATCTACAGGAATATTTGTAAGATCTCTCAGCCGCTGCTTTTGCAACTCGTCATTATCATAATGTTAAGTAAGCAGAACGATAGCCGATTGGTTAGGGTGCTGGCCTTCGTTGCCGGAGTTCGTGGGTTCGAATCTTACTGTGGCATGGATGTTCGCATCCGTTCGGAATCGTCTTTCAACTGTAGGTCCCGGTCCCATTAGCCCTCGTGTTGCAAAAAGTATACCGTATCCCTCCAAACCATAGTGTTAAATAAATACGGCGCTAGCAGGACTACAGGTCATTTTGAACTCCTAGAAAATAGCGTAATTCCTTGTTTATACAAGTGTATCCTTTTATATTTTCCTTCTACATAGTTATAAATGTCTATATGTGCTTATAAGTGTCTACACATTTATGCTATAAAGGCATTCTTTTATACTTATATTGTAACGTGGCAGTTTCACCTGGGGGGGGCAAAAGTTTGCTCTATACATGTTCTGAATAATATTCAGAAAGCAGACGGTTTTATTCCTTCATGAATATGTAAAGAAGTTTAGGCCAGTTTGCTATTATGTAAATAATCATTTATTAGTTGATATTAATCCTTTTGCATAGTTTTTTCTCCTTTAAGCTTCTGTGTTACGAAAGTATCGACATTTGATTGGTTTTATAACTTCATTACACACTGATTAAACGATATCAATTTTGGTGTATGTTTTGATCTGCAACACCGTGATACAAATTATTAAAATCAATTAATTCGTCCCTTGAAATTTAAAATAAAATTTTTTTAATTCTCTCAAAATCAACTTCACCTGAAAGTTAACTTTTCAAATTTAACGCCCAGAAGTCTTCTGCAAATTTTCCAGCTCCGCTCCGTTTGAGTAAACTTTCACTCACACTCGCGGGTCTGGGAATAAGGTGCGGAATTCTTCCACTGCTTTGTTTTCACAAGATTCCGAG
>CM063506.1:76849826-76857326 GCA_032207245.1 Pardosa pseudoannulata | reverse complement strand
CAAAAAAGATGATGCACAATCACTTTCGTATCGTCAATTATCTAACAACTGATTACCTAAAATGATATTGTTACATATATATATATATATATATATATATATATATATATATATATATATATATATATATATATATATATATATATATATATATATATATATAAATCACTGCCGCCCTGCCTAGGCTTGAATCAAGCCTTCTTACACCTCATATCCTTTTTTTATACACTGCATAGAAAGGTTTATAATTGACAGTTATTTTATCGACTGTATACTTATCATTTTAAAGAAAGGTTATAGTAAAATTTTTATACATGATTGATCTCGTATTTTTCGATACCAATTTTTCTAATACTGGTTAGACTAAAATAATATTGTCACATATATATATATATATATATATATATATATATATATATATATATATATATATATATATATATATATATATATATATATATATATATATATATATATAGTTGTGTGTATATATAATATATCAGTGTGTGTATACCCGCACACTAGTGTGGGGCTAGTAGGTATGTTCATTATGTATGCAATAGGTGACCAAATTTCCAGGGCCGATAGAATAAATGTTAAAATATGTTAACTAAGTTTTAAAAAAATATTGACACTACCTTGTGAGAAACTTATTTCTCTCTGAGCCTCTTCGCGCTTGGGAATAGCAACTGTCATAAAGTTTGGTTAATGTTTAATGCATACTTCTTAACGTATTTTTTTATTATATTGCAGTACGATTAGTAAAATAATAAGTTTTTTTTTAAAACAACTATTTTTATAGAGTAAAAGAACAAGAAGTGTGGAATTTCCAGTCTCATTTTGTTACTTATGTTTTACAAAATATAAATTTCAATAAATTTAAAATGTGATGTAGGGGAGAGTGGGGCACCTTGGGACATAGCCCACCTTGGGACACCTTTATTTTCAGGCTTTAATTTGCAACCAGGAATTAGTTCTCATGTGTATTGATAGATGGCATTACTCTTCACTTCTCAAAGAATTTTGATGAAGATAGTGCTTATAGGTAAGGAACAATTTCATTTTCTTTGTTTTGAATAACCCAAAATTACATCAATGTGCATTTTAAAAAGTAATTTTTTTTGAAAAAAAAATTAAAATATTTAAAAAAAAGTATTGTTATGAAAGAAAATTCATTTATTATTATTTCTATGCTAATAAATAAATTGTATTGTTAAGCCTAACTGTATAGTAGTTACCAAAAGATACTATGTAAAATGGGGCAGGTTGGGACACACATAGATGGGCACCTTGGGACATTTTAAAAAGTGTAAACAAATATCAATTCAAGCAAAATAATTAATATTTTGGTGCCTAATTTTTAATTGATTTAACATGTCAAAATATTAATTTATTAATCTTTTTTTTCAGAAAAAAATGATGAGAACAAGAAAAACAAACAGAAAGTATTCTGCTGTAAATGCTAATATGCTTGAATCAGCTGCAAATATAAGATTTGTTAAAAATATATTAACTTGAACAATTTTCAGCTATTTCTCTTTTATAACAGTTAATAAAAATAATTTGAACAGTATTTTGTATTTGTTGTTTAGTGTCCCAACCTACCCCATACAGTGGGGCAGGTTTGGACATTTAAAAGGTATTTTATTTATTTTATTACTCTTTAAATAAATGAGATATTAAGTAGGTTTAATGTTCATAAGAAGCAGATATGATGACAATATATGCATGCATATTTATTTTTTTCAAGTAGCTTTAAAAAAAATTCATAAAAATGTTTAACTGAAAAGTGTCCCAAGGTACCCCGGTCTTCCCTATGCATTTTTTAAGTCTTTTAGTGCGTAGTCATTTGTATGGAGTCATAAACATGATAGGAAGCTTTTTATTCATCGTGGTAGTTTGTAAATGTACTAGGAATTCATATTTATAGTGGACCTTCTTATACTATTTTACCAGCAGTTGGTTATTAAATCAGTTCTATATAATAACAATATTAATAAAAATTTGAAATAGCAAAATGAATCATTTAAAAAAATCTGTTTTATATATTTTATCGAGGTACTTCTGCAGGATTCCGCTTTATAAATTGAAATGTTTAACCCTTTAAAGGTCACCAAAATAAATTCATGGAAATTTAATGTAATTTGTGTATAAATGTTATCTATAAGCTTTTATATGTAAAATATATAAACTTTTTTTACATTCCTGAAAAGGGTTTGCCTTAGAGGATACCAAATTAAGGTTTGAGAAGTGGTTTAACTGATGAACCCCTAACCTTGTACAGCTTGAACATTATGCCTTTTTAAAAGTTTAACGATACTAGAAGAACAATAAATGATAACCTTAAACTGGTATAATAAATAAATAGCTTGACAACTTAAAAGCGTTGTTTGTATATATACTTTTATTTGAGGTCATAAGTAAGATAAATTGAATCTCACTTCTCAAGTACAGAAAGTTTAAATACATATATTTCAATAAAAAGAAATAAATAAGTTAAACGTAGAACTATTATCTGTTATATATTTAAAATATCAAAAATATAATATGTATGTATAATAAAAATGTATAATATGTATATATAAATATATATATATGTATATACACATATACATATATATATATAATTATATATACATACATATATATATTATATATATATATATATATATATATATATATATATACATATAAATATATATATATGTATATACACATATACATATATATATATACATATATATATATATATGTATATACAACATATATATATATATACATATATATATATATATATATATATATATATAATCGAAAACTCATCCATGTCTCCAAAAAGTTTTTTTAATTGCAAAAGCTCTTGATTCTACATCATTGGCTTCCATATATCATAGATGTATGAGATCGGAGGCGTAAATAATTATAAAAAGATAAAGTAAAGTAATCCAAAAAGTAAAGTTAAAAAAAAAAAAAAAGATGTTTAATAGGTGGTTTTTCTACGAAACCACTGTCCATTAAAGGGCTAAGCTGGTCGAAACTGATATAATTCAGGAATGACTTAGTTGGGTGACTTAGTTTCTGCTATTAAAACAAATATTTTATCCTTTTAACCCTCATTTCACCCCTTTGAGATTTAAAAGGAATTATCCTATACTTTTATATACTTAGTTACACCATATCAATGATATGGATTAAGTTTTAATAACATACAGACATATTTAATTGGTGTAGTACAATATGGGTTAATCTGCTTATAAAGATCTGTTTATAATTAAAATTAGAAAAATGTGGATGTAGACAGGTAATTGTTATACAAGCAATGTGAGCAAATGGGCATCCAACGTTAATGCGGCATTTAAAGAACTAATTTAATTTTGTTTAGATAATTTATAATAAAAATGTTAACGTAATTCCTGATTAATTAACAATGACGGACTATTTCAGCTCTAGGTTTTTAATTGAGTAAATTTAGGTTTGAATAAATTTAGAATATATTAAAAAGATAGACTACATTGGATGAATGAAAACATCATTATAATCGTTGTATAAATACAAATATTTATTAATGACTAGTTTTAGATTCACCTGCATTAGAAAATTTATGACGAAAGTTAACGATGCTATAAAATCAAGTAACAGAAATTTTATAATGACATTTGTACTTATTTAAAAGGATATAATCTATTATAATCTTCCATTTTAGTTGCAGATTATACAATAAAAATATCTGGGAGTATAGAGGACCTTGTCCCCACCAAGGCATTTAGTATCGAGTGTTTATATACACACATATACACATTTACATTTCTATAGGATACATATACTTATTTGATATTCCAAAAGAATACTACTGCTTACAACTGATTTACGAGATTAGAATTAAACTGGTTGAAACTGGATCAGAGCAGTCGGATATAAACTATATCCAGAGCTATATCGAAACAGCTTGCATTCTGACACGATTTTGAAATGAGTAAAAAAATTTTAAACTTTCAACGTCTCCAGGTCTACAGTGAGCAATGCATTTTCACCTATTGAAAAGTGGGTTTATTCTTTTTATTTTACTTTTTAAATATTCCAATGTCAGTTCTCTTTTTTTTTTCTATTTTCGGCCTTGGCGAGTGAGTGTCTTTGACAAGCAAGTCTATTCGCGTTTTTTATATGTAGGCGGACCGATTGAATAAATTTCTTTTGAAGGACGGGAGAGTTATGGCCACGGCATTTTTCCATAGTGGGGAGTCTTTATAGACCTTGGGTAAAATAAATAAATTCAAGTGAATAGAAAACTATGTTAGACATATTATCTCTCCGAGGAAAATTTCTCTGCATGACATGTAGCCATCGTGGTTGATAAACGTATGCTACCTGAGTAATTAAAATAATTTACATACATCGACCAGTTATTATAAATGATTACTTAAAAATGCTCACTTGTTTGAATTTTTTAAAAAATACTTGGCAATTTGTGTATTAACACATTGTGTGCCGGTACATTTCGCAGCGGAATTGTACCGGGAGCGGGCGTTTTGAGCGTACATTTAGTTATTCCGTTAAATCTCAATAGATCGAAAATTATTTAATTTTTTTAACCAACTTTTCGTATTTTATATTGAAATATATAAACAAATATATAAATAACAACCATAAAATTTTTGTAAACAAAAAATATGTATTTTTAGTGCATAAATTTATAATAGTATCGTAAATATGAAAAATCAAATAGAAATAGTAGTACATAGTTTTAATTTTTCGAATTATGTTATATATAAACATTTTTACATTGTAAAAAATTAAAAGAGCAATCATAAAACTAATAATGTAAAAACTAGTTTTTATTTGTCTAAATTTTTCCAGAATCTGTGTAGTTGACAAGAACATTCGGATTTGTTTTTCTGTATATACCGTTATTTTTGTACCCACTAACAAACCATGTTGTTACACTAACCCGTACTAGTACGAGACTCGTGCTCAAGTATCAATCGTCAGAAAACGTACTAGTACTTGTCCCGCATAGAATGTGTTTCTACGCTGACGGACACTTGCTTCTATAGCCGTCAAAGAAAAGTTCACTATTTGATATAACGGCGATAGCCGTTCAAAATGAAACGGTTCTTTTTAGACACTACGGCTATATCATCACAAATGTGTATTTACCGGCGTCCAAGTAGAAGCCTAGTGTCATGTTTTGGAAACAATTTTTAGGTTGAATTTTATTTTCTACCTGTTCGTTTTCCACATAGAAAATAGTTTCTAATAATTATAAAATTACAACAAATGTTTTTATAATTTATTTATTTTTGTTAGATTATGATATAAAGTTTCGTTTAAAACTCCCAAAAGTACTCTGTTGCACACAAAAAATTGCTTATTTGAGTCATTAAATCTGGCATTTACGTTTTTAAATTTTTCTGTTATAGCCGCCATCGTCCCATCCCACCGTTAACCCTCCTGGAGAAACATATCGAGGAAATAAATTCTCCAAATATACGCTAAAGGCTTACTTTGTCAGTGACCAAAGCGTTCTATGATTTTTTTACTTCACCCTTAGTCGACTAGAATGGACTAGGGGAAACCCATCCTCGTTATTGTCACTTTACTTCCGGTTATAAATAGATATATAAAGAGATATTATAGATTGTTATTTTAAAACACGCCGAGCGATGGCCGATTTGTTAGGGTGCTGGCCTTCGGAACCGGAGTTCGTGGGTTCGAATCCCACTGAGGCATGGGAATCGGCGTTAAACTGTAGGTCCCGGTCTCATTAGCCCTCGTGTTGCAAAAAGTAGACCGTAGCACTCCAAACCAAACCAATTTTAAAACACATAAAGCTCGCCAAGTCTCGAAGATCATCCCATAAAAAATAATGGATTCTAAAAGTACAAATAAGAATATTCTTTGAGAGACTTATTTATATTTTTTACTAAAGTCATCCAAGATATTTAAGTAATGGAATTAGAGATACATCTGTTACCGCAAACAAAATACTTCGAAATAGAGATTGACAAAGCCATGACAAGCTATCAGAGTCTTTGTGCCTCTGGGAATAGAGGTGAATCCCTCAATAAATATTAGTCAAAGAGGTGTACAGTTCCTAAACAATCGACCTGACCCTCCTACCGCAAACTTTCATGGGGGAAAGCATTGGCAGAAATGTTCACTACATCCATTTTTGGAGTGTTTTTGGAGGTCAAAAATCGTACGTAACAACCGCTTGAAAACATCATCGATTTGGTGGAATTGTACGTGCGAAGCGCTTAGAGGGTTAAGTGTCGAGAGTCCACTGGGGCCATAACCGTCTATAACCGTCTATAACGCGGCTATAACCATCATGGTTATAGCCGCAACCTAATTAAAGCTGTTTAATTAATCAAAATTAAGTTTATATAAGCGGAAAGAGTAAACCTATACTTCTAATATTCTAAAAATTACAAAAACATATAGTCTTAATTTTCGATTTTCACTTGTTCCTACTGTCCGTCATTGTGTTAACTTTTAGCGCATTTAATCTCCCTCTTTCCAATAAAGTTGAGAAGATTTGTGCATGTAGAGGACAACCCATAAACAAAAATACTTTTCATAACTTTGTATTATAAATAGCTAGAAATTATTTATAACTTTTGAATAACGTTTATCTGTCTGTTGCAATGGTTCTGTGGTTCAATTGGGAAACATAGCTCATATTTTAAAAAATATATATAAAAGTTTTTTAAACATTTTCTAATTTTTTTTTTTAAATTTTAGTCCTTATAATTCCCAAAATTTATATCAATAGCTGACGACATGTATAAAAAAGATGTAATATTCCCAATTCTATATGATTACCAATGGATTACAATGCCCAGACTGTAATCGTGAGGGCTGTCTCTTTTGCAGTTACTCACACAGTAAGTACGGAGAGTGTGAGATTATTAACAAATCAAACATAATTAAGGTATGGTAATTAATATTTTTATTATATATTTTTTTTGTATATTATATATTAATTGTATTTTTATATTATACATATATATATATATATATATATATATATATATATATTATATATATAATATATAATATATATATATTATATTATATATTTATATAATATATATTATATATTATTTATTATATATATATATATATATACTTTATATATATATATGCATATATAATACATATATATATATATATATATATATATATAAAAAAATATATACAACATATTTAAACATACATATACATAATATATATTTTTATACACAATATACATTTATACATATACATATATACACACACATATATACATACAATAACATACACATATACACAATATATATATATATATATATTTATATATATATATATGATATATATTTATATATAATTTTTTATATATAATATTTATATATATATATATATATATTATTAAATATATTTTATATACATATATATATATATATTTATATTTATACAATAACATATATATATATATATATATATATATACATATTTATATAT
>CM063506.1:76824826-76844826 GCA_032207245.1 Pardosa pseudoannulata | reverse complement strand
CGCTTCATAAATTCGAGGACGGACGGATAGATAACTTAGGCTATTATTATACAGAGAATATATATATATATATATATATATATATATATGCATATATCACTGTGTTTATATATTACATACTATTACACACACACACACACACACATATATATATATATATATATATATATATATATATATATATATATATAAATATATATATAGAGAGAGAGAGAGAGAGAGAGATAGGTAGTATAAGAATTACATATAGAAAACACAATAATAATTCGAACATACATACATATATGTATACACATATATACATACATGTATGAAACACACATGTGTATACTTATATTATGTATAGATATAAACATTACACACGGATTATGTAAACAATAGCTTTAAGACAGATAGTGTTTAAATTATTTGACAGAAATATAAGTGTTTATAATGGTAGCAAATACTGTAGAGCAAAACTAGCTAAACACGACAGAAAACTGTTGACACTGAGAAGAGAAAAAAAATCGATATTTTAATTAGTTCCATTTTCGTCCCTTGAAGGAATTTTTATCTTCGTGCGACTTGCATGATTAATACCGTTAATTAAAACACATTTCTTATTTCTTGGAGTGCTAGGGCTTCTGGAGAGACACTCTTTCTCATCGATTTTGCGTCAAGATTTCAAAACCCCTTTAGGCCCGTCCCGTATATGTCCAGGAAATTAATTTTCTCCGAAAAGGCACTTCTTAATACACAGATGAGATAAGAGAAGTAAGTTTTCGAGTTGTAGTTGGAAGAGATAAAACAATCTTCAAGGAGGGAGCGAATTTGTTTGGGGTTTGGTTATCACTGAGTTCATTAAATAATTCAAGTAAGGGTTTTGGTTAAAGTGTCATTTGAATTTACATTACAATAAACACGATTTTATTAAAATATAGAATAGTACTAAGTGAAAGGGGAAGCGGTGGGAAATAAGTGGCCGCCGGCCATCGCCTGCAAAACATATGTGTACTTTGACATTATATAGTAATGCAACAAAAACTAATTCACTAAAAAATGTAGTATAAATTCAAATCTATTCTAAGCAAATAATACTTTACTTAGAATCATATATAAGAATGAATTTAATTTTCTACGAATTTTGGTTAAGCGATGGTCGAATGATAGATTTTCTTCGTGTCTGGAGTTTTTGGTTTTGATACTACTTAAGCGTGTACATGATATTCAAATCGGATTTAACAGTTTTTATGTGTTTTTTCCCCTTTGTTGTAGAATAATAATAATAAAAACGTAAACATAGTAGTTAAACAACTAGTAAGTCTATGTCTCGTTACTCCTTGGGTAGTCAAAACGTAATCCACAAACATAAACATAAACGTAGTCCTAAACCAACAAAACAGTAAGTCTATGTCTCGTTACTCCTTGGGTAGTCAAAACGTAATCCACAAACATAAACATAAACGTAGTCCTAAACCAACAAAACAGTAAGTCTATGTCTCGTTACTCCTTGGGTAGTCAAAACGTAATCCACAAACATAAACATAAACGTAGTCCTAAACCAACAAAACAGTAAGTCTATGTCTCGTTACTCCTTGGGTAGTCAAAACGTAATCCACAAACATAAACATAAACGTAGTCCTAAACCAACAAAACAGTAAGTCTATGTCTCATTACGACCTGGGTAGTAAAAACGTAATCCAAAAACGTAAACATAAACGTAGTCTAAACCAACAAAACAGTAAGTCTATGTCTCATTACGACCTGGGTAGTAAAAACGTAATCCAAAAACGTAAACATAAACGTAGTCCTTAACCAACAAAACAGTAAGTCTATGTCTCATTACGCCCTGGGTAGTAAAACGTAATACAAACATAAACGTAGTTAAAAAAACAACAAAAATTATACACATCTTTAACATCAAAATACCGTTTAAAAATATCTATATCTAAGTTTTAATACAACTAAACAAAATTTCATATCTTAATAAAGTACTTAAAACATACTATAAAAATAACTTAATTAAATTTTCTTTTTTATTTTTAATATTTATATTTTTTTAATAAAATTCTAAAATATTTAATACAAATCTAGATATAAATATATATTATATATAATTATCATATTATTATTAAATAATATATATATATAATATATAATTATAATAATATAATTATATATATAAAATATTTAAATTAATATAAATATTTTATTTATTTAAAATTATTAATATTTATTTTAAAGAAAAAAAATTTTATAATATGTATTTAATATATATAATTAAATATTTTATATATTTGAAATATTTAATATATATGTATATATATATGTTATATATATATTTTTATATTTTATATTTTTTACATAACAAGCACTTGAATCTTAAGGATTGAGAGAGACCGTTCTGAGGATGGTTTGCTACATGAACCCTGACTGAGATGAATCCCTTTGTTGGAGTGTGGACGCTAGCCACGCGCGGCTATATATATCTATGTATATGTTTATATATCTATGTTTATATATTATATATATATATATATATATATATATATATATATATATATACACAGTGCGTGTGTGTGTGTGTGTAAAACTAATTCTAGAAAACTTATCAAGACCTCAGTCGTAATTATAAGCCATATGATCATAGTTTAAGGTCGAGCTGCTTTATATTTTCCTAAAATACTTACTTTTACAAATTTAACATTAAAAAGCTTATTTCAAAATATTTTTTGTATATAAACATCCTTCTTAACAATCCGGGCTCTTCAAATAATCCACAATCGGGTGGGTTGTATCTGACAGAAAAGTTTAGTAACTAAAGGTCATACGTAAGTTTAATGAGGAAAAAGGAAATTATATTCTTTAATTTGGTATCAAGCTACAAACTTCCCTAAATCTTTTCATTATATTTACTTTATTTCAATAAAAGATAAAATGAAATTATTTTAAACATAATAGAGAGAATTTCAAAGTGTAGATTTTTATATAAAGGTATACAATTTGTCAGTACAACTAATGTTTAATTCCATATTCATGTTAGGTAAAAAACAGTCATTCGGCTATGACAAAATAGAATACAATTTGAAAATAAAAATGTAGCGTTTATTAAAATAATCTGTGTTTGGTTCTCTGCCACCAAAACTTATATAGTGTTATGAGTGTGCAAGAGTGTCAGTCAATCAAGCGTGTTAAAAGTATATCCCGTAAAGTCACGTGGTGTTCTTGTGTTTACCAAATGTTGTTAGAGTCAAATAAGGAAAAACTTTCACTGAAGTAGTCATTTTAAATAAAGAGCCACCAGAAATGATTTTTAGAATATAAATATAGTTAGGTTGATCAGTTAGTTTTGTTATATTATCATTATACACACGCATAAATATATATATTTACATATGAGGTGAACATTAAAAAAAATACGCTGTTTTAGTTTTCATTATTGTTCATAAACTATGAAAAAAACAGTAAAAAATTATAAATATATATAAAAATTATAAATATATGTGTATATATAAAGACGATATATCTAAAATTATAAATATATATACAAATATACATAATCATTTAAATGATATTACACTTTTTATAATAAATACAATATATTTTCAATTTTCAAGTTTGCAAATTTCACCAATCGTCATGGTTTAGTTCTCTCCCTTATTATTTAAAAATAAAATTAGAGTTAACACATTAATAAAAACATGGAAAAATTCTAAAAGTTTGTTTTAAAAAATACAATATTTAATTTTACTTTAATAAAAACAGTATCATTTCATGAAAATATAGTTTTAAAAAAATATTTGAAAAGATGCAATAAAATTTCAGCAATTTAAAACCCGCGAGACCTCCTGCAAGCGCGCCTTGGCAAATTTTACGGCAAACGTGATATTTTGGGTTATATTTTCGATTTTATACTTCCCCTCTCTCTTCAGAAAGAAGTGGGATAGCGCGGATTTAAAAGTAAAATTTCAGTTTTACCGTTTATTTCCTGCAGCATCGTGCTTCTACGGCGCGCAACCGCTCTTGCATTATGATACAGATTGATTTCTGTTCACGTTTGAATGGTTTATTCTGGTGATTTTATATTTGATGCAAGGACTACTTAGAGGGGGGAGGGGGTTCCGACATTCGAATTTCAAATACATACAGCAATATTGCAACCGAAAGTAGGACTAATGCGAACAGGTAACGATCGCAGAAGACTCTGCGTGCTTTATTGTTTAACGATGGAATTAAGGTAAAGGTAAAGGGTTAACGGAGTACCTAGTGAAGTAGAAATCGCCACTTTAACTACCAAACGATAAAGATAACAACATAATTTGGAGCGTCAATACACAGTAACCCAACAGAAATTTAGTACACCCCCAGTACCTTCAAATGAAGTGAGGAGTTAAATTTTTCAAAAAAAAGTTATGAGTAACCAACGCGTTGTCGAATTAGAAGATTAATTAGATAGGAACCTTGATTGAAACCAATGGGCAGTATAGAATTCAAACTTGCATAACATAAAAAGAGCCACATTAAGCTCAAAATATAGGTTGTTTCAAAATAGATCGGTATATTTGAAAAATGAATAAAAACTAAACGGAGAGTGATAAAAATTCACAGTTTATTGCAATATGTTTGGGGCAATAGTAAATTTTCAGGCAGACAAATTTTAAAATTAATTACAATAATCCACAAAAGATGGCGCTGGAGTCTGAAAAAATCTACGATATTTGTCTGTGGGGACTCTTAACAGACCAGGTGTTTCGGTGTAACAATTGAATAACTGGAACAGTACATCTATTTTGCAGATGAAGCCATCCCGTCTGAGACGTGACGCGGGTTTCAGATAATTTCGTTCTGAGAGTACGCCATATTATTGCTGCGAATGGTGGATATCTGGAAAATATCGTAGTTTAGATTTTTCCAGACTACAGCGTCATCTATTGTGGAACATTGTAACTAATTTTGAAAGTTTGTCTACTTAAAAATTTAATATTGTTCCAAGTATATTGCAATAAACTGTTTATTTCTATCACTATTCGTTTAGTTTTTATTGATTTTTCAGATATACCAGTTACTTTTAAAACACGCTGTAAATGCTCAAAAATGCAAAGATAAAAAATAAATTTATAAGAACATGGTGCAAATTAAAACTTGGTACGTACACAAAGATAGCAAATAGAGACAAAAACTAAGTTGCAACAATTAACAACAATTCCAAATAAGGATATTATGCAAGAAAAAGAAATGTCTGCCAGAGGTATACTTACCACCTATAGAATTTTAATGTACATAAAGAATTAGGAAAATAAAATAAATTTCCCTAGATTCTATTGTTTAATTAGTTAATAACCTCACCCCACCCTACCCCAAAATAAGAAAAGTATGGAGAAATTCAAAATATGGTACACAACACTGTCAAAGGAGATTACTAACAGGTAGAGACTTTTATGACAGCAGCTGAATTCAAAATGACAGGCTGCAATATCTAAAACTATTACCCCCCCCAGCCTTCGTCCTTCACTCTTTTCGTAGAGGAGTACTGATACTCTATTAATACTTCGATTGCTGGCAACGTATTTTTACTTTTTTTGTAGTCTGTCACTGGAGGGCGGGTCTCGTAAAAATACGTATTTAGTAGATTTGTGGTGGATACCCGCTAACCACCACCAATCTACTAAATACGTATAATTATATATATAAAATATATATATATATATATATATATAATACATATATTATATAAATATATTATATATATTTATATATAATATATTTATATTTATATATATAAATATATATATATATTATATATATATATTATATATAATATTTATATATATATACATATATATATATATATATTATATATACGTGTGTGTGTATGTGTGTGTATATGTGTGACATTATATGGGTTTTGTTTGTGTTGCTGTGCAACGCTTTACATTTTTTCTTTCCACAAGTTATGGTTGTCAAGTTACTCGATCTTTTGTTGCGTTATTTCGTCTTCAATCGAATTCATAGCTCTAGAACTTACAAGTCATGTTTTGTCAATTTGAATCTTTTTTTTTATTGTTGAATACAAAATTGATAGTAAATAGTTCTATTTTTACTTGTCATGAAAAAATATTTTTGAATACATTGTAAAATTTTAAAAATCGTTTATTTTTGTGATTTCTTAAAAATATTTTTTTTGTTAAATAATCATACAGTATATATTAAAGTGTAAAATAAAAAAAAGAAGTTTCGTTCATGGAAACAAATTAGTGTTCGATTTACTGCGATTTTTTTTAATAACTAAACTTTCGCGGGATTCACGAAAAAACGCCCCGTAAGTTGGCGGTGAAGTATACCCGCATGCCAAGTGTTAATTATGTATCTTACACAAAAATTGGTTTCCAAATACAGATGATGTAAGAAATGTGGCAAAAATGTTCAGGAAAAAATACTAGATACGTATGTGCAGAATATGATGCACCCTTGTGGAAAACAACAGGTTTCTTTTATTTCAGTGGCAAACAATAAAAAACCCAAAAAGCCATTAAACTGGATTTTTCCTATGACTGACTATATAGGGTTCCGCGGGAAGTATGAGTACCATCACTAGAATTTAAATGAAAGCATAAAATTGGTCAAAATAGAATGAATTTCCTTATATTCTATCATTTAAATGATTATAAAACTCACAAAAAAAATCTGTTGAAATTCAAAAAAGAAGTAAATGGCCCACGAAAAGGTAAAATATTTTTTACTTATTTTAATATGGTTTAAACAGGATTCAGACAAATAAAACAATTACAATGTTTATTGTAAAACTTAAAAATTAAAATTGTTTTGAAAGGGTACCATATTCTTTTAAATTGTCATATTACTGAAGAAAATTAATTTATTAGTAATTAATTCTCCATTTGTTAATCACAACAACACATTACAAAGAGCACATACATTTTAATGGAATGTTGACAGATATAAGTTCTTCTAAAAATACCCTTTAACAATGTTCATAGCATGCAAGAAGGTAGACGAATATTTCACAAAACTCTCCTGTCGATAAATTGCAAGAAATTTAAAAACCAGTGCTAGATAATTCCCTCTGTTTATCTTGACCTTTTTAAAAAATTGTACGTGACTTTCCTGGTATTACATAAATGAGCAGACGTTTATGTATCGTATTGAATGAAAAATCATCTTATATATTTTATTCCTTTTCTAAAGCTTTTAAGCATAGACGCAATAACGGCTTTTGGTAAATACTTTATAAGGATCATACACTTCAGTGATTCTCTTAATTTTCCATAATTACTAAATTGACCTTCGCAGTTTCTGGAGTTTTAAAATAATTGTCCAGTAGCCATTTTCCTACCGAGATTCTTTTATTTTCTTCACTTCTATCTCCTGACAACTCTTTAATTCACTTCGCTTTCTCATTAAATGCATACAAGACATGACAAGACAAATTGAAACGACATAAAATCTTTCTCGTATCTGATTTCAATTTGGATTTTTCTTTATTTGAGAAAGTTAAATGTTTAAGGTGGATTTTTACTTGCCATATCATATTTCTCTCGAGAAATGTTAACCTATGGGAAAAATAAAATTCCGTCTAGACGGTTTGCATTTTAAATATTCTTTAACAAAATTATGTCACGGGATAAAATAGCAAATCGTTAGAATGTTAGCTTTTATTTTTATTGAGTTTATGCATATAAATGTTTTTATATGCGCTTGACGAAGTATATATCAATATCCGGTCTCTTGTTGCAACCCTTTTGTTATATATGAGAGGCACGCACAATGTTGATTTTACAGAAAATTCAAGCTAGTTAACCCATATTGGACTTATAAACAGGACAGCAAATAAAATTCCATTTAATAATGAAGTTATAAATATTTCTGAGTGGATTTTATTTTAACACCTTTAATTAAAATAGACATTCTTTAGCATAGTAACAAAAAAAAACCTGAGAAATAAAATTATATTGTATTGTAAAATTTATTTTCAGCAACCTCTTAAAAATTGTCATTTTTTAATCTTTAATTTTATATTTATTATTATTATGTTTTAAACATTGTGGAGATTAATTTTAGTTTAAAAACAGAGCTAATAATGTAGCTGAAAGTTTTTGTTCAAAAATACATTTTACATGTGTATTTTGTAAGTATAAAAAAGGTGCCCTAAAATTAAGACGACTGTCCAATCCTGATTATTTTTCTATGAATTCGATATTGCATTGATAGCGCACTTTCTTATCTTTCAATGAAAACCAGGTCAAACACTTGTTCACACACCTGGACACAACAAGGGGTAAATAAATGTCTATTCTATTCAGAAAACTGGAGATTTTTTCAAGATATACTTACTATATTACTGCCAGTTCAATAACTGCAAGAGAAAACCTACAACAGTATGCTTAAAATGTAATGTTGGACTTTGTTTTGACTGTTTCCCCAAATTTCATCTATGAATCAGCCCAATGCAATGCAAGTGATATTTGTTAAGTTTTAGTAGTGTAATGGACGTTGTCCTATTTATAAAACAGCTTATTACATAAAAAAATTAAAAATATTTTTTCAAAATTTTGATTTTATATACTTAGTTACATCATATTAATGTTATGGATTAAGTTTTAGTAACTTACAAAAATATTTAGTTGGTGTGGTACAATATAGGTTAAACTCATATTCTACCGTTTCCGTTTGAATGTAATTTTCTTACTGGTTAAAGGTTTCATTCGATTGAGCTTGGAAGACAAAACTAAAAGAGAATTTAGTTTGGTTTATGTATTTACTTTTTGTAAGCATCGCCAGTATTTCACCAAATTCACTAAGAGATTTCATGTTCTTAAGTAACACCGATAGAAGCATATACACACTTAAAATCAGTTTGTAACCAGATATTAACCGGAAGTATCCATTCAGTAACCGTAAGTTGCAGGTAAATTTCAACTTCCGTTTGTCGCAAGTGAGACAAAAGTTGTTAGAAAACTGCAATTGATATATCGTCCCTGTGTGTGAACATGATAATTGAAAAATGCATTTTGACTCAGAAACCATAATTATAATGCACACATTATGCCACAATTGATGCTTCCGATAATACCTCAAACTAAAATTCATCCTGGCAAATTTGGCGAAACTATTGATAATCAGTAAAACACAGAGGTATTCAGTCCGAACATTGTATTCTTTGCTTTTTTTGTGACTTTGATGCAGAGTGCGTCATTGTAATTAGATTATATACTCTTACTCAATTAACCATAGCTACTTAGAAACTAGGCATTTATATTTATGAGAAATTAATCCTTCAACAATTTACAAAGCAAATAGCTACAAATTATTATAAATTAGCCATAGTGAACCATTAATGGTTCACTGTGTCTAATTTTTTAAAGGATTATGCGCATTTAATGTATGAAAAATAGTTGATACAGATGCATTATAGACACCGTTTTTTTTCTCGCCAAACTTGGCGATTTTTTGGCGGTTTTAAGGGGCGAAAGTAGTTTGGTGTGTCTATTATTAAATTTAATTTGCATTTCATTTATTACAAGGGGGGTTGAGGGGGAAACCCCCAGTCACATGTTAGATTTTTTATAATATTAGTACTTATTATGAAATATATTATTAAACGATATATATTGATTTATGCTGTGTTGATATATAACATAAATATACTTTATTTACTTTTTAAATAACTACGTTATTTACTTTTTAAATAACGTAAAAAATAATTATTATGGTATTTTAATAATGCTATAAATTGGGAATCGTTCTATAAATTGTGGTATAATAATGCTATAAATTGGGAAAAACGAGCACCGCCGCCATGTTTTTTTACTTGGCGATTTTTCAAACAAGCGTTTTTCTGTAGGTCGCCAAAAATAAAAACATGGCAGACAGGCCAGGCGTCTATAATGCATCTGATCCAAATAGTTTGCAGAAAAAGAGCTGAATGTCAATATAATATAAATCAAAACATAGATACGGATTTTGTTTGGAGACGGAGAAATCAGAAGAAAACGTTAGGCTATCATGCTTAAATCAATGCCGCCAAGTTTACGGGGGCACCCTGTTCTGATATTAAACCAACACCGGACATAATTCCAAAAATGGACTTGACTAAAGAACTGGGTACCCCCGCCAACTTGGCAATAATGGTTTAAGTATGGTCACATAACATTTTCTCCTGATCTCGCTATGTCCAAACAATCTGTATCTATGTTATAATTTGCATCCAAGTCTCCTCCTGTAACTCTTTTCTTACATATTAAAGTAAAAATATTAGAGACAGAAGGAACAATGTATACATATATGCAATTTTAAACCATTTAAAAAATGATTTAATGGAAATATGATGAAAAAAAAATCTAAAGTTTTAACTTTAAATGCATTTTACTCAAAATGATGTTTTTCAAACTTGCGCGCACTCTAAAAAAAACCTATTTTATGTATGGATCTATAATTTTCAAGGTAAGTACATTATAGTACTACAATGAAACTCTACCTACTTTTTTGAAAGTTTTTTTATTTTATGTGGTATTTATTGTATTTGAAATTTAATTTTACAACGTTATTTTAGGTTTTTTGAAAATTCATTCTCCTGGTGTAAAATTTCTGATAACTTTTAAATTTTAAATAGGTAGAGAATAATACCTAATGTTTCTTGTTTATAAAAATGCAAAAATTATCGCTGAAATATAGTTTGTGTTGCTGTAAGACTGCGCGCATGGTGACAGCAAAATTTTTAAATTTTCAAAACAAGCCCTTTTATTTTTTTTATATAAAAAAAGTTCTTATTTACCAGCAACAAAGTAAAAAGAGGAAAATAATTAACTAGATTTAGAGAACAAATGCTGTAATTTTCATGTAATTTCCAAAATAAGAAAAAAAGTTATGGCAAATCGAAAAATAACAAAAATTCCTCATTTTGAAGTTGCTTAAAGGTGATGTGTCCCCTTAAAAGTGCGCAATGCTTAAAAAATAGATATAATAAACCATTAATGGTACACTATGGCTGATTCTTAATAATTTGGAGCTGTTGAGTTTGTAAACTGTTAAGGGATTAATTGCCCAACAATATAAATGTCCTGTTTTCAAAATCGTTTTCTTTAATTAAGTAAGAGAATATAATTCTATTACGATGGCGCACTGTGCATTAATTAAAGTCGCCAGAAAAAAACAAGAAATACAGTGTTTAAATGGATTAACTTTGTTTTTTAGTAAATATCGCCAAAATTTTAGCCAAATTTGCCAAGAAGAACCCAATTCTTAAGAAGTCCCCAAAAATGTTATATTTGGACTCATATAATATACCTCTATGAGTGAAAAATGTGAAAATCAATTAAAATCTAGAATTATGATATAAAATCTATATTATGACGGTTACTTTATTTTCTCTATTCTACGTATATGATAAAGCTAAAAATCATTGTAAAATCATTCTGAATAATCTTGAGTATGTAGAGAATAAGACAAATTAAGATTAATTCACTGCAAATACTCTCGGTTAGGTGAATGACAGATAGCAAATAAGAGCAACCTCATTATTATCCAATTTAGACAATGGATGGGAAAACTATTTGTATTAGAAAGATATGAATAATGATTTATTCAATAAGTCGTGCAGACAGGCATGAAGCGTTAATCACTTATAACAATTTGCAAAACGTCGGGCTATTAAAATGGTTTTCATTAACATTAATTAAACTCAAACTTTACTAAAGAATAAATTTTTCTCTTTTGAGGAAAGAGGATTTTATAATATATTTTACTTGCTGTCACCAGTCATTTTCTGTTATGTTTTGCTCAAGGCTTTCGATAGAATAGCATGGAGAAAAGATAAAATTTTTATCTTATTTTGCTACTGATTTATTTTCTGCGATGCCATGACATCTATTCAAAATGTTTATGATAGGATGTCAAACGATTTTTAACTTCAGCTTATTTTAAAATGGCATGCGGCAACAAAAATAACTAACAGATCCTTGTTCTTGATAAGAAGGGAATTTTAAAAAGTTAAACAGGATTAGCACAATAAACGGTGTTTAAAGTGATCTTTAACAATTCCCTAGAAAGAAAAATAAATCTTATCATTTAATTTCTCACATTTAATTAGTTATATTAATGGTTTTCTTTCATAGAAATTAATATGTAGAGGTAAAATGGTCCAAAGCAACTTTTTTCATGAATATAACATCACATATAATCAACTAAATGTGATTTTCAATTGACCGTATAGTCATACACTTCCATTTTTTATTACATTCTGTCGTGTAGTCCTCGTTTTTATTTGAGAATTAACCTGTGATCAAATGTATAGTGGGATTTTATTTTGATTGCGTTGTGTAAAAGTATTTTAGTACTAAATTTAACCATACGGTCTGAGAAACTACATAAGATATAAAAATAAACTAAAAGCTAAATTAACATCATTCGAAACTAGCTTGATATAAAAAAATATAAAAAATATATATACATCTATGTACACACAAACTGATTCTAATTTTCATAAAATATGCTTTATCAACACCTTCTAAATTAGTTCTGACAATAATTTTTCAATACTTAAGTAATTATATAAATATAAGAGAGAGGAGCTAATCTCAATTTCAAAATATATGTAAAAGGGGGTATCTTTGGGAGTTAAAATGGTGTGCTTGGAACACTGCTGGTTGATGGGTATCTATGACTGATCAGGATTGGGTATATATGGATGTTCCATCGGTCTGGTCAGGGGCTTCCTCCTGATTGTTTGGGGGTGCGGCCGTGCTATTTGATACAGGAACACTTCCCGTCGGACTTGACTGGACTCTCGAACACGTTCCGTTGGAATT
Organism: Pardosa pseudoannulata; assembly: GCA_032207245.1. Classification (NCBI taxonomy): domain Eukaryota; kingdom Metazoa; phylum Arthropoda; class Arachnida; order Araneae; family Lycosidae; genus Pardosa; species Pardosa pseudoannulata. The sequence continues at coordinate 76,832,026 of CM063506.1, read as the reverse complement.
TTCTCCTCGTCTGGACTACCGAACACCTTTTTTAGATTTTTCTTATTTTATTAATTTCATTCTTGTCCCTCTTCCTTCTTATCGTCCAATCGGGATAATTGTAAGGATCTAATTGGTCTGCTTAAACCCCACCTTGAGACCGCCAAGGTGGAAAACCTTATATCTTCTAATTGGGCCCTGTCCCTTGGGGACTCATAAATAACTCCACAAAGGTACATTCTTATTTAATGTCAAGTACGGAGACGGGATTCTAATTTGGGACTGGGATCAGAACCCCGCCCGAGACCACCGTACAAGACAACAATATCCGTAGAATATAATTTTATGGTCCTCGGTCTTTTTACAAAGATGTGATGAGGTCAGATTTAGATCCCGAGCATTTTACTTCTTGTATGAATGAATCAATTGTATTACTGATCTAAATCGCCTCATCACACATTCCACATTTTGTAAATTGAAAAATTACAATGAAATATTAATTTAATTATTCGTACAAAAATTTCGTACTGTTGATAACACACTGTCATTCCGGTGGCCTCTTACACCATATAGACGCTTGAAAATACTAAATTTCAAGCTTCAGAAACAAACAGGAACCCTTATTACTAAGATACATTAACTGAAGCAACTAACAGTTATAAAAAGAATGTAGACTGATAAGTCATCTTCACAAGACACAATATCTAGATGTGTCATTGTTTCTGCATATCTTTACCCCACGAAGTCTATTCTTGAATAACAGTCTTGTAATTCAAACTGATATAAATTAACACGTACAAAGACGTCGTTGCAAAGGATTCCACAATAATCGGACTATTTGAATTTGGGATTAACTCAAAACATTTGGGGTTAACTCTATCAATAAAATAAAATTATTATAAAACTTGAGTGAATTTTAATTATTGTTGCTTGTTACAGGCTTCGATGAATCACACAGTAATTTAATCTTATTTTAAAATTCCTCTTCATAATGAGCAACAATTTCCAAAATACTGGAATTCTCGGATTGTAAACAACAAGTGACCCTGAAACTACTTGTGGAGTTATACCCTCTAATATCAGACTACACCAGTTAAGCAATATTGTTGCAAAATTCTCGCGTAAAGTTCGTTGATTGAATAGACTTTAGCTAAGACAAAAACAATAACAATTTATTAACACACCAAATGAATCACAATGGATGGCGATAACACTTGGCAGATTTTTGGCGAACTTTTTCAGAGCAATACGGAGAGCATTAGCACAAATCCTACTTTCACCATATCTGAGCTAGAACTGACTTCTTTTATGAGAACTCACGGCCTCTTTATATAGCTTTCAGGTGTCTGGAAATTTCCACAAGCTTCTAGTAAAATCCAGAAAAAGGGGGTCGGCTACAACTGCCGTCAAGTCACCAATATCTAGCCAATTTGGCTAGATACCATACAAATTACATTCTTAACAATATTATGAATTTATCAATCGCAGTCAGTTATGATCTGTATCGAAACTATAGCTAGAATGTCTACGAGTGTGAGGTGATTGGTTTCTGTTTTATAGTTTCTATAGCAGTTGTAGTGCATTCTGGTAAATGTTGGTTTTGCCGACATCTCAAAATCTCTTTGAAGTATAAAGATTTTGTCTCCGAAAGGAAAGAAATTCATCAAATATGATAATTATGTGCCGCGCAGAAATTTACGGTTGCTAGAAAAGAAAAAAACCTCTAATGCATGTTTGTTGGTTTTTTAGACGTGTCGGTACATTTGACCTCCAAATAGACAAAACCCTTTACTCCAAGATTGTCAAACTGGTGACCGCGGGCCATATGTAGTCTTTATAGTAATGAAGCAAAAACCGCAAGTCTTTCTCAATAGGAACGGTCTGTAGTGCTCATGGGCAGCACAGGGACAGTAAAGACGAAAATACTTAATATCTTTATTGTAAAATGTAGAATATACTTATTGAACTCCATTGTAACTGTGAATTTGTATTGAAGTTAGGGTTTCTCAATTTGACACGTATTCGCCACTAAGTTATCCAAAATTAAGAATATTCGCGGCAAACATTTATGTATTATATTAGCTTCGGGCAATATAAATTTTTAAATTTTTAAAGCAAAAAGCCTGAAGCGATATTTTAAAACATAATTAAAACTATATTACTGATATTTTATTACAATTTATTTAGTCTTTGGTAACTGATATTGTACATTAGACAAATCATTTGAACAAATAGTTTGACAAACGAACAGGGTTCCTTGGAGATAAATCTCTTAGCGTTGCACTGAACTTTGTAATCTTGAACTCACCGTGTCTACATGATTTATATTATTTTGGATACAGCTCCCTCTGTGCAACCTTTTTGTTAAGTATTAAATGCTCTTAATTCTTAATTCTTTAGTTTTGATAAGTTAAATTGATTGGCAACCAATCCAGTTGCTTGTTTATCCTCGTTTAGCAATATGAAAAACATTATTAATGTAATATAGGGTGCTACCATATTGAGATCGAGATATGTTACAAGCGACTTCCGCGTCCTAATAACGTCAGACTTCACCAAAGATGAGAATTTTGTACCATAAATTCCCCTCTCTCTCGACTTCTGGCGTTTTTATGAAGTCATTATGACGCTGAAGTCGCCTGTGACTTATCTAGACGTCAATACCGTAGCACCCGTAAAATATTAATTTACACATTATCTGTGAATTAATATAGGAAAATGATAATTCAAAGAAAATAAATGTGATCTCGTGATAAAGGTGAATCTCGTGAATGGATGAAGTTTTTATAAATTAATAAAGATCTGATAAACTATATTACCTGATCATACCATTAATTTCAATCAACGCTGATAAAATCTTGCCAACTTCCGGCTTAAGAAATATGAAGAACATTCATTCAAACGTTCACGAAATTCCACTTGAAAGAAAAGTGCTGCGTATTATTAAACACTACCAACGCACAGACGGCATTTCTCTCTCCGAAATAATGCAAATATTGAACTCGAAGACAAGAAGAGTATCAATGAGTGACGATGAAATTAAGCTGATTTTAAGTGAAGCTACAGATAGGGGAATTATAACGAAGACAGGTGATGAGAGATACAGTCTTGTAGCATCTGCAGGTCGAGAAGAGCGCAAGCGTAGAAGGGAATTACCGCACACAGCATCTAAAACTTTTCAGCGGGGTAGCGAATCTCTGGATGAAAATGGAAATGAAACGTACTACGAAATTGATCATCCCCTTATCAAAAAGATTTTGTTGGAGATGGGTCTCGAAAACAAGTGGAAAACTGTTTAAAGCCTGTGAAATTATAGTAATCGTTTGTTGAAATTCAAATTAGTTTAGTATACATAAGATAGATTGAGATGATTTAATGATATTCTACTGAAATTCTATACCGTTTTTAATCAATTCACCACTAGCAAAAAATCATGAAAATGTTGATAAGAAAAATCTCTATTTCAATTATTAAAATTAGTTAATTAAATATGTTATAAAATATGAGATTCTGTTTACCTTTTTCTTGTTCATGTTTGGTAATATTAAAGAATAATGTGCCCCTTGGCAAATTTGGCGAAATTATTGGCGATGTTTACTAAATCACAAAGGTATTTCATACGAACATCGTATCCCTTGCTCTTTGGGGAACTTAAATTGGTGTATAGTGCGCCAAGATAGTAGAAGTATATAGTTTTACTTAATTAACCCAAACCACTTAGAAATCGGGTATTTTTATTCATGGTCCATTGATCTCTCAACAGTTTACAGTAAAAATATATTTGAGGGTGCCCCCTAGGCGAAATTGACGATTTATGTTTTGCGCCAATCCTGTTCGAGCAAACGGTTATTCAAATCGTACAGAAACTTAAGTTTTATCTTACTTTCCGAAGTTATTTTCAGGAAGAAGCAAAATTAATCTTATCAGCCTATATCCAATGAAGGAATAACTTATCTCTGAAATTACATATACCATTGAACATTAAAAAATAACGCTAATATCTAAACCAATCAGAATACACGATTGGGTTAAAAACACGCCTAAAAAGCTAACAACTCCAAATTATTAAAAATTAACCGTAGGGAATCATTAAGTGTTCATTATATCTAATTATTTAAGCATTACGCGCATTGAATATATAGGATGGGTTCCACAAGGAGAGCTGGATACAAACATAATACAAATTACAATATAGATACAGATTATTTGGACAGGACGAGATCAGGAGAAAATGATAGTCTAGCATGTTCAAAGCTATACCGCCAAGCTGGCGGGGGCACATTGTTCTTCAGTCAAACCCACTGTTTTAATTTTGTAGTGAAATTTTGCAACTGAATCTGAAGTTAACAGAACATACCAAATCCTTGGCTATGGTTGCAAATTTCCAGTGGTTTTCAGAAAACATTTGCTGTTAGAAGTTCAGTATAAAATATATGATAAACGCGATAGTTATTTATTTAATATCAGCAAAATTTCATCATGGAATACTTGTTTACAAAAAAACATAAAACGTAATATAATCATTAATTTTTTAGTAAGATGCAACAGACTTAATAAAGATATCGATATAATGGATAAACATATTATACTATACGTAAAACAGGCACTCAATAGTGGATTTCCACCTCGTTTTTTAATCAATATTTTAAAAAATTATTTCAAATTAACTACAACCGCATGCTACAAAAGGTTCTTTGCTGTACTGCTGAGTAGTATTTAAAGATGTGTTACAGCGATTCAATTGCTTATTTTTGCTTTTTTCGTATTGTTTTATTGGATGTTTTTCTATTTGGTTAGTTCATTTTTATTGGTTTACTTTTAAGGATTTTGTGTGATGTTTCCGACGTCTGGGAGAGTTAATGCATTGTAAAAACTAGTTTTAACCAGAGTGGGGGGTCTCAACTCCCCCCAGTCATTTCGAAACATCATATTACTGGTTATTTTTGGTCCATTAATGAGGTTCTTCTTATTTTTATTTTTCTATTTATCTATTTACAGTCATTTATTCCTTTGAATGTTTTTAATTTTGAACTTTCAACATTGTATTTTAATTTATTTTATTATTTAATTATCTTATGCTATATATCATATTGAACTTTATATATATATATATATATATATATATATATATATATATATATATATATATATATATCAGGTCTAAATAAGGGGTAGTTAGAAATTACTTGAGTTATGAACGATTTTAAAAAGGGAACTCTTTTATAATAATAAAATAAATGAATAAGACCCACGCTCGGGTAAGCTTTCGTAGTATTCCGGTCAAGCAAAAAGGGAACTCTTTTGTAATAATAAAATAAATGAATAAGACCCACGCTCGGGTAAGCTTTCGTAGTATTCCGGTCAAGCGGAAAGATATTTGAAGAATTTCATGTTTAAGCTAACCGATATGAGTTATTTAGCCCGTGGACATGGAGCTATCAACACCTTTCCACGCTTAGCTCCACCACGAAAAATGAAAATGGCTCAAGTTGCTTTTAAATGAAACTATGATTTAATAAATTAATTATTATCAAGAAAAACTGTTTTCCTTTCGCCTTCACACTGGACTATGCCATATATATATGTGTATGTATATGTGTATGTGAGTGTATATTTTTACCATACAGTTAAATAGACAATCAAAATAACATTTTCTCTTCTAATTTTTTATATAAATTCTCCGCAGTCGAATAATATTTCTTTTCAATGAATGTTATACTTCTGCTACCGCATTTCACTTGTCTGTTTAAAATCTTTGCTATCTCTTTTAATTCAACGGTTAATTCTGATAGGTTCTATTATTTACGACTGAAAATAAGTGACTTTACTAATAAAAAACATCATACGAATAATTTCCGGGGCAATAAAATAGACACCTTTTTTCTCTGAGAGCCATCTTGGCATTTGCTTTCGCATTTCTTTATATATTCAGATTAGAATAAACTTTTCTGGCGCTTACAAATAATGAAAGGGAATTGGAAGAAGGCAGTTACGCTATTATCTTTTTAAGCATCTTTAATGGGCAGACAGAAGTGGAATCAATGGAAATTCCTGGATTCCTTCAACAGTAAAAGATTATAGAAAAAATAAATTTGCTGACATACCTACGCATTCATTGTTCACCGACTACTTTACAATACAATGAGAAAGTAATGGGACAGATTTTCCTGTAAGATTGAAAGTGTTTACTCGTTTTATGGAAGGTCTTTTAATAAAAGAATTTTAAAAAGTCTATGCAAGGAATTTGAAACCCATGAAACATGTGTACTTTGGTGACATTGGCAGAATCGCCCCATTTGAACCCTTCCAAACGGCGTTTCTTAGGAGAAGTAAGAAGCCGGCCGGCAAAAGGGGGCCTGATAAGGATGTTTCGGTGTTGTTGGATGTTTTTGCTGGTCCTCGGAGAAGGAGGATGTGCCCTTTTCGGTAGGGCTCAAGTTTCCAGACACCCCCTCCCCCGAAGAAGGGAGAGGTCTGCAAGAGGGCAGTGGGAGTTCAGAGATTTGGATTCCAGCCGGCGACCAACACACATCCCTCTGCTTTGAAGGGTTAGAACTTTTATCACTTTATTTTTCTCGGACATGAAACGCTCGGTCAGGTGGTGATTGTTGTCAGGCTCTGAGACTCAGAAATATGATATATGATTTACTTTTATTGTTTTCTTAAATGTTGTAAATAAATGTTGTTTTGTCCGTCCAAGTTTCCGGAGGAGTCATATTTAAGTACATGCATCCCAGTGAGTCGAACAAACCTGCCCCAGTACAGTAGGAATCAGGTCCCACGCTAACATAGAGCACCAAGAATAGAGGGTGCGCTTACAGTCTATTCACCATTTTCCATTGTACAGATTTTTTGCTATACTTTTGAATTTCTTTGTTTACGAGCACTATTAGGGTTTTTGGAAAATGCATACCATCGGTGGAAGTAGAATACCGTGACATCTCGTACTGTAACAATAAGTTACATTCGTTTCAGCTCCCCGTGGGTCTTCGTCGGGGACATGCCGAGGGAGGACCAATTTGAATGCAGAGAAACTTCGGACTTCTCCAAGCCAATAGAGGTATCCGTTCGTTTCGGGAATTTTGACACCCCCCCCGCTGTTCTGGAGTGGACTCCTTTTTTGTCTCCGCTAGCAGTGGAAAATTTTTGAGCGGACAAGGTTGTGGCAAGAAGAAAAAAAGGTGAGCGGCTGGCATCCACGGTTTGTGGGAGAACCATTTG
>CM063506.1:76762326-76819826 GCA_032207245.1 Pardosa pseudoannulata | reverse complement strand
ATTTATATATTTGTTTATATATTTCAATATAAAATACGAAAAGTTGGTTAAAATATTAAATAATTTCCAATATATTGAGATTTAACTGAATAACTAAATTTACGAGTAAAACACCCGATCCTGGTACAATTTTTAGGGTGCTGGCCTTCGGTACCGCAGTTCGTGGGTTCGAATCCCGCAGTGGCATGGATGTTCGTAGCCGTTCGGAATCGGCTTTAAGCTGTAGGTTCCGGTCTCATTAGCCCTCGTGTTGCAAAAAGTAGACCGTAGCACTCCAAACCACATCCCGTTACAATTCCGCAGCGAAATGTACCTGCACACAATGTATTAAGCTTGGTAGCGCCAATTTTGTGGTTGGCTACGACAAAAACGCTAAGGGTGGCCATAGTTCAAATAGAAAGAAATATTAAATTTTCATGCAATCCGGTAGACTCTTCTTCTACACATGAACTTCGAACTTATAGTTAACTGTAAAAGTATTTCATAATATCATAATCTATTGGATGTTATCGGAATAATTTGTTCGAAAAGCTAGAAAAATAAAATTCTAGAAAAATAAAATGGTAATTAAATGTTCATTTGCCCCGTACAAAGTATAAATAATTATTCTTTTAATTTAAAAAATAGAATTTTGATTCTAAAATATTAACATGAATTGTTAACTAACTTTTAATTAAATTTTATTTTTTAATCTACAAAGTCAAGTGTCGATAAATTTTAAGGGTATCTGAAGAAAGTCACAAATGCAACTGGATCATTTAGTTAATTTTTGATTTAAAATCAGTATATAGTAAGCATTAACGACAACTGCATTGTTATTTGAGGCAATATTTAAATTAATTATAATGTTATTATTCTTATAGTCCACTCTTTTTTAATAATTAGTTATGTTTCTCAATTGAATGCAATTTGTTTGGTTTGGTTTTGTTTGGAGCACTACGGTCTAATTTTTGCAACACGAGAGCTAATGAGACCGTGACTTACAGCTTAAAGCCGATTCCGAAAGGCTACAAACATTCATGCCACTATGGGATTCGAACCCACGAACTCCGGTACCGAAGGCCAGCACTCTAACCAATCGGCCATCGTTCGGCCATAATCTATGAATTGCTGCGATTTGAACAAACAACCAGTAAACAAATTACGTCCTTTTAAGAAGTAGAAAACCATTTTCTTTTTTATGGAAACGTTTAGAAACGCGATTCCAAAATTCCTTCCTATGATGTATTACACAAAACCAGTAAGAGAGTTGGATACGTGACGTGGACTGCCTGAATCTTAAATGTCCCCGAATGCGTGCGTGTGTTGTGTACACCAGCGTGTGGCGTGATCCGCAAGCGAGACTGTTTTTACTCTCCGACAGTATTGGAGATGCGCTCTGGTCTCGGGCTATTAGCGTGATGTCGCGTGCTCAAGGCGTGCAGCTTCCGAGAGAGAGCAAACAAACAAAGAAAAAAAAAAGAGTCCGTCGAATCGAGGGCACATGAAGTGGGTGAGAAGGAACGTGGGCAGAAGCGAGACCCGTTTTCTGCGAGGAGAAAAGCGCACAAGGAAAAGAGTAGAAAGCGGGGAAAGGAAGAGAAAGAGAAAACGCGGCTAACACGATAACACAGATGGCCTTGACTGCTTTTGACTCCGGCTTCTGGACAGACAGTCGCGTGCATCTCCCTCTGCCTTCTTTTTTTTCATTTTGTTGGCAACGTTGTGGATTATTCGTACACATAGGATCAGTTCGGGAACAGTATTTACTGCTAACTACAGGTATATTTACTAGCAGGGATACACAGTTTTTCGGTTGTACTATAGTATGCATTAATATGTAAAATATCGCTGTTATTCCCATTTCCTCTAGATACAAATTACTATAAAATATTACCATGGGATGTTGACTTGCTTTCAAGTAACGTATAAATGTTAAATAAACGTATTTTACTCATTTATTTATATAGTATAATTTACAAAATTTATCTTTATAGCCCAAAAGTCTGAATCCAAATTATTTAATACATTTTAAGATTTAATTGCAATGCCAGTCAGTGAAAGTAAAATGTAGAGAATAAGAGTATTTAACATTTTAAAAAAAGATTACGGTGTGTAGCTATTTCTTTCAACAAGCATGTAACATAGCATATGTAGATAGGCTTGTTTTGACAGGATTTTGGCTGGTCTGTAATAACATGAAACGAATGACGATTTTATTGTTTTATTTGTGCTAACACTATGGTATGCAATGCCATCCAGTGAAAGTGAAAAAGTTAAGAGTATTTAACTTTTTAAAGAAAGATTACGGTGTGTAGCTATTCCTTGTAACAAGCATACGACATAGCATAGATAGATAGGTTTATTTTGGCAGATTTTTTGGCTTGTCTGTTATAAAAAAATTGACGATTTTATTGTTTTATTTGTGCTTATAATATGGTAAAGGATAAAGTGTGGACTAATCACTTTAGCCAATTTATGGTAATAAGAATAAGAAATCGGTGTTGTTAAGAATTACATAGAAAAAATAAATATATTTTATATTTATACATTGATTTACAAAATTGTCGGGAGGAGATTGCATTTTACATCTTTGTCCGTGATTGCAAAACTGATATTACCGTCTCTGAATTAGAACGTGTGTAGTATAGTTACTGACTTCTTGATTTACTGGTAATTTGTTACCAGTACATATTACGTCTAATAGTTTCCCGTTTGTGGGACTTTAGTTCAATGTCAAAATACTTAATTGGGAACATTTAAATATGTAAATTGGGAACATTTAAATATGGACAAACTATTCAATACTAATTTAATTTAAATAATAATCAATTCATAAGAATTTTAATACAGAAAATAAAACCGCTAAAATTAGAAAGTAAGAATACAAAAATAATGATTATCTAATAAATATTTCAATTAAAGTTTTCAAGGAGTAATATTTGTAATGCAATTAATCATTAATTTATCTAAACAGTGATAGGTAGAAGCTAAGTTTGGGATTGCATTTAGATGTGTAAATCATTCTCTCTGAATGTTGCTCTAAAATCATGGTTAAATCCAGGAAATAAAAGCTGTTTTTATAAGAAGCTGAATCTTATTTGAGCAACGGAACCGTTACTCCAAACAGACTATCTACTTTCTGTGATTTATCAGGCGAACACACACACACACACACCAAAAAAAAAAAATCGACGACGCTACAAAAGATATGAATAGCAGAATACATATTTTTCATATAAACATAAAATATTTTCTTCTGAAGATTATATATATGTTATGACAATTTACTGATAAACTGGTTAAAGGGGCGATATTGTTTATAAGTCCATAACATAATGATTTTTTAACCAATTTTAATCCTTTTGTTCCTTTTTTTATATTTCATTATCATAAGCATATTATATTTGAGTATCATGATAAGCAATTTTTCAATGTGAAATATAGTTGAATTTATTAACTATTATAGATTATTAAAAAAAGTTCTGTAGATTTTTTTTATATGCTCAGTAACATATGATTCTTTTCAAATTGCTATTTTGATAGGAATTCTAGGATAGTGCACATTTTTATAAAACAATTACACATATTCACTTAAAATAATTTAATATAATTCCCTATAAATAATATTATTTTCTTAACTCTCTCTGATTTAATCCTTCTTCCAAATCATGTACGAACCCTACGAGGTTTTGAAGTCATTAATATGGCATCGATTTACGATTTGGAAATCAATCTAATTGATCACCCCACTAGAAATTCAAGAACATTCGAACTGAAAGGCTATCCAGAGAAAAGAATCAATCAAGGGAAAGGTCTCCAGAGGGGAGAAATATTTCTCATTAAATTTCAGTTTGGACTTGCAGAGAGCAACTAGGTGATTTCTTAGGACTTTCAGTTTATAAAACAAACCGGAGTACATATTCAGTTGCAACTCTAACTACTTGGAAATCGTTTAGCTGAGTTTCCTGCAGTTCATCCCCGCCTTGCAAAAATATAAACATTTTGAATTTTGACGAGTACTAATATAATAGCCCAGATCGTTGATCCGGTATTAAATCCAGGTGATCCCATCTCCACAAATGTTTTAATACAACATTATCCAATAATAATTTCAATAAGAAATTTTTTTCATATGATTAATTAATTATTTGGTGAACTACTTGATTCTACTTCCTGACTATCCAGGAAAGAAACTGTTGCACATATGTCAAAAATAGAATGCAGGTGAATAGATTTCAGAGGAAGGCACTGAAAGGAAGGCAAAGAAAGGAACTTCTTGACCTAGAGTTATAATAAAAAAAATAATTTCATGTTTTCATATATATAATATATTAACTGTTTGGTGAATAAAATAGAGTTCTTTAATATCTATTTTATTTTGTAAATTACATCTAATAACATAACACAAATTGTTAGTTTAAAAATAATTCATTCTTTGAATGAATAGTATTGCAGTACTCACTTCCAAATGCATTAAGAACAATTCATCTTCAATCCAACTTTATGGAATGTCCTTTACAAAGACTATTTCGAATAAAGAAATTTGTAAATCATATGTAAAAATATTTCCTGTCAAACAACATATGTTTATTTTAAATTTTAACTCATTATTAAACATCTCTTGCACACACACACACACACACACACACACACACACACACACATATATATATATATATATATATATATATATATATATATATGTGTGTGTGTGTAATATATCAAAATTATTTAACTTTAATATTTCTTCAAAAGCCTCCTCTCTCCAATTTTAATTCATTTAAATACCTTTACCAGCCTCTAAATGGTTTAATCAACAAAGTATTTTCCACTTAACATTCCTTTCTGTCCTAAAACTGTAAACTTTCTGTCTATGCAGCAGTTTCCCAGGTGTTGGCGGAACATGTTTTCGCGTTTTGCTGATATTGCAGTTAATTCGCTTATTAAGCTGTTTTTGTTGTGGGAAAATTCTTGTCAGCGCTCTTGGGAGTACTTGTGTCAGAGCAGAGTGAACTCTGTGGCTTTTGATTGTATATTGGTTGTTGTCCAGAAGGCTAGATGTGCGGTGTTGCCGCTCTGAAATAAAGTTTTAAAATTAGACTTCTGAGTTCTCTTAAATATGAAGCCCGACTGCATTCTCATTACTTATAGCTGTTGAGCTTTCTCCTTGTGAAGGAGTGTTGTAAAAAATGTATTACACACACACATATATATGTATGTATAACAGAATACTATAATATATTTATGGCTTCAAATTAAAAATGATGTTTTTTGTTTAAACACTTTGACACTCAGTTGGCAGTCATTATTGCAACAAGCGAGTGTGTTGCAGATATGAAGAATCTCAAATAAAAATGATTAAGATGAGGATGAGTCCTTTTTCTCTTCAAATGCAGGTTATATATACATACACACACACACACATATATATATATATATATATATATATATATATATATATATATATATATATATATATATATATATATATTATATATATATAATATATATATATAATATATAACATATATATATATATATAATATATAACATATATATATATATATATATAAATATTTATATATATATATATATATATATATACACAAATATATAAGTTTTCTTAGCTACCTCGAAATTATCCCTAACTCTTTCCCAATTATTTTTCCTATAGTAATTAATGGAAGAAAAGGAATGAAACTATCATTTCCACTATATCCCGGAAGTAGATAGAATTTGTTGTTAATACCTCTGATAAAAAGTTCTTTGCAACAAAAAATATAACCGATGATTAAATTTAAAATTATCACATATGTATCTAATATATTATTTAAGGGAAATAATATAAAAGAAAATTATTTACATTATATTTAAGTTCAGTGATAAAAAGTATGAAGATAATGCAGACGATATTTAAATAATTTCAAATAAGAAATGATTAAATGAGATGGTTGAAGGAATGACGTATAATGCTAGAAAATAATGTTATTTTTACATATTTATTAAGTTATAAAGTGATATATTTAATAGTCTGCTCTTAACAGGGAAAAGTAGGGTTTAAAATAATGGCATTAAATTTTGGAAAAGGGGGAAAGGGGTTGATTTCGAACGTTGCTAACCCTAACTCATCAAGAATTCAATAGGGATGCCACTATCCATTCCAGGTACAACCGCTTCATAAAGCCGTGGACTGAGGGACAGATAACTTAGACTATTATTATATAGGTGTGGAAGCAGAAGAGATTAAGTTGGAACTGAGGCTGTTTTTCAGATAATGAAATGAAATTAAACTTAGGAAAAATAAAATAAATGACCTTAGGTTTAATACATTGCATACATATATATATGTATATATATATATATATATATATATATATATATATATATATATATATATATATATATATATATATATATATATATATATATATATATATATATATATATATATATATATATATATATATATATATATATATATATATATATATATATATCCAAATATAAGAGAGTTTAAAAAGAGTGTCTTAGGGAATATACTGTGACTGGGCTTCAGTAGAACAATTTATATTACATTCGATTTGTATTGGATTGAAAAATATCGTTCCAGAGTAAAACATCCAAATTCGTTTGTTTGAAAAGTAGAAGAAATGCATCAAGATAAAATATTTTCTTTCTACATTTCGGAGACACTAGTAGAAGGGTTTCAAAATGTATCTTCTTTGGGGTTGTATCGTTTATCAAGAGATCGAACAATATATATATTTTTGTTTTCTGTTCATAGTATAAGTCAAATGCAATCTGGAAACTTGACATTTTTATAGAGAATAAAAAATCATTACTTTCGGGGACTTCTGTACATCATTCTTAGTTAAAACATTTTCTACATAAAACAGTTTTTAAGTTAATAGTTAGGGAAGACTGGGGCACCTTAGGACACTTTTCAGTTAAACATTTTTATGAATCTTTTTCAAGCTAATTAAAAAAAATAAGTATGCATGCATATATTGTCATCATATCTGCTTCTTGTAAACATTAAATCTACTTAATTTCTCATATAGTTAAAGAGTAATAAAAGAAATAAAATATCTTTCCAATGTCCCAACCTTCCCCACTGTATCAGGTAGGTTGGGACACTAAATAACAAATAAAAAATACTGTTCAAATTATTTTTATTAACTATTAATATGTAACTGTTATAAAAGAAACTTATAATATACTTATAATAACTGTTATAAAAGAAAAAAGGCTGAAATTGTTCAAGTTAATACACCTTTTTAACAAATCTTATATTTGATGCCATCAAATTCTTCTTTAAATTCTAACAAAATGCACCTTTCTCCTGTTGTTTCTTTGGGATTGTTCAACTTCAGAAGGAGATCAGTTTTTTTTACAAAGGATTTGTCTTCTTTGTTAGAATTAAAAAATGACCAACCATCTTATTCTCTTCTTCTCAAAAAAAAAAAACATTTCATACTCTCTGGTGTTTTCATTATCAATGTGACCTACAAATGCAACAATGCTTCTTTTATTACAAATTTTATTAGTGCATAGTCTCCTACTTCAAGCTTTCAATTCTCTTGAGGAACTTTTCATTTTTTTGTTCCAGTTCTTTAATTGGATGGAAGATACCATCACTTGGACAATGTATATCCTTGCTGTCATTATTGTCATCATATAAATCATTACATTCGGTTTTCTTCGGTTTTATTGGTAGATCCAATTGCTTCAGTTGGAGCCCCTTTCAACATATGTTCTTTAAATATTTTTCTTGGAAAAACCAGCATAGGAGGCACAGAATTCCCAATGGCATTAATAGCACTGATCATAGTAACAAGTTGACTACGTTCTCCTGAAGTCATCTGCCTCACTTCTTTGGTTCCTTTAGAAGAAATTACTTTAGGAGGAACGTGCACAGTTATGACACCTGTATCGTTTACGTTGTATATTTGATCTGGTAAGAATTTACTTCTTTTAAGAACTTCCTCAAGTTTGTTAAAGAATGTGTTAACATTTGCCCTGCTGAAATTTATACATCTTGAAAGAGTGGTAACTTTGGGTTTTTGAAGAGAAATAGATTTAGCATGTCTTTTCATGAAGCCAAGGTACCAAACTACACCAGCGTTTTCTTCCCTAATCCAATTTGGCTAAATATTTTTATTAGCAGCTAGAGAAAACAGAAATGCTAGAGTTCTAACTTCACTTATTGTTAGCCCATAGTGAAGTTTTGAAGCCTGTAATAAAGGACTAACATTACCTTTTGGCTACTTTTTATATTTGACTAGTATTTAAAGCCTGTTGTGGATTCAGATTTGCATTTGAGTTTAATTATATGGCAGTTAAGGGACTTTTGCTTACATAAAAGGTTATGCAGCTTCTCTTACAGACAACACATCAACCAGAACTTTTTCTGCAGCTGATTGAAGCATATTAGCACTTACAACAGATTACTTTCTGTTTGTTTTTGTTGTTCTCACCATTTTTTCGGAAAAAAAGGTTAATAAATTAATATTTTGGCATATTAAATCATCAATTAAAAATTAGGCACCAAAATATTAATTATTTTGCTTGAATTGATATTTGTTTACACTTTAAAGTGTTCCAAGGTGCCCCATTTTACATATTATTTTTTGGTAACTACTATACAGTTAGATTTAAAAATACAGTTTATGTACTAGCATAGAAATAATAGTAAAAGAATTTTCTTTCATAACAATACACTTTTTTTAAATAT
The DNA here is from genome assembly GCA_032207245.1 of Pardosa pseudoannulata. Taxonomy (NCBI): domain Eukaryota; kingdom Metazoa; phylum Arthropoda; class Arachnida; order Araneae; family Lycosidae; genus Pardosa; species Pardosa pseudoannulata. Next base: position 76,811,110 of record CM063506.1, on the reverse strand, counting down.
TTAAATTTAAAAAAAAAATTACTTTTTAAAATGCACATTGATGTAATTTTGGGTTATTCAAAACAAAGAAAATGAAATTGTTCCTTACCTATAAGCACTATCTTCATGAAAATTCTTTGAGAAGTGAAGAGTAATGTCATCTATCAATACATGAACACTAGTTCCTGGTTGCAAATTAAAGCCTGAAAATAAAGGTGTCCCAAGGTGCCCCAATCTCCCCTACACTTAAGATTTTGATTAGGTTCTCATACTACGAAGACATACGTTTTGAGAACTAATGTAGTAGAGTATTTCCCAGCATATTCATATTTCAATAAAAAAATTTCGTCCTTAAATATATATATACATACATATATATATATATATATATATATATATATATATATATATATATATATATATATATATATATATATATATATATATATATATATATATGTATATATATGTATATATATACATATATATACATAGATATATATACACACATATATATATATATACATATATATATACATATATATGTATATACATATATATATATATAGATAGATGTATATATATGAATATATATATATGTATATATATATATGTATATATATATATATATATATATATATATATATATATATATATATATGTATATATATATATGTATATATATATATATATATATATATATATATATATATATATATATATATATATATATATATATATATATTGTTACCAATTTATGAAGCGTAGCGTTCGTGGATTGAGTAGACTTTGAATTAAGAAAGCAAAAATAACAGCACTTTATTCGTAATGCAGGGAAAACACGAATACAGCAGCCAACACCGCGAGAACTGGCTAGCACAGGCGATAGTTCACTAAAACTCTTAGCGCCAAACAACGTAGGTCTTTACCTCTACAAATTTCTCAGCTAACTGAACCTCGATCATCAAAGGCATCAAAGGTGGTGATGCAACTGGACCCTATGGGCCGAGCCCGTCAATCCAGAGGCTTCTGTCAGTAAGCACAAAAATGACAACGAGCGAAAAATAAACACATAAAAGAGCAAAGAGATAGAAGGGTGGATTCGTGAGTTCATAACACAAAACTAGAGAGTAGAGAGTTTAGGGATAGTAAAACTAAACCTCGATCAGGATCGGCCCCCGGTATTTATATCCTCGGGAGAAACTGGAATATTCTAGAAAGTACTAGGTACAAACGGTCTCCAAAAGAGTCGCCAAGTCGCCAAATTTGGCGATAAATCGCCAAACTTGGCGCCCAAAATTAGTCGCCAAAAACATCGCCTACGAGCCAATATCTCGCCAAATACATGATTTACCCATTATAATACACAGTATACGGTAAAAATACATGCCAACTTGCGAAATTCGTAACAATATATATATATATATATATATATATATAGATAGATAGATAGATAGATAGATAGACAGATAGATAGATAGATAAATAGATAGATAGATATAGTTAGACCATTACTGATAATCAGAACACCTTTATTAAACAGAGCACGCATTTTGTTTTACATTGAATCAAAAACCGGCTATGAAATCTTTCACCTCAAAAGGTTATATATGCCCTTAAGTTTATTTCCTTTTCCTCCATCTCTGCTTTTATACAAAACAAACAAGGGTATAAAAACAATTTTTTTACCACAAAAGTTCCATATAAAAACCACAAAACGGGGTTTACCCGTCCGCTGCTTTGCACATGACAGGTCCGTTCCCGATTTCGATTAAACTTTTCTTCTTTTGAACCATCCCTCTTGTTCCCTGTGAAATCGATGGCTGCTTGAAAGTTTTATATTTTCGCTAAAGGATGAAACCGTTGACATCTTAACTATAACAGAATCATTAGCAGACAAATAGGATTGTTTGTTTTCTTTTTTCTTATTGAGAAAAGGCTCGTTTCGTGATCTCGCCGTAATCGTTTATTCTCGAAGAACAATGCCTTTCATGTTAACTCGGCATCTTGCTACTGAAAAATGCATGAGCTTCTTGCTTTGGAAAAGCAAACTACCGGGCTTGCGACAGATGTTTTGGCGTGTTCCTGTTTTGAAAATGGGAAAATTTGTAAAGGTCAGGTAACTAACATCTGATAAGGAAGTAGTATCAATTAGGAATTAACAAACTTTTTCAGGACAGGATCAGAATCTTTGAAAGGCTAGGCTCCAAACTTAAATAGGTATATATTCAATAAGTACTTATTCAATAAGTACTTATTCATCAAATTGATAAAAATAAATGAACTCACATTCAATTAACTAATTAATTAACACTATTCAATTAATAAATTAAAGATCATATCTTTTTAATCGAAAGCTATACTTTTACAAACATAATATTTCCTTACATTATTGTTGATTGTCAGATACAAATAAAAATATTTTTTAATTAAACTTAATTGTAAAATGTAGATTATAATTAAGTGGGATTTAACTATTTATAATTTAGTCTTACTTCAGAAATGCATTTGTGATTAAATCCCCTCTTTGTAACTGAGTGGGACTTAATTATTAAGTGGGAAAATTTGTAATAATGTGAAGAGTGAAATTGTTTCTTCTCTGGCTGTATTTCATCCTATTGAACTTTCCAACTAACACAAACTTTGCTTTTAAATGGTCGTTCATAATATTGAACTGAGATGTGATTCTACAATAAGCACGATTACATAAGCTAGCATTTTTGTTGCTTGTAAATGGTCTGTAAGGAATATGGACCCACGACCCGTTTTTGCAGCTGTGCACCCTTCCTATATCTTTTAGTCGATCCCTCGACCCCTGAACCCGGCGTCTATTAGGGAATATGAACCAACCTGCCGGGGCTCATAAAATATTCGGAGTTGTCGTTTTTGTTGCAGGGAGGCGGTAGATTAAAGAAGGTTGCAGGTGGTTTTCCCACAGACCGCTGACGAAATGGGTTGATTTTCGATGCGGAAGATTCCTTTTTCGAAGGGGATCGGATTAATAGCAGCTGAGCACCGAGTAAAGATAGAAGGGAAGTCTGCCGGTAGTTCTGTGGAGGGAAGAGAGTCCACCGAGAACCTGAGACACAGCAACATCTCTTGTTGGAGAAGCGAATTTTTGTTTCAGAGCCAGATGCAACTGAACATCTGACATCAACTTTGGAGGCCGTTCGTCCATATTAGCTATGGTTAACTATGGTTAAGATAACCAGCATTCCGGGATACTGAATAGGATTTGCCATTTATTTAATTTTATGTAATCTCTATAAATAAATTTTCTTGTGTTGTCCGTTTAACTTTGGAAGGAGTAATTTGATGCATTCCAGAGACAACCAAAGAACATAACCAAACCTGCTCTAGTTAAGTAGGTCACTCTCTTGTTTTAAATAACTCCCCACAAGGCAATTATTTACATGGTCCATCGTATTAAAAAATGAATTGCGATTTAATATAGAGCGCGAGTACATAAGCTAGAGTTATCGTTGCAAGTAAATGGTCGTAATAATGAACTGAGTTGTGATTTTACATAGAGAATGATTACATAAGTTTGCTTTACCGTTGCTTGTAAATTGTCGTTCGTAATAATGAAGTGTATCGGGATTTAATATAAAGTGCGAGTACATAAGCTAGAGTTATCGTTGCCTGTAAATTGTTGTTCGTAATAATAAAGAACTGAGTTGTGATTTAATATAGAAGACGATTACATAAGTTTACGTTGCCGTTGTTTGTAAACTGTCGTATGAAATAATGAAGTGAATTGTGATTTAATATAGAACGCAAGTATTAGCAAGAGTTATCGTTACTTGTAAATGGTCGTTCGTAATAATAAATTGAATTGGGATTTTACACAAAGCGCGATTACATAAGCTAACATTATAGTTTCATGTAAACAATCATTCGTAATAATGATATAAGTTGTGATTTTATATAGAGCTTGAAACATTTTATTACTCCGCTATTAAAGTAAAAGTGGTCATTGTAGTAAGCTAAAGGAAACATAGTACTTTTTGAAATATAAAATCTTTATTACAGCTGCCGGATTAATTATAAAACAAAGAATTCTGCTACTTTTATAATAAAAATTTTGAAAGGTTTTTAATAACATTCACGCTTTGGAAAAATTATTTAGTTTTGCCATTTCCTGTAATGTATTTCTGAAAATAACAAAAAATATACACTAAATGAAACAAATTAAATTAGTTTACTCAAAACATAAAATATAAATATGTAAATAATTCACAATATGTAAGTTAAAAAATTAATTTTTATATGACGTTGAAATAAAAATCAGTTTTATTCAGAAAACTGAAAATCTATCTAACTCTTTAAAAGTTAAAAACTGTTAAGAAATAAGAGTTTGTAAAAAAAAAAACTTTTATCATTCTGTAAAATGAAATGAACTACTCATTATTAATATAACTGAGGTTCACAGTAAAAAAGAAGTAATTAGTTTCTACTTGATATAAAAATTAGTTTCTAATTTACAAATTTTAAATGCTGTTTTGCGGTTAAATGGATTTGTACTTTAACTTCTTGTACATATTTTGTGTTTCAAAAATTGCATAGTTTTATTTAATAAATTTAAATATTTTTTATAATATTTTTTTTTATAATATTTGAAAGCTAGGATTCATCTCGGAAAAATATTTTTTATGGGGAAAGAAGAACAACATTTATATTTATATAAAATAAAAAATAGTCAAAATAAAGACACTTCTGCTCGAAGGTACTGTGTCCCCTTAAATTCAATAATGGACTGCCTGTGCTCTTGCATTTGATTTACTTGCATATAATTGTTTTGACCTGCAGGCCGTAGATTGTTTGGTATAAATACATATATGATGCGAATATAATAATGCATGTATAAGTAAGTTAGAAAGTCTAAAGAGTGATATTACTACTCTTGTATAACAGCAGAACAAAATGCATAATTTATTAACCACAAAAATAGAGAAAATATCACCCACAAAATATAAGTAACTATTTTAAGTTCCCAATCCGAATTCTTTCACAAATATAATTTCACTAACTATGAAAATGACCTACACTTTTAGTGATAAAAATTCAAACATTAAAGTATAAATTCAATAATTAAGTTATGTATAATTGTTAGTAAATGATTAATAAGGCATAATATACGTGTACATTCATTAATACATGAAGTTTCACTAAGTTATTAGTAACACTTTGTAAGATATCAGAAGCATAAATTAAATAGCATAAAACCTGATATAGTATATAAGCCGAGAAAAAAAGTTTAAAGTTAAATTATTTAGGACCATAAGAGATGGTGCAAATAATCAAATTCACAGTTTCGTTCTATTTGGAGTATCTAAAAACTAATTGAATCAAAAATTTCAGAAACATGGGCAGATTAATACATAAATCTAAAGAATAAAATATTCATTATTTAATAATTCTCAGATTCTTCACGAATACAAAGGAATGTAATAATATTTTTTCTGTATTCTAAATCTTCACCCATAAATTCGTACCAGGAATAAATTACAAATTGACATAGAAATTTTTTATACGCACTCCGGAAAAAAGAAACAATCGATAAAAAAAAAACACTGCCAGTGTGTGAAAGTGATAACGCTATTTCTTTTCCGGGCAAAAGTTCTTCACGTGTCAAGCTACATGACAGCCCTTGTAAATCAGGTACGCCTTCCACACACTACAAACGGGAGATATAAGGCTCGGATATAAACTTCTTTAACCCTCCTTCAGGCCGTAACTACTAAAGTGAGCAGGTATATGCTTTCACTCTGTGTTTACCTCGAGGAAATGGAACAATACCGGGCACTGCTTACAAATATTTGTATTAAAGAGAAAGGGGGAAAACTTGCAATACTTTCGATAGCAAGTGTCGGAGCTTTTCGGCTTTGAAGTTATGGATTTCTTTTTAAACTTTCGACGTATTTCAAAGTAGTTTGTTCGAGAGATAAGAGCCTCAAGTGTGTATGTGTGTGCGTGTGAGGGAGAAGTTGTTTATGTATGAGTGCATATTTAAGTTTTCGATATCGAATATTGCTAAGAAATTCGAATAATAAAGTTTAAATAAAGACTAGAGTTTAAGCTAGTACTTGAAAACTTTTTTTGGCTTTTAATTTCCATCTTATTTGAAATCTAAGTAGCATGACTATAAAAAATTTCTTGTACTTGAATAACGCAATAGTAACATTACCTGAAAGATCCGGAAGTAAACCAGGTTAATCTGAATTTGTGTTTCATGATTCTGGTTATTGAAAACAATTTCTTTAAGAGTACAGTTTAAACTTGTTCTTAAATACTGAGTTTGGATTTCCGTTTCATTCCGAGTAGGGTTTTACAAATGTTCTCAGTCAGGTTACAAATGTTTATTTGATTTGGCCAATTTTCTAGTAAAACCGGGACTAAAACGAGGCTCTTTTATACTTCTGATTTATTATTTTGGATAATAAAAAAGATCCCGTTGAGAATAAAGTTTAAAATAGTACCTGGAAAATGTTTCCTGTTTAAAATTTTTGTCTTATTCAAAATCAAAGTAGAAACGGGTTAAAACGAACTTCATTAGGAAAGAGTATCATGCTCCTGACAGAATCGGACCTAAACCCAAGCTTTTGCTCTTATGATTGCTGATTTTGGTTATTATAAAAGATATCGTTGAAAATAAAGTTTAAGCTAGTACTTGTATCTCTTCCTAGGTTTTAAATTCCGTCTTATTTAAAATCAATGTAGCAAAAGACCATAAAAAAATTCTAGTACTTCATCAAGGCAATAGTAACATTACCTGAAAGATCTGGAAGTAAACCAGGTTAATATGAATTTGTGTTTCATGATTCTGGTTATTGCAAAATATTCCGTTAAGAATACAGTTTAAATTTGTTCTTAAATACTGAGTTTGGATTTCCGTTTCATTCCGAGTAGGTTTTTATAAATGCCTCAGTCAGGTAAGAACGCATTTTATTTGATTGGGCCAATTCCCTAGTAAAACTGAAACTAAAACCAGGCTCGCTCTTTCATACTTCTGGTTTATAATTTTGGATAATAAAAAAGACCCCATTGAAGTTTAAAATAGTACCTGTAAAATGTTTTCTGTTTAAAATTTTTGACTTATTCAAAGCCAAAGTAGTCTGTTGCAAATCCTAGAAACAGGTAAGAACGTACTATACTTCATTAGGACAAGATTATCATGTTTCTGACAGAATCGGATCTAAACCTAAGCTTTTGCTCTTATTGCTGATTTTATTTATTATAAAAGATTTCGTTGAGAATAAAGCTTAAGCTAGTACTTATAACTTTTCTTCCTGGGTTTTAACTTTCGTCTTATTTGAAAATGAAAGTAGCAAAAGACCATAAAAAATTTTTATACACTTCATCAATGCAATAGTAACATTGCCTGGCTGATCCGGAAGTAAACCAGGTTAATCTGTATTTGTGATTCACGATTCTGGTTATTGCAAACAGTTTCGTTAAGAGTACTGTTTAAACTTGTTCTTAAATACTAAGTTTGGAAATCCGTTTCATTCCGAGTAGGTTTTTACAAATGTTCTCAGTCAGGTAAGAACGCATTTTATTTGGTTGGGCCAATTTCCTAGTAAAACTGGGGCTAAAACCAGGCTCTTTCATACTTCTGGTTTATAATTTTGGTTAATAAAAAATATCCCGTTAAGAATAAAGTTCTCTTATTAAAATTGTGTAAAAATTTTCTTATTAAAATTGTGTTATTCAAAACCAAAGTAGTCTCTTACAAATGCTAGAAATGGGTAAGAATGTACTATACTCTATTAGACTATCATGTTCTAACAGAATCAGATCTTAAGTCAAGCTTTTGTTCTCATATTTGCTCATTTTGGTTATCAAAAAAAAATTTCGTTGAGAATAAAGTTTAAACTAGTACTTGTAAACTTTTTCTGGTTTTAAACTTCTATCTTATTTAAAACCAAAGTAAATTCTTGCAAAGATCTTTATGAAATTCCTGTTCTTCATCTATAACAACATGCATCTGATTGAACAAGGAGTAAAACCAAGGTATTTTGTACTTCTAAATCAAGATTTTGTTTAATGTAAAGATTTTTTATCGAGAATTTGCTTAAGCTAGTACTTGAATACTTCTCAGTGGGATTATCTGTTTACTTACGTACCAGAGTAGTTTATATGAAAATGCCATAGTCAGGTAAAATGTATTGTAATCAATTAGACCAATAGTAACATGCTTTTAGTGAAACCGAAAATGAAACCAAGTTCTTTTGTTTATTATTTTGAGTATTTAAAAAATCCCGTTAAGAATTAAATTTAAAATAGTATCTGAAAACTCTTTCCTATTTAGAATTTTTGTCTTGTTCAAGTAGACTGACTCTTGAAATGCAGAAATAGCTAAAACTTTCCTACTGTTTTAGCTATCAAAAAAGTAATTGCATCCAAATATTCAAAAATGTGTGCATGGCAATAAAAAAGAATTAAAATATTAAAAATTTGGTATACTTACACCCCTTAATTATACAAAGATAGTAATAATACTTAAACTGTAATCTGAATTTTTATGTCTGTATTCATGCGAAGAATTTAGTAAATTTTAAACCGAAACGGATAAATATTTTAGGCACTCGGAAGAAAAGGTGAAAAAAAAAAACATCAGCAATGCATAAAAGTGAAAAAGCTACTTCTTTTCCTGGCTAAACTTCTTAATATGTTAGGCTACATGACAACTCTTCTAAATCTATTGTAGTAATAGTAGTTCATCGGGGCACCTGGGCTCAAAGCCGGACTCCCAGTCTTGAGTGTTTAAGATTCAATCAAGCTGTGCATCTTTAGCTGAGGTTCCGTAAATTGGGTTACAATATTAAAATAAACAATTAAGGAAAGTTAAGAGAAGTAATTAAGGCACTTGATAGTAAATAAATAATAAGATAGAAGAGATAGTTTAACATTAATAAAGATAAAAGGGTAGAAAGGATAGAGAAGTATTTGTGCGGATAAGACATCCATTTATAAAATTTTAATAATTTTTTGGGGAGTTTTGTATTTTATAATTTAAAAAAATTATTTTTATTTTATTTTTTAATCTAAAAATGAAAAAAGTTGAAAATGGAGAAGAAACAATATTGTAAATCACGTACGCCTTCGACACACCATAGGATATAAGTGTTGGATATGAACCGTAAGTAGCTCAGTTGGTAAAAGTAGCAATTTCGTAATTGTACATTTGCAAATTCGAGACTTGTGCCGACCGGATATCTCCCGTGTTCATTAATGTCATCTGAGGAACTTAGAATGTATTCGTGGTCTTAATCTCTTCCAAGTTCATAAACGATACCTCTGGAGGTGCCAGGCCAAACTTTGGGGGTCTTTTAATTGGCTCTTGTTGGAATATTGTAATCGCACCATTACATTGCATCAGATTAACTGTGAATTTTGTTATGTTTCTTTTTTATTGTTTGCTTAACTGGGATTGGTTCTGCTTTTAGCTTTCTTTTAGGTACAGTTTTATTGAATCCTTCTAAAGTTATATATATGGGATGATGTTCTTTGTTCTATTCAGTTGCCTTGTAACCGTTTAAGATGTAACAATATAATATTTTGATCCGGCCTCGTAATCTTTTATTTTGTCTATTTATCAGTTCTTGCTTCTAAATTACGAGAACAACGTTATTTGTATTCTCTCCAATTTTATCTGCTGACCGCCTATATAGTTCTCCCATTATGAAAAATGGTCAAAAAAAACCCCAGAATTGCAAGAGTGAATATTTAAAAGCTAAGAAGCCCCACATTATTAAAAAATGTATTGGATATAAACTCCTTCAACTCTAAGTCAAGCCATAATCGCTGGAGCAAGCAGGTATATACTTTCACTCTGTGCTTACCTCGAAGGAATCGGACAATACCGGGCACTGCTTACAAATATTTGTATTAAAGAGAAAGAAAGGAGAAATAGGAGAAAACTTGCAATACTTTCGATAGCTGAGTTTCGGAGCTTTTCGGCTTTGAAGTTATGGATTTCCTTTTAAACTCTCGACGTATTTCAAGGTAGTTTGCTCGAGGGATAAGCGTCTCAAGAGTGTATATGTGTATGAGTGTGTGAGGGAGAAAAAGTGTAAGTATGAATGCATTTTTGGGTTTATGATTTTAGATATTCCAAAGGATTCTTTTGAGAATAAATTTTAAGCTTTACTTAGAAACTTTCTCTGATTTTAAACTTTCGTCTTATATGCAAACAACGTAGTCTCTTAAAAAGATCATAAGAAATCCTTGTACTTGATCAGGGGATAACATACATATAATAGAACTGGAATTAAACACAGGTGATTTTGTACTTTTTCAAAAAATATTACAAAGGATTTCGTTGAGAAAAAACTAATACTTTAAAATTTCTGATTTTTAATTTCCTTCTTATTTAAAACAAATGTAGTTTATTTAAGGATACCTCTATTAGGTAAGAACTTACTATATGAGAACAATGGTATGATGTTCCTATCGGAACTGGATCTAAACCCAAATTTTTGTTCTTATACTCCAAGATTTTGGTTATCAGAAAAAATTTCGCTGTGAAGAAAGTTTAAACTAGAATCTGGAAACTTTTTCCGATTTAAAATTTTCATTTTATTTAGCACGAAAGGGGTATTTATGAAATGTTGTCAGGTAGAACGCTTTGTAACCGATCAGGATGAAAGTATAAAGTTTCTAATAAAACTGGAAATGAAATCCCACACTTTTTTGCTTCTGGTATATAATGTTGGATATCACAAAACATTCCGTTGAAAAAAGTATAGTATTTATTTTGAACTCCCTTCTTAATCAAAATCAATGTGATTTCCATAAAAAATTTTTATACACTTCATCAATGCAATAGTAACATTGCCTGGCTGATCCGGAAGTAAACCAGGTTAATCTGTATTGTGATAGATTCTTGGTTATTGCAAACAGTTTCGTTAAGAGTACTGTTTAAACTTGTTCTTAAATACTAAGTTTGGAAATCCGTTTCATTCCGAGTAGGTTTTTACAAATGTTCTCAGTCAGGTAAGAACATATTTTATTTGATCGGGCCAATTTCCTTGTAAAACCGGAACTAAAGCCAGGCTCTTCTTTACTTCTAGTTTATAATTTTGGATATTAAAAGAGATCCCATTGAGAATAAAGTTTGAAATAGTACCTTTAAAATGTTTCCTGTTTAAAATTTTTGACTTATTCAAAGCCAAAGTAGTCTGTTGCAAATGCTAGAAACAGGTAAGAACGTACTATACTTCATGAGGACAAGATTATCATGTTTCTGACAGAATCGGATCTAAACCTAAGCTTTTGCTCTTATTGCTGATTTTGGTTATTATAAAAGATTTCGTTAAGAATAAAGTTTAAGCTAGTACTTGTAACATTTTCTGGGGTTTAACTTTCGTTTTATTTGAAATCAAAGTAGCAAAAGACCATAAAAAATTCTTGTACTTCATCAAGGCAACAGTAACATTACCTGACTGATCCGGAAGTAAACCAGGTTAATCTGTATTTGTGTTTCATGATTCTGGTTATTGCAAAATATTTCGTTAAGAGTACAGTTTAAACTTGTTCTTAAATACTGAGTTTGGAATCGTTTCATTCCGAGTAGGTTTTTAAAATTGCCTCAGTCAGGTAAGAACGCATTTTATTTGGTTGGGCCAATTTCCTAGTAAAACTGGGACTAAAACCAGACTCTTTCATACTTCTGGTTTATAATTTTGGTTAATAAAAAATATCCCGTTAAGAATAAAGTTCTCTTATTAAAATTGTGTAAAAATTTTCTTATTAAAATTGTGTTATTCAAAACCAAAGTAGTCTCTTACAAATGCTAGAAATGGGTAAGAATGTACTATACTCTATTAGACTATCATGTTCTAACAGAATCAGATCTTAAGTCAAGCTTTTGTTTTCATATTTGCTCATTTTGGTTATCAAAAAAAAAATTTCGTTGAGAATAAAGTTTAAACTAGTACTTGTAAACTTTTTCTGGTTTTAAACTTCTATCTTATTTAAAACCAAAGTAAATTCTTGCAAAGATCTTTATGAAATTCCTGTTCTTCATCTATAACAACATGCATCTGATTGAACAAGGAGTAAAACCAAGGTATTTTGTACTTCTAAATCAAGATTTTGTTTAAATGTAAATGCAAGTAATTTGTTTAAATGCAAGATTAATGTAAAGATTTTTATTGAGCATTTGCTTAAGCTAGTACTTGAATACTTCTCAGTGGGATTATCTGTTTACTTACGTACCAGAGTAGTTTATATGAAAATGCCATAGTCAGGTAAAATGTATTGTAATCAATTAGACCAATAGTAACATGCTTTTAGGGAAACCGAAAATGAAACCAAGTTTTTTTGTTTATTATTTTGAGTATTTAAAAAATCCCGTTAAGAATTAAATTCATGTTCTTTTAATCTATAACAACATGCATCTGACTGAACAGGGAGTAAAACCAAGGTATTTTGTACTTCTAAATCAAGATTTTGTTTAATGTAAAGATTTTTTATCGAGAATTTGCTTAAGCTAGTACTTGAATACTTCTCAGTGGGATTATCTGTTTACTTACGTACCAGAGTAGTTTATATGAAAATGCCATAGTCAGGTAAAATGTATTGTAATCAATTAGACCAATAGTAACATGCTTTTAGTGAAACCGAAAATGAAACCAAGTTCTTTTGTTTATTATTTTGAGTATTTAAAAAATCCCGTTAAGAATTAAATTTAAAATAGAACATGAAAACTCTTTCCTATTTAGAATTTCTGTCTTGTTCAAGTAGACTGACTCTTGAAATACAGAAATAGCTAAAACTTTCCTACCGTTTTAGGTATCAAAAAATCAATTGCATCAAAATATTTAAAAATGTGTGCATAGTAATAAAAAAGAATTAAAATATTAAAAATTTGGTATATTTTAGAGTTCTTACACCCCTTACTTATACAAAGATAGTAATAATACTTAAACTGTAATCTAAATTTTTATGTCTGTATTCATGCTAAGAATTTAGTAAATTTTAAACCGAAACGGATGTAAATATTTTAGGCACTCGGGGAAGAAAAGATGAAAAAAAAGCATCAGCAATGCTTAAAAGTGAAAAACCTACTTCTTTTCCTGGCTAAACTTCTTAATGTGTTAGGCTACATGACAACTCTTCTAAATCTATTGTAGTAATAGTAGTTCATCGGGGCACCTGGAATCTAAGCCGAATCTTAAGTGCTTATGATTCAATCAAGGTGTGCATCATGAGCTGAGATTCCATTATTTAGGTTACAATATTAAAATAAAAAATTCAATAAAGTTAAGAGAAGTAATTAAGGCCCTTGACAGAAATTAAAATAATAAGATAGAAAAGATAGTTTAACTTTAATAAAGATAAAAGGGGGAGAAAGGATAGAGAAGTATTTGTGCTGATAAGACATCCGTTTATTAAATTTTAATAATTTTTTTTTTGGGGGGGGTTTGTATTTTATAATTTAAAATTATTTTTTTTTATTTAAAAATGGAAAAAGTTAAAAGTGGAGAAGAAACAATATCGTAAATCACGTACGCCTACCACACACCATAAATAGGAGATAAGTGTTGGATATGAACCGAAAGTAGCTCTGTTGGCAAAGACAGCGATCTCGTAATTGTTGAGTAGCAAATTCGAGACTTGTGCCAACCGAAGATCTGCCATGTTCATTAATGGCATCTGGAGAACGTAGAATAAATTCATGGTCTCAATCTCTACCACGTTCATAAACGATACCTCTGGAGGTGCCAGGCCAAACTTTTGGGGTCTTTTAATTGGCTCTTGTTGGAATATTGTAATCGCAGCCTTACATTACATCAGATTAACTGTGAATTTTGTTATGTTTCTTTTATATTCTTGTTTGCTTAACTGTGATTGATTCTGCTTTTAGCTTTTTTTTAGGTACAGTTTTATTGAATCCATCTAAAGTTATATATATATAGGATGATGTTCTTTGTTCTGTACAGTTGCTTTGTAATCATTTAACATGTAAAAATATATTACTTCCATCCGGAAGCGCAATCTTTTATTTTGTGTATTTATCAGTTCTTGCTTCTAAGTTACGAGAACAACTTTATTTGTATTCTCCAATTTTATCTGCTGGCCGCCTATATGGTGCTCCCAAAATAAAAAATGGTCAACAAAACCCCAGAGTTGCGAGACTGAATATTTAAAAGCCAAGAAGCCCTACATTATTAAAAAATGTATTGGATATAAACTCCTTCAACTCTAAGTCAAGCCATAATCGCTGGAGCAAGCAGGTATATACTTTCACTCTGTGCTTACCTCGAAGGAATCGGACAATACCGGGCACTGCTTACAAATATTTGTATTAAAGAGAAAGAAAGGAGAAATAGGAGAAAACTTGCAATACTTTCGATAGCTGAGTTTCGGAGCTTTTCGGCTTTGAAGTTATGGATTTCCTTTTAAACTCTCGACGTATTTCAAGGTAGTTTGCTCGAGGGATAAGCGTCTCAAGAGTGTATATGTGTATGAGTGTGTGAGGGAGAAAAAGTGTAAGTATGAATGCATTTTTGGGTTTATGATTTTAGATATTCCAAAGGATTCTTTTGAGAATAAATTTTAAGCTTTACTTAGAAACTTTCTCTGATTTTAAACTTTCGTCTTATATGTAAACAACGTAGTCTCTTAAAAAGATCATAAGAAATCCTTGTACTTGATCAGGGGATAACATACATATAATAGAACTGGAATTAAACACAGGTTATTTTGTACTTTTTCAAAGAATATTACAAAGGATTTCGTTGAGAAAAAAAATATTTTAAAATTTTGATTTTTAATTTCCTCCTTATTCAAAACAAATGTAGTTTATTTAATGATACCTCTATCAGGTAAGAACATACTACATGAGAACAATGGTATGATGTGTTTATTGGAACTGGATCTAAACCCAAATTTTTGTTCTTATACTTTAAGATTTTGGATATCAGAAAAGATTTTGTTGTGAGGAAATTTTAAACTAGAAACTTTTTTCCGATTTAAAATTTTTATCTTATTTAGCACGAAGGGGGTATTTATGAAATGCTGTCAGGTAGAACGCTTTGTAACCGATCAGGATGAAAGTATAAAGTTTCTAATAAAACTGGAAATGAAATCACACACTTTTTTGCTCCTGGTTTATAATGTTGGATATCACAAAACATTTCGTTGAAAAAAGTATAGTACTTATTTTGAACTTCCCTCTCATTCAAAATCAATGTGATTTTTTGGAAAGACCACAATCACATAAGAAATCATTGTTCTTGATGGGAACAATAGTAACATACACCTAACAAGAACCGGGGTTAAATCCTTGGACTACTATTCCGTAGCCGAACTTCTGCATTATTAATTTTAACAATAAAAGAAATCATTGTTCTTTATGGGAACAATAATCAATTACATACGTCTAAGAAGAACCGGAGTTAAATCTATGGATTACTATTCCGTAACCGAATTTCTGTACTATTAATTTTAACAATAAAAGAAATCATTGTTCTTGATGGGAACACTAACCAATTACATACACTTAAGAAGAACCAGAGTTAAATTCTTGAACTAATATTCTGTAACCGAACTTCTGTACTATTAATTTTAACAATAAAAGAAATCATTGTTCTTGATGGGAACAATAACCCATCACATACACATAAGAAGAACCGGAGTTAAATCTATGGACTACTATTCTGTAACCGAACTTCTGTATTATTAATTTTAACAATAAAATATGTCATTGCTCTTCATGGGAACAATAAACTATGACATACACCTAAGAAGAACCGGAGTTAAATCCTTGGACTACTGTTCAGTAACTGAACTTATGTATTATTAATAAATCAAAATTAATAAATAACACAGGCCTGCGAAATTGAAATTTTTGAAAAATACAAGAGAAGTTTTTCCTTATTTTTAAGTTATTTGGTATGCTGATTTCGAAAATGACCTCCATTTTTTTCCATCACGTCAGGATTTTTTGTAAAATTGATATACATATTACTGGTAATGTCCTATATGGAAAAAATGCTCTCGAACTGTTTGCTTGTACCGACTGGAAACAGTGGGTTTTATCTATTCATGTGAGTTTATTTAATCTGTTTATGATGAGGCATATTAATTTTTAAACAACAATTAAAATTAAAAATGTATACATTTTGTGTATAAAGAATAAAAACCATCGCAACCAGAATGCATGAGCCGCACTAGGGCGAGACAAAAAGTTTCCTCGTTATTAAATTTTTTACATTAATTTTATAAGAAAAACACTCCTAGAAAAACCCTAATGACCTGTTTTTACGTTTTATTAAGGTTTATACATGAAATAAATGTAAGTTTGATATATATTTGAAACTCAATACGAAACAAAGACATTTAAATTTAGTTACGTACATTTTTTTCCTTTAAAATTTCTTTTTGACGTTCTTCTCTTATGTTCAATCTTATCTTCATCTCTTGCTAACATCCAACAATAGTCGGCAAGCATATTCCTATTCCACCTACCTTGATATTTTCTCTCCATATCCTTGATGTCTTGGTGGAACCTTTCTCCCTGTTCTTCGCTGACGGATCCTAAATTTTCGGGGGAAAATTGCATTTGGCAAAACTGTGATTGGAGGAAATGCAATTTTACACTCATGGAGCAGCCCAACACTTGAAATTTGTCTAGCATGTTGCCAACAATTGTTTTAAATTTGGGATCTTTGTGATTGCCCAGAAATTTTCCCACATCTTTGAAGGCAACCCAAGCTTCTCTTTCCTTTAATGTCACAGATGTCTCAAATTTGTTATCCCTAATAAGTTTTCGGATGTCTGGTCATACGAAGACTCCCCCTTTCAATTTGGCTTCAGATAATCCAAGAAACTTTTTGCACATATATTTAAAGCAATCACCGTCTTTTGGAAGAGCCTTAACAAACTGCTTCATAACACCTAATTTTATGTGCAGGGGGTAATAATATTTTTTTTGGATCAACCAAGCTTTCTCGAATTACATTATTGGTGCCTGGCACAAGATTCTGCCTTTTGGGCCAATCTTTTCTGACCCAATGTTGTGTTTTGTCACGGATGTCCCACTCACAAATAAAACACTGAAATTTTGTATACCCGTGATGAAGAAGCATGGTGATGATTTTTAAATCATCACAAGCTTCTCGAACTTGAAGCCATTTTCACAGAGTAAGTACTGGTGTTTACATGAGGTCACTAATAAGGATTCGAGCGTCGCTATAGGTTGACAGCGATTGCGACGGGAGAGAGGGATGATGAAGAGGGACATTGCGCATTCCCAGGCTCGCGCGATTCCAAGAATCAGTCGAATCAGTGATCTGGATTAACATTGAAGCTTTAAAAGCCCTAAAATACTAACTGCGCTTTTGTAGTTTACCACAGAAGGGTATTTTGAGGGTTTCACCCTCATAAAATGTCAAAACACGAAGGAAAATATCAAAATAAAATACGTAAGAACTTTTCATAAAAAAACACATAAAATTGAATTTTTCCAAAAAAATGGGACGTAATAGACATTTTTAATGATTCTTTTCAAAATCAGTACTTAAAAATACGTTAATTTCAGTTGTCACATTCCTTGTATTTTTTTCATCGCAGGCCTGTGTAATTGTAAATAATTGTATTAATAATTGTAAAATTAATAAATTTTAACAATAAAAATGATTTTTAAACCTTAGCCATTCGTTTACAGTGCAAAGGCAATTTAACGTGGAACTCCTCCGAAACGACACTTTGAATAAGAAATAATCAGATAGAAAATTTATTCATGATCCAGAATATACATAGCATAACTGTATAGAAAAGTAAGTTCTTTAAACTTACACGATTGTGTTTTATTAGATTGCTGTCCGATGTTTCTTTTTTGCTTGCTCATAATGATGAACGTAAAAGAAATTTCTCTAACTTTACTCAAAACTTTCACATCTGTATCACTCGTACACAGTGTAAAATTTAATTGATTTAGGTTTGAATTAACATATCTGTTACTAAATAGCTTAATATTACAAATACCGTAAAAATAAACAGTAAAATCCATTTAAAAGTGGAAATGAAAAATAAGTTAACTCCAAAAACTTTTTTTCTCATTGCAATGGTAGAGGCTGAGGGTTTCTGTTTACAGATACATACTGTAGTTAAGATTTCACAATTACACTGTTATTTTAATTGGTTTTAATTATAGTAAAAACGCTTGGTGTATGCGTCAAATGCATTAATATTAGCGATATTCTACTAATAGCGTGTTATATATTAGCTACTAATAGCCTCATTAGCCCTCGTGTAGCAAAATAATAGACTGAAGCTCTAAAAAAACCAATATTAGAGTAATGCTGATTATAAAATAGCCCCTGCATGTTTAGCTATCGACCTCTTGACAGATAGTGCTCTTAAATTTGTATAAATAAAAGATAAGCTTCAAACACTTGTAGGAAGAAAGCCCCACGCAGCTTACCTGACTGATTCTACCGATAATCGAACTTGTGACTGATGGAAAGATCTTTTCTACTGCAAAGGATATCAACCATCCTCAATCCTCCTAAACTTACAACCTAACAAACTATGTTCTCGAGTTGAAGTATCAGATGTACAACAGTTTACACTACTATGTACAAAAATAATAATAATAGAAATACAAAGAGTATATATTACTAACATTCTTTAGAAAGTTTCAATATTAGCGAAATCCAGTAAAATGTTCTCAAATGCTTCCTTGAAAAGTGTTTACGGGAAACTTTCTCAAAGAAGAGAAAACAACCTATCTAATATATTGCAGGAAGCCCTTACGGTGCTTTACCTTCCTTGTGAAAAATTTGCAGTCGGGCAATTGCATACCTGAATACGACTGCAGAATACTACCATCAGCAGTTAAGGCGATCAAAAAGAGATATGCAAAATATACGATTTTATAAAAGATCTCTGATGCAGAAATCAAATGCTGGCACGTAGAAAATTCCCATTATTTTTTCTTTTGGAATATGCCTGTGCAAGTCGGTGAGTAAGGGATACTTTTCCTCCTAAAATCGATGTTTCATTGATAATTTAAATTCTCTTAGATGGAATTTAAGTACCTTTAGAAAACAACTTCCGTGTAGAAGAAACTGTAAAATCAATCCAAATATCGGATTATCATTCCTTATAAATTCAATACAATTATGATAGAAATTATTATTAACTACTAGTTCTAATGTTTTCAGGCCAGCCTTTGGTCTAGGTAATTAACACTAGATTTACGGACGTTGATCATATACCTATTTTTACTGAAGTCAACCAGTTTGACTCATACAAGAAATTTGGTTTTTTGCAAAGAAAATAGTTCCAAATTAATTTAAATAAAATGTTTATTATCAAAAAATTCATGGAAAACATTTTTTACATATAAAATCTATTTTTGAAACACATTTTTCGCAAACATTTCTATGACATTTAGCACAATGGTTTCTACATCTGTTTCTTTTGCATGATTGTTGAACTTAAGAATTCGTGCGTATGACAGTAGCATGAATTTCTGTCATTGGAATGGGAGTGTAATAGACTTCTTCTCTATATTTACTTTATACTATACTTTAATTTTACTTTATACAATATTTATTGCTATATTTATTTATTTTCATATACATTCTATGAGTCAAATTGGCTCACAACCGTGAAAATAGGTATACCACATTTGATAATGCGAAATGAAGGGGTCTACGGGGAAGAGGAATGAAAGTTTACATATATTTTATTACTTAACTAAAAACCAACGTATGTTTTTGAAAAGAGATATTAAAGTTTTAAATATATATAGTGATCAAATTTTTAATGAGTCAAATTGGCTCGGTCCGTAAATCTAGTGTTAAGGTGTTCAAATGAAAGATATATTTATTTCAAAATTCAAATTATAGTTTTGACTGTATTACAGTACTAATACAAGAATTTTCAAAATCAGAAATCATAATCATAAAACAAATAAGCCATTCATTTAAATTTAATTTTCACCGTGGACTGAATACAAGTAATCTAATGAATTGAAAAAATTATATTTGGTAATATTTGGTGTTTTATCTTCTCTTGGATTAACGTAGAAGCGCTTGCTGTTTCTGCCAGATCATTTAAATTCAACAAATTTATCTACAAATTAAAAAATTATTTGCTCTTAAATTAACACCTAATTACGTAAATCTACCACAAATTTTAACCATTGGTTATTATTATTGCCTGAATAAAAATCTTATAGATTTAAAAAAAACTCCTCTTATATTTCAAAAGAAATCGTAACCTATTTTCTGGACAAAATATTATAAGACAAAATTTTTGAAAAATAAATACCATTTACAGCAATTTGGGCAAGAGGAAGACCTTTACACTCACTATATCGAATATTACTGTATTTTGAAAACCTGTTCTACTAAGAAAAAAAATAGCACAAACTTCTAAACCTCCCCCTGTTCATATCTTTAGTTTTGACGTTATAGAAATTCAATAAATTTCAAAATTCCCACAACTTTTACAGCTGATAAAATAGGAAGTTCCATTTTCAGCAACTATCGGTCGAAGCCTCAAATAAACTCTTCAATCCCTCGCCAGGAAAAGTTCCATCTATTTTCTTAGGACATTTTTTTTATATATTATGGAATTTCAAATATTCTGGAATGTCTCACGTGGAAAGGAAATTGTGCAATATCCGTTCGCATGGACTGATGTTCTTCATATCTATATTTTCGATCTGAAGAGAAAAAAATAATTCTTCAAGCAACATTTTAAACTTAATATATTTTAAGTAAACAAGCATTTAAATTTTTGTGAGAACACATGGTTTTTATTTTAAACTTTTTTGAACGAAGAACAGGAACTAAGAATTAGTATAACGAATATTGACACTATCGGGAATGCAGAAAAACGATTGGCCGTAGAATGTTAAATTTTTTACCTCTGGGGGTGGCAGGCCGAATCTACAGGTTTTCTGCTTCGTTCCTACTTCAAAATTACGAGGACCCACTTGAGCTGTTATATCTGGTATCTTTCCCTTCCTTAAAGAAATTGTACATTCTATCAAAAGAATTAAATATATGTCTGTAACCGACAAAAAGTTAAATGAGTTTTAAGAGTATACTTCAAAAGATTCAGTATTAAATTATTTAATTAACGTAAAAACGGATGGCCTAATAATAAAAATGACTTACATGCGTCAGTTAGGATTTACTTTAAATTAAGGCAAGATTTATTTGAAGAGGCGGGTATCATTTTCTTAAATGGTAAAATTGTTGTACATAGTGGTCTTAGGATCCGTAGTAGAGTCACAGATGATAACCGTTGTTTTTTCGAACTCAAGAAATACTTGAAGTCTAACTTCACAAGCAGAAAAACAAAGATCCAAATTTACAAAAGCTTAATCAGACCCATTCTTATTTATTCTGCTCAGACCTGGGCAATGACAGAAAGTGTAAAAATTATCATCTCTGTTTTTGAAAGAAAAATTTTGAGAAGTATTTTTGGTGACATAAAACATAATATCTGGAGAAGAAGAACTAACTCTGAACTCTATAAATCTTTTAAAGATCTAGGTATAGTACAATATATAAGGATTCAGAGAATTAAATGGGCAGGACACCTGTGCAGAATGGACGAAGATCGTGTAACAAAAAAGATCTCTGCCAGACCATTTGGCACCCGAAAAAGAGGGAGACCTAAACTTAGGTGGCTTGACTGTTTGGAATCAGACTAAATACTTTTAAAAATTACTAACTATATGTCCATGGCCAGGGAAGAAGAGCTTGGAATTTGATTTTGAGGAAGCAAGGGTCCATCCTGGCTGCTGGTCATTGGAAAGAAGTGGTCTTAGGAAGGAAATGGTAAATAAAATTCATGAGAGACATTTGGAATGGAGACTACAAATTAAGAGCAGACAACTCTTATATTGACCAGATATAACATCAAAGCAAAGTCATTCTTTCACCCTAGATCTGTTCATTAAAACGAAAGGCATCACCCTTTGTCTTATTACAACTAGCGTATGGTTCAGTCATGCTTGGTTTTGTCGATGTGTACAACAGCAACAATGTTAAATATTTATATTTAGGACGGTCATAACATCTATTTGTGTACCTGCTTTTTAGACTGTAATCCACAGTCTATGTAAAGAAGAAAATGAAAATAATGTATATGAAAGTAGCCTGTGTCTGATAGATGGTTATACTTCCAATTTAAAACAACACAACAAAAAGATGATATATTATACATATTGAAACAAATTTTTTGTACATTTTCGAAAAGCACATTCAACAGTTATTTGTGAGAGTAATTTTTTTTTGTACAAATTATTAGTCAGTTATATGGTAGTACTTTATCACGATGATGAAAGTATATCATAATATAATGTTGTGAAATAACGTATGTGAACGTTGTCTGTCTACCAGATGGTTATACTTCCAATTTAAAACAACACAACTAAAATATATCGATATATTTAAACGTAATTGAAACAAAGTTTTTTAAGTACATTTTCAAAAAAGCAAAATTCAACATCTGTTATTTGTGAAAGTAATTTTTTTGTACAAGTTTATTACTTAGTGGTGTATTAGTACATTATCAAGATGATAAAAGTATATCATAAGTTTAGTTATAATGTTGTGAAACAGAACTCATAAGCGTATTAGAAGCTAAATAGCTAATAGATTAGTTATGACATCGCTTCAAAATAAAAAGAATTACTTAAAAAAGGATTTTATCTGAGAAACACTTTTGAGAGCAATTTTAATTTCAGATAATTATGACACTTTAAATTAAGATCATTATATTTATTTTTTAAGTAAATATGAAATGATATATTATTTTTTAGGGGGGGGACAAATATTGATTACAGTTTAAATGTTTAAAATCAGATGATGTGATAGGAGTTATGAAATATTTTGGGACGTTTTACATAAGAAAATTATTTGAGCTTTAAGATGACATGGAGGAGATCTGAGGTTTTCTGCGAGATGATTTCTGAGCTTAATATCGGGTTCAAATAATTGCCTACTCGATGTATGAAAAGGTCAATAAAAATCACTAATTATTTAGGTAAACGACTGGGTTCGGTTATCATATTCTAAAAAAACTAAAATATAATGTGTTATGTATAATACAACGTGTTAATATTATTTCTCCAGCATTTACGCATGTAAATACATATATTTATGAAAAATTAAATATAAATCATGCAAAACTACCAGTTGTATGCAGATAAAATCAGGTAAAATCACGGTAAAAGGAACATCATTGAGCCTAAAGACTTAAGGATGATATTAATAAAATTGGAAACCGATATAACCAAATTGTTAAAATTCCTCAAGGCTCAACTATCTTATTTATTTATTTGTTATTAATTTTATGGTTATTTTTATATTTAAAATAAACACAGTTTTTGCTACATTGAATAGACATTTCAATTAATTTCTTACTTTTTTTATTCTTAATATATAGGTTGAAAATAGATAAAAGAGTTAGGGATAATGTACTGTAATATTGGAATAATAATATATTATGGAGGAAGGGGAATATGAATTTATTTTCTAAAATCTGACAATTTTTTGGATATTTACTGGTAAAGTTTTATGTCAATATGTTTCAATCCAAAAAAAAAGTTACCTCGCCTCAAATCTGGCCGAGCAAAATTCAAAATGGTACAAAATCTGAAAATTTTTCAAACTATCAGGTTTTATTAAATTATAAAAGTTATATCTTATGGTTTAAAATCAAATTTTCTTATCATTTATTTATATCTACTCATAAATTTATTAATTATATAAATACACACTTCAGACAATAAAGAATGTAATGAAACTAGATTTAAAGCAATATTAAAATTTATAAAAAAATATGTATCATAGAGGTTAATAATTAACTATTTTCTTTATAAAATTCCCCCATTTTATAAAACGTCTGCAAATTTTAAGAAAGTGCTTTTATAATCAAACTTTTAATTCATTACATTTAAAATATTTTATAAATTTTCATTTATAAGCTTCATATTAATATAGTAAAAGGGTTTATTGCTATACGGTATTTTTGAGAAAAAAAAATGTCAAAACGTAGTTTCTACAAAAGTATATTTGTTTTGACATATAGATGTATTATTGCAGAAAATATTTTATAAAATATTTTATAGCAGATTTAAAACTCATGTGCCATCCGAAACAGTAACAATTTTAAGTTGCACCAAGATTCCTTTAAAAGTTCTGAGACCTCTCATTATAACGCTAAAATAAGCTTCGTATTTACTCTGTAATAACCTTTAATCATGCTCCAGATATGTAAGGCCATTAAGTAACTACGACATTGAAATTGATCACATACGTAAGGATGTCTCTTCCAGGACGTTCGAAAATGATGTGAAAGCGTAGCTACAAGCTCCATTAAGAACTTTCTAGTACTTTTGTACAATCTGTCTAACGAACTCCTCCATTATATATCGACAAGTAGCAGCGCCCTCTAATTGAGATGGCGCCGACATTGTTGCAAAGTCTGGTGTAAAGAGACAGATGGAACATTTTTCAAAGCTAACGACTGAACATTTTGTCTCTCCGATTCAGTTTTAGATGTTCAAAACTGAACATTCTATATATAACCTTCAGTTTTGCTTCAAAATAACATACTTTTAAGCATTGCATTGCATTATTTTTTTTTTGGGGGGGGGAACTAGCAAAAGTAAATCAATTTACGATATTATTCTTGTTTACATGGATTTAAGGTTTTGGTTTGGAGTGCTACGATCTACTTTTTGCAACACTAAGGCAAATGAGACCGGGACCTACAGCCTATTCCGAATGGCTACGAACATCCATGCCACTGTGGGATTCGAACCCACGAATTCCGGTTCCGAAGGCCAGCACCTTAACCAATCGGCCATCGTTCGGCCGTGTATTTATGTAAAGAGCCTCAAAATTCAAAATGGTACAAAATCTAAAAATTTTTTAAACTATCAGGTTTTTTAAATTATAAATTTTATATCTTATGGTTTAAAATCAAATTTTTATTTATATATATATGCATAAATGTATTAATTATATAAATTTTGTTAGCAAAAATGTGCAATTTTTGAACGCAAACGTAAGGAGCTTTTTATGCTTAGCAGTTGGTTAGCAGTTGGTTTAAAATTTCTTCAATCTCTGAGAAAATCAGTAACTGCTAAAAATCAGAACACGTGTACAACGTATAAGCGAAATAAGCTAGGAATAAATCACATGCTGTGAAGTGATGCCTAACGATGGTTCTTGTAAGCCAGCATTTCCCAACGTGTTGTGTCCTACCATTAGTGGCACGCAAGTTACTGGTCAGTGGTGCACAAAAAATCCTTTATATAATAATAGCCCAAGTTATCTGTCCCTTTGTCCTCGAATTTATGAAGTGGTTGGACCTGGAATGAATAGATGCATCCATATTGGATTCTTCATGAGTTATAGTTAGCAAAGACTTTCAAAATTCTCCCATTTCGAGCTTTTAATGTCATTATTTCAAGTCCTATTTTCCCCGCTTAAGAGCAGGTGAATAAATTTATCAATTTATCACATAATTAGAATGATTAAATTAAATGCACCCCACATTTTTTTATTATTACGGATACATAATACCTTTTGACCTGAAAAGTCTTAAACAGCATACGAGTAGATAGGATTCAATATAAAATAAAAACTTTCGGTCTGTTTAGAATAAAAATTTTCTTAGATAATTAATAGATTCTAAGAGTGTTTAATTTATTTATATGAAGTAATATATTTTGAAAATCATTAAATGTATACACCGAATGAAAATATAAAAGTCAGCATACCCACAATATAACTCTTGAAGTTATTAAATTAGAAACTGATTTTTACGTAAAGTACAAGCTAATTAGCATTTTTATTCATCGAATCCCAATTGCAGTGATACGAGCAATATATTTTACTTTTACCATAATAGAAGCCATTTTTTTTAATTTTCCATTTCTAATGAGCTTTTAAATTTTTTTTATAATTTTAAAATCTTAAATTCCTGTAATGTTTTGGTTTACAGACTAAAATGGATATTTAACTTTTGATAACTATAAAAAAATTTAACTTCAAATAAACATCGTTCAAAAGTTATCTTGCAGATAAGTGATAATCTTTTTTTCTTGGTGTAAATTATTTTGTCATAAAAATATATTACTTAAAATAACAGAATAAAACATGTATTTTATATTAATAGTACAAAAAAAAATTTAGTTTCTAATAAACACCATTCAAAAATTATCTTGCAGATACGTGCTTCGCATTCCTTTTTAAATGGCATATATTTTTTGTTATCATAAAAATATATTACTTCAAATGACATATACTATTTAAAATAGTACTTTTATTCTTCTTCAAATGTTAAAATGAATTAACTTTTTAAGCTAGCATGTTATTAAAAAACTTGTAAAAAATCATTCTATAAAAAAGGGACAGAACATTTAATTTTATGTTGATTTGAAAAAAAGAATGTTAGGAAGATCTTAAATCTCGAAAAGATTCTTTAGCCCCCCTAATTTTTGCATTTTTAAATGTTCATCATGCATTCTAAAGTTTTATTATTACAATATCGCTCTGAAATAAGAGACCAGAAATTTGTTTTGGATCAAGTACTTACTTGAAAGCAAGTCATCTGATCTTCAAAATTGGATTTCCGGTTATGCAAATACGCACTTCCGGTTTATATCCTGGAATAGTGATAAACATTATATGTCACAGAGGAACTAAATTAGCTTTCCTAACCTAATTACGTGAATTTTTGAACAAAACCAATGTGACGAAATAAAAATCTTGTTTAACATTTGTTTAACATTACTATGTAAAAGATTTCTTTAAAAAAAGGACACGTGATCTTAAATACTTCAAAAAATCGATTATTTTAATATAATTAATCTGATAGTTATTTTTCATTTCCTACTATTAGTTCTCACTCTCCCTATATATATTCATATATATTTTGTTTAAATTTTCAATCGTTAATAAAATACTTTTTATTCATCCACTCAAGTTGAATTACATTTTTTAAACTTGTATTGGGTGACACATGATGTTAATATAGTTTTTTCAAATATTAATTCATCAATTACATTTAATTAATTAATTTCGCATTGAACTTTGGCAATAATGGTGTTCACAGAATCGAGCCAATATCAGTGCAATTCCCCGCCAAACGCAGCTACTCTACTGCTGAACGAGGAATTCTACCATTAATACTATCATGGGCATCAACAAGTACTTAAGATGCAAGATAGCACTGTAGATTATGCAGTAGTATATCTAGGACGAACACTCTTCGCAGCAGGCCAAGCCTATGTCGCCTTGAGTCTCGTGAAATCATTAGATGGACTATTAATTGAAGAACTGGACTGCTTGAAACTCACTCAGAAGGTCCTGGCAGTAACGAAGCATTACAAGAGATGGAGAGAATAATTTATGAAGCTGATAGAACACCATGAGCTTCATAAATTAGTAAGAAAAATTGAAAGTGAATATATAGTAACAAGCAAAAATAACAGTTCAACACCATATATAGAAAGAAAAGGGAAATTGCAAGGAAATTCACTTTCTTTATTGCCATTTAATATTGTGATTCTGTCATATGTATATACATATTTATATTAATCGTAATTATTTAATAATATAAAGTAACTAAAATAACTTTGTTGACCTAAATAGGAATTGATATATATTGATATATATATATGTATGTATATATATATACGTATATATATATATATATTATATATATATATATTTTTTATATATATATATATATATATATATATATATATATATTATATATACATATATATATATATATATATATATATATATATATATACATATTTATATATATATATATATATATATAATATACATATATACACATATATACACACACACACACACACAATATATATATATATATATATATATATATATATATATATATATTAGCTACTTTTAATTATCTTATGTCACAGACCGCATAAAAATATTTCGAAAACTAAGAATTGAAAACTAAAATTTTTCAGTATTAAAAAATAAATAAAATTATTCACTATTTAAGAATTATTTAAAATTGATATAATTTTTGCAACTTTCGCACGATAACTTCAAATAATTTTCGAATGATATCGAAACATATATTGTATGATTCTATAAATTTAAAAATTGATAAAATAAGCTGACAATAATTTTGACGATATTATAAAAAAGGCTTTATAATAATAAATATTTTAAATAATAATAGCTCTCTAATTATTAATAAATATTCTCTAAATTTAAAATTTAGAAAACTATTGAGAGAGAGCTTTAGAGAGAATTAGAGTAGCTTATAAGCTGACAATAATACGGAGGAAGTATTATAAATAATAAATATTTACATACTTTAAAATCTTGGTTTATAATAAAATCCTTAAAATTTTGGTTAAGTTTCAACTGAAAATTTAAAAAAAATAAATACTGAAATAGAAAAAATTTAAATAGTGCTTAGATGCTTAGATTTTAGTCATTTAAATTATCAAGTCATGTATAAAATTCATTTTGAACCAAAAATTTAAAAAAAAAAAACTAAATAAGGGAGAAAACATTGAAACATTTCTTCTTTTTGTGTCATTATTATAGTCATAAAATCTGTGTTACTTATCGAAGAAAAATGTTTGATAGAAATTATTAAAATCGAATTAAATTACTAAATTGATTAACATTCCAGTTCCAGCATAATTTAAAGTCTTTTCATTATAATTTAAGTAATAGAAATTCTGTATTGTTTTGTAGAGTATCGTTACTAAAGAAATTGATACTGAATAAAATATCTAAACATGACAAGGTTCTTAACTTAAAAGATGTCTTTAAAGTGGTTTAAATACATCACAGTTTGTAGCGGTCTAATTAAGAAAATTAATTTATGGAAATGAATATCACTAAAGTTAACTCAATATTTAACAGATGATTAAGATAATTAATTTGGATTAATAAATAATAATATAAAGTATCTCATTACTTATTAAAGGCAATTCGAATTAAAACCATTTTATAATTAATCAATTATACGTGACTGAGTATTCTGAATAAGAGGAGAAATAAATTGTCGCTAAGAAAAGAATAGTTTAAAATTTTATTTTTTTTTCAAACCAATATAAGAAGGAAAAAATGACATACAAGCAAAGAGAGAATAATGACTTGAATTTTTTTCGTGGAAATATTTTTCACAAAAAAAGTAGTATACTTGAATAAAAACCACTGAACTGTGTCTAGAAGTAAAAAGATTCATTAATTAAAGATGATTGTTAATTAATTTCCAGAAGATTGTGATTTCTTATTGAACGTTAAGAAATGATTTCTCCGTAGTGTAAATGTTGAAAGTTAATATTTTACAATAACACCCACATTTTAGTAAAAAAAGTTTACAACATGTATGGTAAAATCATCCACCTGCTTTTCTCTTCCGGTTAATTATTTTGTTATAAAAATATATTACTTAAAATGACAAAACAATATATATATTTTTTACATTAATTGCATTTAAAAATTTTAGTTTCTAATAAACACCCTTCAAAACTTAATTTGCAAACATGTTCTTCTTATTCTTTTTAAATTGGTATATACTTTTTTGTCATTATAAAAATATATTACTTGAAATAACAGAATAAAACATATTTTTAAATAATCGAACATAAAAAATTTAGTTTCTAATAAACACCATTCAAAACTTATTTTACAGACATGTGCTTCTCATTCTTTTTAAAATTGTATATATATTTTTATTATTATCAAAATATATTATTTGAAATAACAGAATAAAACATATTTTAAGATGATCGGACATAGAAGAATCAGTTTCTAATAAACGCATTTCAAAAGTTATTTTTCAAATATGTGATTCTCCTTTTTTTTTCTTTTTTTGCCGACTATTTGTCTGTTGTTGGTAGATACAGATTTCTAATAACAAAACTGTTTTAAATAAGATAGGCATTCCTTTTATAGATTTCGGAATATAAAAATTAAATTTTGCGAAAATTTAATAATCTAAATTTGTATACGTTTTCCTTTTTTCTATTATTGTACTTAGAAAAGAATTTAGACTAGTCGTTAGTACTGAAACGCACAATGTTCCACTTCACTCTAAAAAAATTGACCAAGGTACTTAAATTCAAAAATTTTTAATATTAAAGAGCTTTTCTCCTTTTTGGGGAGGGGAGGGTGCAGAACGATGTTCGAATGGTTAGGGTGTTGGCCTTCAGAACTGGAGTTTAGGGGTTCGAATCCCACTATGGCATGGATATTCGGAATTGGCTTTAAGCAGTAGGTCCCGGTCTCATTAGCCCTTGTGTTGTAAAAAGTAGACACTAGCACTCCTAAACCAAAACAAACCTCCTTTGGGGGAACGGTTAATAGATTGACTAAAATTATTCAAGTTAAAAGCAGATTGCAACGTCCCTTTATCAGCAAAATAGCGATAGGATTAACAGCTGATATTACTGGTTAATATAGCGTATATACACTTGTAATATCGATACAATCCCGGTTTATAATCAGGACCCTCAAAAATCCCTTCACCTAGGGATATTCCAACCTGATTTCACCCACTAAATACTGTCATTAATATATTAACTGCTATCTGACAGAAAGAAAAATTCAAAATGTTGGGTTTTTTAGAACGAGACTTGTGTTTTTCTATGTAGAGTCAAACTACTTTGTGGTGAAAAACCACAAATTTCTTTATTCGAGAAGAATTGATAATTATATATTTGGTGGAGTGAGTGTCTCACGTCACACCGGAAAAAAGAAAAAAAAAATACCTAAACAAAACTAACTAATTTTATTCCCTTTGTATAAATAAAATCAAGTCATTTTGTTTTTAGTTTATTCTTATGTAATACATTTATATTTCAGATATTTTCTGTAAACACGCATTTTTCGAGTACTTTTATTAAACGAGGATATTATTTCGGTTTCAAGTTTAGCAGTATATTAAGTTTAATGTACATAGATTGACGAAGACAGATATAAAGAAATGTTTTACAAAAGAAAATTTGAACGTATACTATCTGTAGATGTAAAGTAAATAAAATCAAGTCATTTTGTTTTTAATTTATTCTTATGCAATATTATTTTACTATTGATATTTTCTGTAAACATGCATTTTTCGAGAACTTTTATTAAACGAGGATATTATTTCGGTTTCAAGTTTGGCAGTATAACAATTTGAATGTACCATAGATTGATGAAGACAGATATAAAGAAATATTTTAAAAAAGCAAATTTGAACGTATACTATGTGTAGATGTAAAGTAAATAAAATCAAGTCATTTGGTTTTTAATTTATTTTTATTCAATATTATTTTACTTTTGATATTTTCTGTAAACATGCATTTTTTGAGAACTTTTATTGAACGAGGATATTATTTCGGTTATTTAAGTTTGGCAGTATAACAATTTGAATGTACCATAGATTTATGAAGATTGATATAAACATAATAATAATTTACAAGAGCAAATGTGTATGTATACTATCTGTAGATATAAAGTATTGGTTAATAACGAGTGCTTTCAAAAGAGATTCTCCGAGCATTCTCCGCTGTTCACCAAGCTTAAATTTTCTGCTTATAATTTTGGCAACAAATTCGTGAAAAACCAATATGTGAATAATGTTAGTTTGGGATAACCACAGATTTTGGCTCAACTTAATTAAAAACACTTTGAAACTTTGAATGAAAATGTAACTGTTCTTTATTGCTGTCTGAAATGTATTCAATTTCCTCTGTAAACCTGCGTCAGAGAATATCTTACGTGAAAACAAGAATAAAATATTATTGTGATATTTTATGTTCATTAAAGGCATTTCAAACTGTCAAAACTTTTAGAATAAATTAATTATGCATAACAATACATCTTGAACAGATGAGAAAATAAAATAATGTTAATTTAAAATTAGCATAGATTTTTTTTTAATTTTGTTTAACTAAGAGATAATTTAAAGAGAATCATTATCAAAGAGTGAAAAATATTAATTCAGAAAATTTTTACTAGAAAGGAAAAGCTACTTAAATAAAAAAAGCCAAATAATTATACCTAATAAAAATTAAAGCTCCATTAATCAATGATGATTGTTAATTAGTCTCCAGGCAAATTTTGTATTTTTATTTTATAATGAAATGTATTATATTTGTTCAGGATAGATTTTGTAAAATAATATTTGATCAAGAGGTTTAAATAATGTTGGATTACGATAAGGTATCATTATAGACGTAATGAAGTAGGCACTGAAATAAGTTCGTTCTATAAAGGCAAAAGAGATACGCTTTTATTGTTTGATATTCATACATTTTAGCGATAGGTTCATATGTGTTAAAAATATTAAATATTGTTCATTTTACGTAGTTAATGGGTGATTTTCTTTTTTTTACTAAATTGAGCAAATTGAGATATTCTATTCCAGATTGTTAAATATATGATTATATAAAATTTAAAATAAAAACTATATTGATTTTATGATATGGTCTTGAAGTGTCAGGCTTACATAAAGTTACATAATTCGGAGAGTCGATAAAAATATTTGAATTTTTTTTATATTTCAACACAAAAATTCATTGATAAGTTCATTTCTTTTTTGGTTCAATTTAACTAAAAGCCCTTTGAAACTTTGGATAAAAGTGTAACTGTTCTTCATTGTTGTTTGCTTTTTAAAATGTATTCGATTTCCTGTGTAAACTTGCGTTAGAGTATATCTCGCGTGAAAACAAGAATAAAATATTATTGTGATATTTAATGTTCATTAAAGTAATATCAAACTGTCAAAAATTTTAGAATAAATTAATTCTACATGACAATACATCTTGAACAGAAGAGGAAATGAAATAATGTTAGTTTAAAACTAACATAGAATTTAATTTTTTTTTATCTTGTTTAACTAGGATATAATTTAAAGGGAATCATTTTCCAGTGTCAAAAATAGAAAACAGTAAAAAAATATTAATTTAGAAAATTTTCACTAGAAAGGAAAAGATACTCAAAGAAAAACCTAAAGAATTATACCTAACAAAAATTAAAGCTTCATTAATCAATGATGATTGTTAATTAGTCTCCAGCAAATTTTGGATTTTTATTTTATGATGAATTGTATTATATTTGTTCAGGAAAGATTTTGTAAAATAATATTTGATCAAGAGGTTTAAATAATGTTGAATTACGATAAGTTATCATTATAGGTTTAATAAAAATAAGTTATTTCTATAAATGCAAAAGAGATACTTTTTTATTGTTTGATATGCATACATTTGAGCGATAGATTCATATGTGTTAAAAAAATTAAATATTGTTCGTTTTGCATAGTTAATGCATGATTTGTTTTTACATAATTGAGCAAACTGAGATATTCTATTTTAGACTGTTAAATATATGGTTATATAAAATTTAAAATAAAAACTATATTGATTTTATGATATGGTCTTGAAGTGTCAGGACTAAATTATGGAATATAATTCGGAGGATCAATAAATAATTTTTGAATTTTATTTATAGTTTAACACAAAAATTGATTGATAAATTCTTTTCTTTTTTAAAAACATGAATTTAAAATTTGTAAATTTGTAGTCAAATACTCCGCTTGTAAATAAAAATATAAATTGGGAATTTTTTAAGTAAAAAAGGCTATTAAAATACTGATAAAATATTACTTATTTAAGTTGCTTAAATTTTGCATAGAATGCGTTTACATGTTTAAAGAAAAACAGCTTAAGTTTAACAGTTAAGTTTAACATAAGATTGACAGATGTGGTATCTTTAGAATTATAACAAGAAAAACCTTTCATATAAGGTTAAAAAGTTGGTTTTTTTGCATTATTTAATAAGAGAACAAATTTTACACTGTCAGTATCGTAAATAGTATTTCAAAAATGTGTAAGACTAATTTGAAAATCTGTTTATGTAGCTTTCAATAGAATGCCTAATAAATAAATTGTATTCTGTATAATAAACGAGTTTTAAACGATAAGTCCATATATTATGATCCGTTTTCTGAATTTTAAAATTTTATATTGAATAAATACTCTTATTAAATATTAAAGAGTATATTCTGTTTTTCGAAAATAATTATTGCTGTTTATTAAAAGTTTTAGTGGATTAAAAATGTTAAAAATTGTTCTATTAAAAAAAATCTGTTTTCACACAATTTTCCTTCTACTTAACCATATTGGCTTATCTTCAGTTGAATTATTGATGAAGTTTATTGGTGCTAATTAAAATATATATTAAAAATAATGTAAAGTGAAATACCATTCTTGTAAAAATATTCAAATGGATAATTCTCTGCTCAATATATTACAACATTATTGCATATTGTTTATTAATAAAAATTTCAAACTAAAATTTAAATCATTGGGTTTTTTAAAATTTAACCCCAAGCTTCCACCAAACAGACTCTTCTTACTTTTTAAAATTTACATCGAATTAATACTCTTATGAAATATTAAAGAGTATATTCTGTGCTTCGACAATAATTATTGCTGCTTCTTAAAATATTTAATGGATTAAAAATGTTAAAGACTATTGTATTAAAAAAATTAGTTTTCTTACCATCTTCCTTTGTACTATCTTCCTTCGTACTTAATCATATTTGCTTATCTTCAATTGAATTATTGATGCAGTTTATTGGTGCCAATTAAAATATATATTAAAAATATTGCAAAGTGAAATATCATTCTTGTAAAAATATTCAAATGGATAATTCTCTGCTTAATATATTGCAACATTATTGCATTTTGTTTATTAAAAAAATTTTCAAACTAAAATTTAAATCAATGGGTTTATTTTTAATTTAACACCAGGCTTTCCCCGAAGCAGACTCTTCTGAATTTTTAAAATTTACATTGAATAAATACTCTTGTTAAATATTAAAGAGTATATTCCTTGCTTTGACAATAATTATGCTGTTTATTAAAATTTTTAATGGATTAAAAATGCTAAAAATTATTGTAATAAAAATCATCAGTTTTCTCACAATCTTCCTTTCTACTTAACCATATTGGCTTATCTTTAATTAAATTATGGATGCAATTTATTGGTGCTAATTAAAATATATA
This sequence comes from Pardosa pseudoannulata, assembly GCA_032207245.1. Classification (NCBI taxonomy): domain Eukaryota; kingdom Metazoa; phylum Arthropoda; class Arachnida; order Araneae; family Lycosidae; genus Pardosa; species Pardosa pseudoannulata. Next base: position 76,776,075 of record CM063506.1, on the reverse strand, counting down.
TTAAAAATATTGTAAAGTGACACACCATTCTTGCAAAAATATTCAAATGGATAATTCTCTGCTCAATACATTACAACATTATTGCACATTGTTTAATAAAAAATCTTCAAACTAAAATTTAAATCAATGGTTTTTTTTTAATTTAACCCCAAGTTTCCACGAAAGCAGACTCTTTCTAACTTTTTAAAATTTACATTGAATAATACTCTTATTGAATAATAAAGGGTATATTATGTGCTTTCAACAATAATTAGTGCTGTTTATTAAAAATTTTAATCGATTAAAAGTTAAAATTTATTGTATTAAAAAACATCAGTTTTCTCACAATCTTCCTTTGTACTTAACCATATTGGCTTATCTTCAATTAAATTATTGATGCAGTTTATTGGTGCCAATTAAAATATATATTAAAAATATTGTAAAGTGACACACCATTCTTGCAAAAATATTCAAATGGATAATTCTCTGCTCAATACATTACAACATTATTGCACATTGTTTAATAAAAAATCTTCAAACTAAAATTTAAATCAATGGGTTTTTTAAAATTGAACCCCACGCTTCCACGAAAGCAGACTCTTCTGACTTTTTAAAATTTACATTGAATTAATACTCTTATTAAATATTAAAGAGTATATTCTATGCTTCGAGAATAATTATTGCTGTTCATAAAAAATCTTAATGGATTAAAAATGTAAAAATTATTGTATTGAAAATCATCAGTTTTCTCACAATCTTCCTTTCTACTTAACCATATTGGCTTATCTTTAATTGAATTATGGATGCAGTTTATTGGTGCTAATTAAAATATATATTAAAAATATTGTAAAGTGACATACCATTCTTGTAAAAATATTAAAATGGATAATTCTCTGCTTAATATATTGCAACATTATTGCATATTGTTTATTAAAAATTCTTAAAATTTAAATTTAAATCAATATGTTTTTTTTTTTAATTTAAGCCCAAGCTTCCACCAAAGTAGACTTTTCTGACTCTTTAAAATTTACATCGAATAAATACTCTTATTAAATATTAAAGAGTGTATTCTGTGCTTCGAGAATAATTATTGCTGTTTAAAAAAAATCTTAATGGATTAAAAATGTAAAAATCATTGTATTGAAAAGCATAAGTTTTCTTACAATTTTCCTTTGTACTTAACCTTATTGGCTTACCTTCAATTGAATTATTGATGCATTTTATTGGTGCCAATTAAAATATATATTAAAAATAATGTAAAGTGAAATACCATTCTTGTAAAAATATTCAAATGGATAATTCTCTGTTCAATATATTACAACATTATTGCATATTGTTTATTAAACTCTCTTCAAACAAAAATTTAAATCAATGGGTTTCTTAAAATTTAACCCCAAGCTTCCATCAAAGCAGACTCTTTTTACTTTTTAAAATTTACATTGAATGAATACTCTTATGAAATATTAAAGAGTATATTCTGTGTTTCGACAATAATTGTTGCTGCTTATTAAAATTTTTAATGGATTAAAAATGTTAAAGACTATTGTATTAAAAAAATTAGTTTTCTCACAATCTTCCTTTGTACTTAACCATATTGGCTTATCTTCAATTGAATTATTGATGCAGTTTATTGGTGCCAATTAAAATATATATTAAAAATTTTGTAAAGTGAAATACCATTCTTGTAAAAACATTCAAATAGATAATTCTCTGCTCAATATATTACAACATTATTGCATATTGTTTACTAAAAAATCTTCAAACTAAAATTTAAATCATTGGGTTTTTTTAAAATTGAACCCCAAGCTTCCACTAAAGCAAACTCTTCTTAATTTTTAAGATTTACATTGAATAAATACTCTTATTGGATATTAAAGAGTATATTCTGTGCTTCGAGAATAATTATTGCTGTTTAACAAAATTTTTAATGGATTAAAAATGTTAAAGACTATTGTATTAAAAAAAATTAGTTTTCTCACCAATTTCCTTTGTACTATCTTCCTTTGTACTTAACCATATTAGCTTTTCTTCAATTGAATTATTGATGAAGTTTATTGGTGCCAATTAAAATATATATTAAAAATATTGTAAAGTGACATACCATTCTTGTAAAAATATTCAAATGGATAATTCTCTGCTTAATATTTTGCAACATTACTGCATATTGTTTATTAAAAATCTTCAAACTAAAATGTAAATCAATGGGTTTATTTTTAATTTAACCCCAAGCTTCCACCAAAGCAGATTCTTCTAACTTTTTAAAATTTACATTGAATAAATACCCTTATTAAGAATTGAAGAGTATACTATGTGCTTCGACAACAATTATTGCTGTTTATAAAAAATCTTAATGGATTAAAAATGTAAAAATTGTTGTATTGAAAAACATCAGTTTTCTCCCAATCTTCCTTTCTACTTAACCATACTGGCTTATCTTCAATTGAATTATTGATGCAGTTTATTGGTGATAATTAAAATATATATTAAAAATATTGTAAAGTGACATACCATTCTTGTAAAAATATTCAAATGGATAACTCTCTGCTTAATATATTACAACATTATTGCATATTGTTTATTTAAAAAATCGTCAACCTAAAATTAAAATCAATGGGTTTTTTAAAATTTAACCGCAAGCTTCCACCAAAGCAGACTTTGTAATCATTTCTCAATTCTTTAATGTTAAAAAAAAGTGGCCAATATAAACATTCTCAAGTGGGAAAAAAGTTCATTTTATGGTAGAATGCTTCTAAAAGGGGCGTTGATTAAAGTAATGGGAATAAGAACGAAAGTATGGTTTAAAAAAAATTTCTTATATTTTCAGTGTTTTAAAGTGTAGTTTTCCGTTTCGAAGTATTTTCATGCCCATGTGATTTTTTTTTATTTTTTTTTTCGCTAGTAGAATACTTCAAAGGCAAAATAAAGGCAGTGATCGATATCGAAGAAAGCGGGTTTGGTCGATTTCACTACAGCATTTCTCTCTTAATGAGTATATGCAAAGAAAAGTGTGGAGAGAAAAATACGATCATTAATTTTAAAGCATTAATATATTCTCGAAATATTGTGTGGTAGTTAAGTAAACAGATAGGGAAATTTTTTCCCTATCTGGACTTTTTTTCTCTAACTTTCATATCCATATTACTATACAACTCACTTTCTCTAACTTTTATTATTCAAATTAATAGTGTTTATTATCTAAAAACAATATCCTATTAATGTCACTAGAACGTTGAGTAAAACATATGCCCAGTAAAAAAAAGGGAATAACAGTGTTATTTTAAACCATTTTTATATCCTAGTATTTTAATTTGCATCACACAGTATAATTTAAAGGCAAAGTAAGACATTAATCGATCTCAAGAAAGAGGGTTAGGAAGATTTAAGCATAGGATTTCGCTCGTGGTAATGAGACTATGCAAGGATATGTGGAGAGATAAAACTACAACCATTAATCTCACTGTGTTAATACTTTCTTGAATATTGTTATCACACTAAAGGAAGGATATACAGAAATTTATGTTTTCTTTAACTTTCAGAGAGCTCATAATCCAAAACTATTTTTTAATAGTACTGGTATATAAATTTAAAAATAAATCGCTATGCAAGGATATGTGGAAGAGAAAACTACAACCATTAATCTCATTGTATTAACACTTTCTTGAATAGTTTTATCGCAGTAGAGAAGAGAGGTAGGAAAATTTATGCTTTTTTTAACTTTCAGAGAGCTGATAATCCAAAACTATTTTTTAATAGTACTGGTATATAAATTTAAAAATAAATCGCTATGCAAGGATATGTGGAAGAGAAAACTACAACCATTAATCTCATTGTATTAACACTTTCGTGAATAGTTTTATCGCAGTAAAGAAGAGAGGTAGGAAAATTTATGCTTTCTTTAACTTTCAGAGAGTTTATAATCCCAAAATACTTTTTTAATAGTGCTAGTATATAAATTTAAAAATAAATCAACATTAAAGGGAAATCAAAAAAATAAATAAGAGATTTCTCTATTCAATTATTTTCATTGAGTAGTACTTTTTAAAAACAAAAACAAAAACAAATAAGGTGATGTTCACTGCATTGCTTCTTCTATATTAATAAATGATGCAAATAATAACTAATAAAAATTTAAATAATGTTGTAACTGCAGCATTTCTCTCTTAATCAGAATATTCAAAGAAAATTGTAAAGAGAAAAATGAGATAATTAATTTTAAAGTATTAATATGTCCTTGAAATATTGTGTGGCAGTCAAGAAAACAGATAGGGAAATTTACGCTTTTTTTCTCTAACTTTTATATCCAAACTATTATCCAAAGCGCATTCTCTAACTTTTATTATTCAAATTAACAGTGTTTATCATCTAAAAACAATTTCCTATTAATGTTACTAGTATGTTCAGTAAAACATATGACCAGTAAAAAAAAGGAAATAGCAGTGTTATTTTAAACCATTTTTATATCCTACTATATTAATTTTCATTACACAGTATAATTTGAAGGCAAAGTAAGACAATAATCAATCTCAAGAAAGGGGATTAGGATGATTTAAGCATAGGATTTCTCTCGTGGTAATGAAACTATGCAAGGATATGTGGAGAGAGAAAACTACAACCATTAATCTCATTGTATTAATACTTTCTTGAATAGTTTTATCGCAGTAAAGAAGAGAGGTAGGAAAATTTATGCTTTCTTTAACTTTCAGAGACTAAATAATTCAAAAATATTTTTTAATAGTACTAGTAATATAAATTTAAAAATAAATCTCTATGCAAGGATATGTGGAGAGAGAAAACTGCAACCATTAATTTCATTTTATTAATGCTTCGTTGAATAATTTTATCGCAGTGAAGAAAATAGATAGGAAAATTTATGTTTTCTTTAACTTTAAGAGAGTTTATGATCCAAAAATATTTTTTAATAGTACTAGTTTATAAATGTAAAAATAAATCGCCATTAAAGGGAAAACTAAAAAATAAGTAGTAGATTTTTCTTTTATATTATTTCCATTGTATAGTGCCTTTTAAAAACAAAACAATTAAGGCAATGATCACTGCATTGCATTTTCTGTATTAGTAAATGATTCAAATAGTAACTAATAAAAATTTAAATAATGTTTTGACTACAGCATTTTTCTCATAAAGAGAATATGCAAAAGAAATGTGTGGAGAGAAAAATACGATCATTAATTTTAAAGTATTAATATATTCTCGAAATATGGTAGTCAAGAAAACATATAGGGACATTTATAGGCCTTTTTTTCTCTAACTTTTATATCCATTTTATTATTCAACGAACTTTCTCTAACTTTTATTATTCAAATTAACAGTGTTTATTATCCAAAATAATTTTCTATCAGTGTTGCTACTATATTGAGAAAAAAATATGAGAAATAAAAAAAGTGAATATCAGTCTTATTTTAAACCATTTTTATATCCTAATATTTCTTATTTTTATCATTCAGTATAATTTAAAGGCAAAGTAAAACAGTAATCGATCTCAATAAAGATGGTTAGGACGAATTAAGCATAGGGTTTCTCTCGTGATAATGAGACTATGCAAGGATATGTGGACAGAGAAAACTACAACCATTAATCTCAATGTATTAATACTTTCTTGAATAGTTTTATCGCAGTAAAGAAAATAGATAGGAAAATTTATGTTTTCTTTAACTTTCAGAGAATTTATAATCCAAAAATATTTTTAAATAATTTTTTCCCTTACTTTTCCATTATACGGTCCGAAAAATATATTTATTCCTAGCTTTAACTTTATTTGAAGTTTAATAAAAAAATGCAAATTAAAAAGTGAGTAGGTTTTTTTTGCAATTTTCGGGAACTACTGTATTTTTCCCGACTACCGTATTTTAAAGGGAAAGTACGGTAATGAACTAAAACGAGAGAAAGGTTCTGGTTGATTTAACTATAGCATTCGTGGTAATGAGAATATGCGAAAAAAGCGAAGGCAGATGTCTATGACCATTAATCTCAGAGTATTAATCTATCCTCGAAATGTTTAATGTTACTAAAGAAATGAGATAGAAAAAATTATGTCTTCTCCAGCTTTCTGATATATTCTCTTAAAGGGTTTTCCTATTAGTAATGTTAGTATGTCAAATTTAGAGAAAAGAAAATATTAAAAAATGTAAAATGTATAAAACATGAATAGTATTTTTATTCTTCTATTTTCATGCTCTGGTGTATTTTTATTTTTTAAATTTTCATCCTTTATTTTAAAAGTGAAAAAAGACAATAATCAATATATTGTATTATTTATTGTATTCATTTATGCAAATGTAAACAAAGCGAAATATAGTGAATGTATAAAACTCATACCCTAAGATATTTCTGTTTTTAATGTTTTTTTGGTTTAGAGCGGTACGATCTACTGTTTTACTAAAAAAGGTCTAATGTGACCAATGCCTACTTGTTAAAGCCAGTCGGGAAAGGATGCGAGTAAAAATGCTAACAGTGGAATTCGAACCTTTAACGGTATGAAAGAATCCCTGTCCAAACTTTTGGGACTCTACGAAAAGCCATGTGGATTTGTATAAATAACACATATACTAACATATATGCATACTTTCACCTTTATATAGAGAGAACAAAATTTCTCTAACTTTTTCAGTCATGGAGCAGCTTTGAAAATAGAAATTCAATTCAGAATACTAAATATTATCTTGCAGCTATAAACTGTGTTTAGTAAATATAACGACAAAAAAAATTGACAATAAAGTACTTTCTTTCTTTAAGCTGGCAAGACATTAGATTTTGCAGTTCAAATTTTTGTACTGATTTACCTATTGGAGCAGTAAAAGAAAATGATACATTGAGAAGTTTATATAACCATGAAATATATACTAAATACCGACAACCTAACATATTGTCAGTTATTGAATTCAATATAATAAGATGGCTGGGGCACGTTTTTCGATATGATGATTTGGACCCAGTTAAAAAACTTTTTCGAAGATTGGAGGTAAAAGGAAAAGAGGGAGAACAGCAACAAGATGGTTGAACAGTGTAGAAAAAGATTTGGAGATCTTGAGAATAAATAGGTAAAGAAATCTTGCTGTAAGTCGCGTCGTCTGGGGGAAGCAGGCAAAGCTTAGGCCTGCACCAAGCTGTAGTGCTGTTGAAGAAGAATTTTCCAGTGCAGATAGATACACACGCGAAAAGCAATTTACTTTTAATTTAAGAATAAATTTAAGAATAAAGTTAAGGCGAATTTTAGAGATCCATAATATCTTTTTTTTTTAATCTATTACATTTTAAAAAACTTTCACTTGATTATGAGAAACAAAGCTTCAAAAAGAAGACCCAATGAGATTATATATTGCTGGATTTCAGATAGTTCCTGAATATCTTTACTCAACGTTAATACAAATGTAACTGATTTGAGAAGTAAGTAAACAACCACTTTCAAGTGGAATAAAATATGTCCGATGATTTTGGAAATCTGTCGAAGGTTCTAATTGTTTCTGCAATCGAGTTCAGTTTCTGACTGGTTACTTATATTCTGGTATTCCCTTTTAGTGTAAATTTATGTTATCAACTGCTCTGACTGGCACATTTTACGCCCTCTATCTATCTATATATATATCTATATATATATATATATCTATATATCTATCTATCTATCTATATATATATATATATATATATATAGTCTAATGTGTTTCCTTATAGGTGATAAATGGTTTATACTCAATATTATCACGTAGGGGCTTAATATGTAACACAATATTACATACAGGAAGTAGAGCTAATCTAATTTATTAACTCAACCCAAAGAGAGTACAACTGCAAGCTCTGCACAACTGTGAACTTAGTACTCTCTGTGTGCCGAACGATGGCCGAATGGTTATGATACTGACCTTTGGAGCCAGAGTTCGTGAATTTGATTCACCCTGTGGCATAGATGTTCGTAGCCGTTTGGAATCGGATTTAATCAGTAGGCCCCGGTCTCATTAGCCCTCGTGTTGCAAAAAAGTAGGCAGTAGAACTCTTTGTGATCCGATTTGTAGCTTGGATCACAGAGAGTTCTAGTTGGTCGGGAGCACTACTAGAGATTTTTGGCTTTTATAGCAGCAGGGAAAATTACATAAATCTGCATGGGAAGGTGATGAAAGTTTTACTGCGCAACGCAGAGAAATGGCGAATATTCCAGAATATTTTTCTGGCAAACTAAAGAAAAGTCCAGAATCTCCTGGAAAACGAAATAAAGTAGAACATAAATAAAGCAATTAAACAAATGTTTTCATGGATTTTCGATTCTACCGTCGCTACTGGGGTTTGAACTCACGACCTGTTGATTACGAGACCATTCGGTTATGGAGACTGTAATGCTTACTTTCAATGCGGCAATACTTTGTTGCAGACCGTGAGCATAAATAGTTATAATATTCAAAATTTTTGTCTAATATTTTCGTAAAAATCATTTTTAATATTAAATTTAATTTATTTGAGAAAAATACTTTTTAAACTTTAATCATGTCCAACCTCTTCGTGGAACAGGGTTTGAGAAAACCTGATAGAGATATTTCGGATCTGACTCTCTTCTCATTTCTCAGTTGACTAACATGTAGCAACACATGCTGGAAATAAAAAACGAAAAAATTCTAATGTGGCAAAATTGTCTTGATTACAGTAATAAGAATAAATAGGATTAAATAAGTTAAAAGAAAAATAATTCATATTTGTATTTTCAATGTTCAAATTAGCAATTTTCGTTTTGTTATATTTATGATCTAGTGTGTTTTTATTTCAACCAAATAACTTTTTTTAAAGGCTTAATAAGGCTATGATTGATGTCTGAGAATGAAAGTTTTGGTACATTAGCTATAAATTTTTTTTCTGTCTAAATGTGGTGAACTGAAATCTAAGGCTATTAATCATAAAGTATTAATACATCCTTAAAATGTTATATGGTAGAAAAAGAAACAGGTCAGAAATTAATGCTTTCCCCAACTTTCGTATGGTTTATTACCAAAAAGTGCTTTCTAATTAGTGTTGCCAACATTTAAAGTTAAATAAAAAGTAAATAACAAGAATGAAAAATAAAAATAAAGCTTTTCCTGTTTGGAACTGTTTTTATGCTTTATGTTTTTTCCGCGTACTTTAATGATAAAATAAGTCAAGTGATAGATGCTTAACAATTAGGATTTCATCAGTTTAGATTTAAAATATTTCTCTCGAAATATGTAGAAACTTACAAACAAATGTGTAGATAAATCTACGAACATTAATCGCAAAGTATTAATAAATCCTAAAAGTGTTCCAAGGTAGGAAAAAAAAAACAAATCGAGAAACTCATGCTTTACCCCAAAATTCACACTGTTTATTATCTAAAACGTTTTCCTTCTTAATTCTTGAGACGAATAATGGCTGAATGGTTAGAGCGCTGACCTTCGGTACTGGATTTCATGGGTTCGAATCCCATTGTGGCATGGATGCTCGTAGCCGTTCGGAATCGGCATTAAGCAGTAGATCCCGGGATCCTTACCCCTCGTGTTACAAAAAAGTAGACCGTAGAGCTTCAAACAAATCAAAACCTTATTAGTGCTGCCAGCGCGTTAAGGTAAATAAACTAAAAAGTAAATCAAAGTAAAAATATTTGCTGTTTGTTTTGTATTTGCTTTTTATTTCCATGCTCTAAAGCAATTTGTATTTCCATTCAGTAGAGTTCTTTCAGTGCAAAAAAAGGCAATGATCGATATTAAGAATAAATGTTTAGTTGATTTAACTATAGAATTTTTCTCGTAGCAATGAGAACAATATGCGAGGTAATGCAGAGGAAGAAAACTACGACTATTAATCATAAAGTATTAATATTTTCTTGGAATGATACTTAGTAATAAAGACAACAGATAAGGGAATATATATATTTTCTCTGATTTTCACACGTTTTACTTTTCAAAATCGTTTTTCTATTAGTGCTGACGGTGTATTTAAGTAAAATAAAAAAGTAAACCGTAAAATATAAAAGATAATATAAAGTAATTATTTTCTGTTTTGAAATATTTTAATGCTCAAGTGTGTATTTTATTTTTATCTAACAGTCTATTTAAAAGGCAAAATAACGTAAATATCGATATCAAGAAGGATTAATCGCTATACCTATAGAATTTCTTTTGCGGTATACGGATAAGGCAGAACGAGAAAACTATGAGTATTAATTACAAAGTCTTAAAATTTTCTTAGAATTCTGGAAACTAGTAAACAAACAAAGTTATTTATATGTTTTACACGATTGCTTTCAAGCACCTTTATTATCTAAAATCATTATTTATCAATTTAGCTAGTATATAAATTAAAATAGCAAAAGAAAATCAGGGAAATTAAAAGGAATAGTATTATATTAACCTTGGGGAATGTAGTATGCAAGAACATTTTATATATCTTTTTCAAATACTAAGTATTAAATATATATATATAAATTAATTGTTAATCAATTGATGATCTAATCATTAAACTCTCTTTTATTTATATGTTTACTTAATTTCACTAATTTTGTATAAAACTATTTCAAATCACCAGAACATATCACCAGAACTACCCGTACATATATATATATATATATATATATATATATATATATATATATATATATATATATATATATATATATACAGGGTTGGAATATTAAAGTTAGATATTAAAGCATTAATTAATAAAAAGAGAGCGAACTATTTGTGAAGTGTAAGAATGTTGGATTAAAACTACACTATTTTAGACCAGAACATACCACGTTTCTGTAGTAGACAGGTAAATCTTGTGGGTTGGTGACCGTCTGTCGCACTGAGTCTCTTGTTGAAAACAAAATGGCTATCATGTAGCTCTCAAATGATGAAAAATATTTAAGTCGAGATCATACAATTGTACCTGTGTTATTTGGTAGCTCTGTTAGGTGATTTAGATCTTTTTGAAAACAAAATGGCTAATGTGGCTGTCATACAGCTCTCCAAACAACAAAAATATTTAATTAGAGATCGTATAGTTGTACCTGCGTTATTTGGTAGATTTGTGAGACGATTTAGATCTTTTTGTAAACGAAATGGCTGATGTGGCGGTCATGTAGCTCTCCAAAGATCGAAAATATTTAGTAGTGATCGTATAGTTGTAATTAAGTTTTTTGGTTGCATTGTGAGGTGATTTAGATCTTTTTGTACGCAAAATGGCTAATGTGGTTGTCATGTAGCTCTCCAAAGATCGAAAATATTTAGTAGTGATCGTATAGTTGTAATTAAGTTTTTTGGTTGCATTGTGGAGCGATTTACATCTTTTTGTACGCAAAATGGCTAATGTGGTTGTCATGTAGCTCTCCAAAGATCAAAAACATTTAATTAGAGATCGTATAGTTGTACCTGAGTTATTTGGTTGTGTTGTAAGGTGATTTAGATCTTTTTGAAAACAAAATGGCTCATGTGGTTGTCGTGTAGCTCTCCAAAGATCAAAAATATTTCAGTAGAAATGGTATAATTGTACCTGAGTTATTTGGTATTTTGTGAGGCGATTTAGATATTTTTGAAAAGAAAATCGCTAATGTGGCCGTCATGTAGCCCCTCCAAAATAAAAAATATTAAGGTAGAGATCATATAGTTGTACCTGAGTTATTTGGTTGATTGTGAGGTGATTTAGACCTTTTTAAAAACAAAATGGATATAGTGTAGCTCTCCAAAGATCAAATATATTTAAGTAGAAATCGTATAATTGTACCTGAGTTATTTGGTTGATTGTGAGGCGATTTACATCTTTTTGAAAACAAAATGGCTAATGTGGCTGTCGTGTAGCTCTCCAAAGATCAAAAATATTTAAGTGGAAATCGTATAGTTGTACCTGAGTTATTTGTAGCTTTGTGACACATTTAGATCTTTTTGAAAATCAAATGGCTAATATAGCTGTCATGTAGCTCTCCAAAGATCAAAAATATTTTAGTAGAGATTGTATAGTTGTAATTAAATTTTTTGGTTGTATTGTGAGGCTATTTAGATATTTTTGAAAACAAAATGGCTAATATGGCTGTCATGTAGCTCTCCAAACAACAAAATATATTTAAGTAGCGATCGTATATTTATACCTGAGTGATTTAGTTGCGTTGTGAGTTGATTTAGATCTTTTTTAAAGAACTGAATTAATATTGAAAGAATAGAAAGCTAAAATGCTTCGTTTCTAAATATGAACTCATTACAATGGCATATGAAGTTCAAATGGAACTTCATCGCCTAGAATGGAGACTTTTCGTATTTTGATATCAGGCTCTGATCCGAAAATTTATATATGAAAATCAAATTTAATCTGTCAAATGATATTCGTGGAGTAATAAAATCATGTGACAGTATATATATCTAGACAGAAGTCATTCTAAAATTAGAAGTACTATTTTTACAGTATTAAAGAAAGTCTGCCTGTACATATTTGTGTGGTTTTACTACAAAACATATGGATCTATAAAAACAATATATAATTTTACTCACTCTCAATAGTATATAAAAATAAAGTTATACGTATTTCTATCGAAATTCAGATCTCTTAATGTACCTTTTATGAAGTTACACACCTTATTAATATTCCTTATATAATTAATAATTATTTCATGGAAAATAAATATACTTTAAACTAACTTTTTATGTAAAATTAATTACTAGGCTTTGTGTAAAGAAATCATTTAATACAGATTTAGTTCCTTTGCAAAAATAAAAAAAATCATTCTTACAAATCCGGCTTAAATACACACATTTTGACAACTTATAATGATAAGTTTCCAACGTCTTAATAAAATATTATTTTGGGAATTTGATACCCCAAAGGAATGATACTTTTTATTACTGCAAGAGGATCTTCATTTTCTTTAAGATTAATTAACAATCATAGATGATTAATGAACCCTTTTTTCAGGCATAGTTTTGTGAAAATCATTTCAAGCCTGCATTCTTTCCAGTTGGAATTTTCAGAATTAAAAATCCCAGAGAGTTTTTTTTCTCTATTTTCATAACATTCTGGTCTTTTATTATTCTTATTTCACATAACGAAGTAAATTCATGACACCTATAGGAATTTGATGCATTTTAAAAATATATATGTTTTGAGACAACTTATGTTTCTAAATACTTAATTAAGCAAAAACTTGTGAGACAGTCATGACTTGTTTCATTTGTTATAAATGAATGGTGATACTTTTCTTAATTGATTGGAATAAAAAATATGGAATAATTGATATTGAAGAATTTAAAACTATCTTATCTCCTTATTTGTAACATTTAAAATATTACTTACCTCTATATACAAATATTATTTTCATGTTATGTATCTGAATGAATAAGATTATGTAATTAATTATTAGAAAATTACCATTATCATTATTATTTATCAAAATTAGTAAGCCTAAATTTTCTTCTTTGGGTATATATATTTATACACTGTCTACCAATAAATATTTTGACACCTGTGATAGAAAACAAAAACTAACTTTATTCAAAATCAATAGTTGGTAGAGCCTCCACGAGAGGCAATTACAGCGTGAACCCTCCGGGTCATACTTTCCACAAGTCTTTGTATTACAGCTAGTGGTATTGCCTTCCACTCGGCTTGGAGTAGACATACAAGTTCCTTCACCAGTTTTGGACGGGGAGTATACCCCTTAATTTGGTGATCCTTCTCGATAGGGTTCAGGTCTAGACTCTGGACAGACCAGCCCATTCGATGACCTCCATTGGCATTATACCAAGCCTTGGTTAGCCTCGAAACAACTGGTATTGTCACACTGAAAGTAGC
>CM063506.1:76737326-76757326 GCA_032207245.1 Pardosa pseudoannulata | reverse complement strand
CCGAAGCTTTCGAAATACATCGAGTTACAAAATAGGACTATATAAGAGTATAATTTCAGTACGTCAAAGACAAATATTAATCTCAGAAAATTTTTGTTCAAACGTAAATTACTTTTTATCTTTCCAAAATGAAAAAACTTAGTGATACTTATTTCATACTTCCGCTATTCTACACCGTATATTTTCACCCATTTACTCTTTTTAACATTTCCATGAAAATATTCCATTTGAAATTTTGTGTCAGGAAATCTTTCTTGCTTTTGGTACCAAATTTTTGCCAATAATGTCTTCGGAATTCCAAATACATTAAGATAAAAATGTGACATATAAATATAACTATTACGCAGTTAGTATTCAAAGAATAATACCTATCTCTAAAAACTTGAAAAATTATTTTGATTTTAGTATTCTTTCTAAATTAAACATTTGATATTTTTTAAATAAATTAATATTTTTTAAAAAGTATTAATATTTATTTTTCAATTAATGAATACATAGTTTTCAATTTAGCTATTCTGTGCCATATATTGATGCTATTTTTTCTGCTACTATGAAATGTTGGATGCTGGCAAATTCATGCCGTACATTATCCATTTATACTTAAAAACAGAGCTATAAATTATCAGTGCCCATATATTTAACTATTGAGACTTAAGTATAACAAAAATAATATTAACATCTGGAAATTCATAAAAAGTTTTGACACGAAGCTAATTTACATCTTTTTTTAAATCATAAATCTTACTGATAATCTTCTTTTAATAAAACTGGCTAGTTCAAACCATACATTGAAGTCCATTTACTGTTATTTTTATGTCTATCCATGAAATATTTAAAATTGAGCATTTAAATTTACAAATTTTTTTATCTAGTTATCAGCAACAAATCTACAAAAAGCACGTCTGCATCTTTTCTATATCTAAAAACTTAAAAAAAAAGACTTTTCCGTATCATACATTATCACTACCTTCCTCAACTTTATCACAAATATGAAAATAAATAAAGTTACAATAGATAAAAATTTCCCTGTTGTTTTTCTCAGTATTTTTAAAACCAATACATATCTTCCAAAAATTCATGAAAATTCTTTACCGTAAAATATTTTAATAGCTGGAGATTCTTATTTAACTTCGAAATTTACCAAAGGTACAAGCAACCTGATATTGTTAAAGTTTTAAAATGCAATAGACTACGATGCTCCGATCTAATAATCCAAACCCAATAAAAATTTCACTTTGAAAAATTTTTTTCATTATAAGAAAATCTTTTTTAAAACAAAAACCTTTTTAAATAACTGGCTGTTCCATATATTACATTATCAAATTCTTCTTCACACGTATGTCAACTTTGTAAAAAGTAAAGATATAAATTGTCAATATATATATAAATTTCCCTGTTGTGCCTTTAGTGCATGTAACACTAATACATATCTTCCAAAAATTCATGATATTTTTTACCGTAAAATATTTTAAATCTTTTCTAAATTAGAAAACTAAGCTACAATCTTAAAAAAATGGCTTTTTCATGCCGCACATTTACGTTAATTTAATATTTTTATTTATTAATGCATAAAAAGATCCCATTTAAAATTTTTCTTTCTCGAATTTTCCCCTGAAAAAATTTTAAATTTGTTCTAAATTTCGAAACAAAAATAAAAATACAAAGTTTCATGCTATACATAAATATAAACATTTATTACATCAATAACTAACACATATCTCTAGAAAATGTTTTTTATTAAAGCAAAATCCGCATCTTTTCTAGATCCAAAACCTTTAAAAATGCTAGCTGTTCCATAATTTATACTATCAATGTATTCTTCAAACGTATGTCAACTTAGTAAATAAATGAAGATATAAATTGTCAATATATATAAATTTCCCTATTGTGCCTTTAGTGCATCTAACACTAATACATATCTTCCAAAAATTCCTGAAATTTATTTACCGTAAAACATTTTACATACTTTCTAAATCAGGAAAGTAAGCGGCAATCTTTAAAAAATTGGCTATTTCATGCCGCACATCTATATCAATTTAATATTTTTATTTATCATTCCATAAAAAGATCTCATTTAAAATTTTTTCTTTGTGAATTTGTCCCTGGAAAAATTTTAAAACTGTCCTAAATTTCGAAACAAAAATAAAGATATGAAGTATCATGCTACACATAAATATAAATATTTAGTACGTAAATAACTAAAATATGTCACTGAAAATTGTTTTTTTTTATTGAAAGAAAATCTGCATCTTTTCTAAATCAAAAACCTTAATAATATTCTGGCTGTTCCATACTTTATATTATGAATGTATTCTTCAAACATTTGTAAACCTTGTAAATAAATGAAGATATAAACTGTCAATGTATATAAATTTCCCTATAGTATCTTTAGTACATCTAAAACTATTACATGCCTTCTAAAAATCCATGAACTTTTTTTACCGTAAAATATTTTACATATTTTTATAATCAGAAAGCTAAGTGACAATTTTAAAAAATGGCTATTAAATTCCGCATATTTACATTAATTTAGTATTTTTATTTACCATTGCATAAAAAGATTCTATTTGAAATTTTTACTTTGCAAATTTTTCCCTACAAAAATTTTCAGAACTGCCCTAAATTTACAGAGAAAATTATAGATATGATGTACCATACTACACATAATTATAAATATTTAGTACATCAATGACTAATACATGTCTCTGAAAACTGTTTTTTTATTGCAAGAAAATATGCATCTTTTCTAAATCAAAAACCTTTTTAAAAAGATGGATGTACCATACTCTACATTATCAACTTATTCCTCAAAGGTGTGTCAACTTTGTAAATAAATAAAGATATAAATTGTCAATATATATATATATATATATATATATATATATATATATATATATATATGAACGTCCCTATTGTATCTTTAGTACATCTAACACTAATACATATCTTCCAAAAATTCATGAAAATTTTTTTACCATAAAATATTTTACGTCTTTCCAAAAGTAGAAAACTAAGTGACAATCGTAAAAAATTGGCTTGACACGCATTTATATCAATTTAATATTTTTATTTATAATTGCATAAAAAGACCACATTTCAAATTTTTCTTTTTCAAATCTTTCCTTTCAAAAATTTTCAAAACTGCCCTAAATTTACAGAGAAAAATATAGATATGATGTACCACACTACACATAAATATAAATATTTAGTACGTCAATAACTAATACATGTCTCTGAAAACTGTTTTTTTTATTGCAAGAAAATATGCATCTTTTCTAAATCAAAAACCTTTTCAAAAATATGGATGTACCATACTCTACATTATCAACTTATTCTTCAAAGGTGTGTCAACTTTGTAAATGAATAAAGATATAAATTGTCAATATATATATATATATATATATATAATATATATATATATATATAATATATATATATATATTTATATATATATATATATATATATATTATATATATATATATATATATATATATATATATATATATATATAAATATGTTATATATATATATATATATATATTGATATATATATATATATATATATATATATATATATATATATATATATGAACGCCCCTATTGTATCTTTAGTACATCTAAAACTAATACATCCCTTTCAAAAATCATGAAAATTTTTTAACGTAAAATATTTTACATCTTTTCTAAATCAGAAAACTAAGCGACAATCGTAAAAAATTGGCTATTTCATGCCGCGCATTTATATCAATTTAATATTTTTATTTATCAGTGCATAAAAAGATCACATTTCAAATTTTTCTTTTTCAAATCTTTCCTTTCAAAAATTTTCAAAACTGCCTTAAATTTCGAAAAAAAATAACGATAAAAAGTATCATATTATACATAATTTATAAATACTATACACTACTACATGCATAAATGCACTAATAAATACTATAGATTTATATAAATATTTAGCACATTAATAACTAATACATGTCTCTAAAAACTTTTTATTTTATTGCAAGATAATCTGTATCTTTTCTAAATCAAAAACCTTTTTTTTAAAAAAAGGCTAAAGCTATCCGTTCCATATATTACATTACCAATTTATTTTTCAAAAGAATCTCAACTTTGGAAATAAATAAACATAGAAATTATCAATATATATAAATTTCCCTATTGTCTCTTTAGTACATCTAACATCAATATATGCTTTCCGAAAATTCATAAAAAAAGTTTACCGTAAAATACTTTACATCTTTCCTAAATCAGAAAACTTGTCGGCAATCTCAAAAAATACTTTTGCTATTCCCCGCAGTAAGTTGTCGCCAATCTACTGCTTTTATTTTTCATTCCACGAAGAGATCACATTTGAAATTTCGACTCCAAGTACCTTTCCCTCCTTCTGAGTAACGATTATTCTTCAAAAGTTCGTAAAATGTCCCGGAGTTTGAGAAATAAAAGTAAAGTTTCTGAAACCGGATCAGCGTGAGAACACCGTTGCCCTAGAGAAAATATCAAATGTGTTTGGCATAGCAGAATTTCTTTCTTAAGCTTCTGAAATGGGTTGGAATGCTTCAAATTTAAAGAAAGATTTTTTTTCCTTTCCTAGACAGAATTTTTGGGATCTAATTGGGATGCAACGCCGTGATGTAATAAACTATGCCTCGATCATGGTACAACACTGAAACATATCAATTTTGCAGACAGTGTTCTACAATTTTAACTAATTTTTTTTCATAAAAGTTAATATAAGATAAATAGAATTACAGTTGACTCCACTTAATGTGATCAGTTTGGGTGATTTTGATGGCTACAACCAATTGTTAACAATAAACAATATGCAAAATTAGATAAATTTACCCCCCCATTAATTCGCATGTACTAGATTTCAAAATAAAATAAATAAACTCACCTTATATTTATGTACTATATATTATCCTTTAAAACATAAGAGTTGTTGTGGTGTAGTACATTGCATTGTCATTTCGAAGACATTGATAACCCCAAGTTGCTTTACATTGCTTTTAATTATAGTATAGTACCACTGTTCTATATTACAATGTTCAAAATTAGAAGAAACGACAAGAAAATATGCAAAAAAATATATAAAAATTAAAAAGTAAAAGGAGCATTCCACGTGCTACGCCTCAAAAAAAATTGCCAATGTCCAAGAGAACGCTGCATTCTTTACCTTCCTTCTTTCGACTCAGGCAACCCTACACTTTTTCCATTATCCTGTTCGTTGTTCCATTGTCCTTTTTACAATGCGTCCTTTTCCGACTCTGCCCAGAAGGTCCGGGACTCCAAGGATGGTCCTGAATCGCCTCCTGGAGACCAATCACAATTCTCCAAAACTTGGTGAAGTTTAAGTGCACTTATTTTCTCTGCCCACACCACCCGCTTTTTGGAGTTCCGAAAAAAAACTTGGGCAAGAATTATGTACATAATTAAAAAAAAATGATCCATTGTTGAATGTGTACAATTTTTTCTAATAAGTACATTGATAAATTTTACGTAATCATAATGCTTTTTAAAGTCATCGGAATGGTGTTGTACTTCAGGTTTCAACACTTTCAATGAAATTCAGAAGCTGAGAAATGTTCAACTTATCAACAGCAATGCGCTGACTCATTTTTGGTAACCTGACATTAAGATTTAAAATTTCGATCTTTTGTTTTAATGTTAAATCATTTCGCTTTCTGGCTTCCATGTCGACAAGCTGCATGTAAGCGAACAAGGCATAAAATGTGAAGACGCTCCTTCTCAGTTTCTATAAGAATGTGTTGCCTTCTGCTTATCTAACAACCATTGACCACCAGCAGGGTGTGTGTATTTCTGAAAAATCCCAGGAACGTCTAATTTCCCACTCCTTTGATCATTCCCCATTTCCCTAGGTGGAAGAGGGAGAATTCTTTTTAAATTAAAAAAGCAGCGAAGGGAAAGTCAAGATTGGGTTAATTCTGAATACATTGGGAATATGCCTAACGCAAAATTTGTATGTTTTTATAATAAGTAGTTATATATGCAGACATTTAAATATGAATATAAACATACATTCACATTTATAATTAAACAAATTTTAACTTGTTTAGTTACTATAAAATATCGTATTTACGAAATTGATATTTTGGATCATTAAGTATTGATAACTTCGTAACATAATTTGGAGAGGTAATTTCCTAATTTAAGAAATATACAGAAGTTGATTCTGTAACTCTATAAATTATCATAAATCAGAACTTAATATCGGTATTTATTCTTGCATTTAAAACATTTTTTATATGTGTTTCTTTTCTCACAAAAAAAAAGGCGAAAGGGAATTATCAAAGAAGAAAAAGCCGAAAGGAAATATTTGTTAAATTAAGATTAGAGTATTCCAGTTAATTAATTTGTCTCTTAAAAGGAAACGTAGAAATGGGTTTTAATTAGAAGAGAAGTTTAATTGCTTGCATTTTTAGAAGATAAATTTAAATCCAATTAGAAGGAGAGTGTCTAGAATTGAAAGTGAAATTATTTTTTAGAAATATTTCGCTTTTAATTGGATTAATGCTAGTTACTGTTAGATAATAGTTTTGTCGAAATGTTCTTTTAGTCTCAAAGCGAAACAGCTATTAGTTGTTTCTCATTGAGTAATTTGTACGTTTACATAAGAAATTAAACTTCATTGTGTGTTCATTCATAGAAGGTGAATTTTCATTAAATTGATATCAGTTTAAAAATATTTATTACTATCTGTATTCCCTTTTTTATCTCTAAATTAAACAGCTATTTGCGGTTTCAAATGTTGAAGTATATGCTTAATATAACAATAAAACAATATTACAATAATTTGTAACATTAATAATTTTGTAACTACAATTTATAAAATTATATTTATAATTTATTACATTTATAATTTAAAATTATAATTTATAACATTTATTATTATAATAATTTATAAAATTTATAATTTATAATAATAATTTATAATATTTAAAATTTATAATTATAACTGATAACATTTATAATTTAAAACAATAAAACATGAACTATAACTTTATATGTGATCAGTGAAAAATAATTTTATCGGTTGTACACTAACACACGCAAACAGGACACATATGTATATTATTAATGCACAAACCTTCATAGATATGTATACTTCGTATATATTAACACTTCCACTCAGCAGGTTTAAGTTCTTTTACCAAAAGTGGTTGTGGACAACATGAATAGTTCCTCTGAAAAAAAAAATTGGTCAATTAGTCCGTAGCAAATACTGCAATACGGCGAGCGATTTCACATTCAGAAAAAAAAAATTATCGCTTGACTCCAGAACTGATTGAACCTTTTGAACCGATACTGGAACTGGTTACTCAATTGATGGCTGAATACGTAGGGCCTTGCGCTTCGGTACCAGTGTTCATGGTCTCTAATTCCATTGCTGGTAATGATGTTTGGAATTGGCTTTAAATAGTAAGCCCTGATTTTGTATGTCATTTTTCAGCGTATAAATAGAGTATAGTGACCCAAACCAAATCAAAATTGGATTTTACTTCAGATATATTTAATCGTATCTTGCAATTTTGCTTTTCGGCGATGTTTACAATTGACATTCCATAAGGCTGTGCGCAAAGCGATGGCCGAATGAGAGGGAATTGTCTTTCAGAATCGGAGGTCATGTGTTTGAATCTTACTGCTGGCATGGTTATTCGCATCCGTTCAGTATCACCTTTAATCAGTCAATCTCGATCTTGTTAGTCCTCGACTAGCAAATTCGACCATTCAAAATCAATATCAAACTAAACAATGTTGTAAACTAAGAGATTAAGGTAAACTAAGAGGTGAGGGAAAACGGGTAGAAAAAGCTTGATTTCTCATTCAGCATTCTTTTTCACTTTAAAATAAACTATAAATTTTTGCATGTATTTATGCAATGGGTTCATTACCAGTAATATTAAAATTGTTTTATAAATTTTATTAATTTGCAAATTTATAATTTTTTACTACTTCTTTATACGATATTTTATGAGTAGTAGATGGAGAAAAATGGGTATTGATTAAAAGAAGCTATTAATTATACAAAATTTAATTAAATCTTTATCTTTTAGCTACAAACACATTTGTATGTTATATAATTACAATGTATATTCCAAAACTGTAATGGCCACAGTTATTAAGTTGAGCTACGTTCTGCTACATCAGAAACAGTTATAACTTCTCCGGCCTTAGTTTGCACCCGCTTTTTTTTCGTCTGTCATTTTCTAAGGCTTTTTGTCTCTTACAACTGCAGTGGTGAAATTGTAGTAAGGGTGGCATTTCTAAAATCCTTATATGGAGAATAAATAGCAAAATTCGAAGTGATTGAACTGAAAGTTTGCCTAGAAGTATTTTCCATAGTAGTAGTTGTTGCAGTCTGGTAGCACTGTTTACAGCTATTTCTCCATCTTTTTCAATTAACACTATTTTGTGTTTAATAGCCTTTCTCCATCATAGTGTCAAATAGCTGTTTCAGCAGGATAGAAAATATCGCTTTGGACACTTTTTAAACACAGCTCTATATGTATCACATCTTCAGGACTCTATTCCAGGCACACTTTATAGGGCAAATACTTCGACATCCAAAGGCTGCAAGGCATGTCTTGAGTTTGATGAGTGGCAGTAATGGTGATTATTTTATTCATCGCTTGTTTTACCGTCTTATAAGTCAATTAACCGTCGAATATCAAAAGAATGGTCTTTTTCCATGTGTTATACTTGTTTGAGAAAATATCCCATCCAAGATTCAAACATTGTATCATGCATTCACCCAGACTCTGTGCAGGCATATAGGTGGTCCCCCCTTGGTCCCAGTTTCATATAAATTTAAACTTTGTACACATTGAAATGTGCAGTTGCAAATTTCCAGTTGCAGATGTACAAGACACCCATGCAAACACATGTATTTTTAGACTTACAAGCTCAATTTTTCTATTATTGGATTAGTTTATTCTATACTCCAGCAAATAAATTTTTAAAAATGCATGTAATATTATTTACACTAAAATTGAAGGACTGGTTTAAATCAATACATCTAAAAATTTAGAATTTTATAATAAATTGTTAAGCTTAACCAATGTCCATTTTCCCCCATCATGCAAAAATAATCATTAAACATAAAGTATTTAAAATATTTCTTTCCTCTTTTGAAAAAACTGATGTTCAGAAACCCTTGCAGTTGATTATTGAAATATATTGACCATAAAAGAAATATTACTTTTTTGAAAGTTTTTTTAACACATTAGAATAGAAGAATTTATTCCTGACTTGCAAACAGGGCAACCTATATTGACAGATGCAAAATATAAAACTTTTTAAAGAAAATAAATGTTGCCAACAAATGTTTAAAAATATATTACAAAGATAAAATATAATTGTTTAAAATTATGACGTGTCATTTAAGTAAATTATAAAAAATACCCATTTTATCCCACCAGATCATATAATTGTAACCATCTTACTACAGATATGCACAGATTGCACATCTTCCTAAAACTTTCCTATGTAAGTTAGAATATCAATCTTCCTTTCAGTTCATAAATATGCATACGATGAAATGGACGTCAGTTAATTTATCATTAGAGACAACGGACACAGAAGCTGTAAAAGTGAATGGAAAATGAAGCTTCAAGAGGCAGACATATATTTCAAAGGTTGTAAAAATATATTTAAGAAGCCAAATTCAGTCTGATAAAAATCGATTTTCCGAATAAAAAATTCTTCGAAAACGTTTCATCCTTTCTCACGGTAAGAAAAAAGAGGAAAGAATTAAAATTGGAATAAAAATCATTACTGAGAGCGTCAATTCGAGAAAGAAAACTCAAACGTTGAAAATTCTTCTCAGTCCAAACTGGAAAACAACTATTGGAAACATTTTATCCAATACCAAGGTGCAATTTTTCTTCAAAGCTGCTCGGGAATTTTTAAGGCATCTACGCAATATCTTGTTAAAGGAGCAAACGTAACTACATTGTTTGAACCGTTTTTCGAATATATTCTCTCCAGTGAACTGAAATATCATTTTGTAAGATAGTTGAAGTTACGCCTATTCATTCTATTGTTTTTAGAAGGTAGAAATTGTATTTCTCTATGAATTGACGGAGAAAGACATTATTATGTGTTTTTGAATAGATTCAATTTTGAATAAAGGAAACGTATTCGTGCATCGTAGTCTAGATAAAGTTTTATCAACCTTTTATTTGCATAAGAGCATCTAAAATTTATTTCTGGTAGTCCCAGAACAGAATGTAAATTGTTTATCGTCTGATAAATCCAAATGCTCTGAGACGCATCAGTGGAAACATTATAAAAGATGATGTTTGCTTACTTTTTTTTTATCTACTTATCAAATAATAGTACTTATAAAACGGTGTTTGGCGAAAAAAGCGTAAACTCAGTTGATCCAACTATCTTCGCTTGAAATCTGTAAAAATGGATCAAGTAACCAAATTTCTGTGATGCGAAATTTTTGAGAAAAATATTACGAAGAATTCGAAGCATTTAAAACTAATATGACTAATAAACTATATGATATAAAAGCAATAGAAATTCTCTTTATAGAGTTTTTAAATGATTTCCAACATATATAGATCTGACTCAAGTCCATCAGGTCTGATCAGCATAAAATGTTCCTCTGGTGGCAAGATTCAAGCAGCATTAGAAATGCCTCATGTCAGCGGATTATACTGTAAATATATATGTCTATATATATATATATATATATATATATATATAATATATATATATTATATATATATATTTAATATATATATATATATATATAATATAATTTATTATATATATATATATATATACATATGTATGTGTATGTATATACATATATATATATATATATATACTATATATATTTATATATTTATATATATATATATATATATATAATATATATATACTACATAATATATGATATATACATATATATATATAATATATATATATTATATATGTATATATATATATATATATATATATATATATATATATATATATATATATATATATATATATATGTATATATATGATATGTATATATATATATGTATATGTAATATTATATATGTATTTGTATATATATATATATATATATATATATATATATATATATATATAATATATAATATATATATTATATATATATATATATATGATATAATATATATAAATATAATATATATATATATATTTATATTTATATATATATATATATATATATATATATATATGTATGTACGTATGTATACTAGACAACCCGACAGACGTTATCCTGTTTCAACGCTGTAAATACAAAAATTGTAAAATATTTTTAAATAAATTAAAAATTGGACCATTTTGATGGAAAAGTAAAGAAAAAAGTGTGAAAAGATGTCCAAATACTCGATCGATACCTTTTGGGGTTGCAGGCCAAGCCTATGGGTTTCCTGCTTGGTCCATGCTTCCAAATTACGAGGAACCACTTGAGCAAAAGTCGTACTTTCACCCTTAAGGTGCTCGTTAAATTGAAAGGTGCAAACTTTTTTTCTTTAATACAAATAGTATATGGCTAAATCGTGCTTGGTTTGACCATACAACATAATAGACAACAAAAACATGTTTAAGTATGCATACACAACACGAGTAAATTAAGAAAACATTCCATTTTTTCATTTTTTCTAAGAAATAGATATATTGAAATATTTCTTTCTATTAACATTATTTACATATTTTACTGTCAAATACAGTGAACATTTATATTCAACGCTTGTAGCCGACATAATTATATTTGTATTCTAAAACAAATTTCAGGTAATTCTATCCTAAAAGTGCAATCTCGAAAACTTTTTGTTTTTCATGTATTAATCTGGAAAACTAGCGACTTTGCATGCACCAATATTAATTCCTGCTTACATTACATTTTCTTATGTAACTCTTTATATAGTTAGTTTCGTTTTTTCGTGTCATCACTGGACTAACCATAGAAACACTGATTAAATGACTCACACACCTATAAAATGTCAGGTTCATTTTTTTTTCTCCTTTGCTGCAATTTAGAAGAGCTGACATAATAATACCAATTTTTTTTTGTTTAAAAATTTTCGTATTTTCTCTTTGTCCCCTAACTGCTAATGACTGCACCTAAGCCAATAAGAATGTGGCGGAGTAAAATGTCCACTACATATACAATCGGTTTTGAGCAGTAGGTCCCTGTTTTATTACTCATAGTGTTACAAAACGCTAAACGGTAGCATTCCAAAACAAACCTAAATACATACAGAATTACGCACCACATGGTAATACATAAAAGTTATAGAGTTCCAAATGATCTGTTATTTTTATATACTTCATTTTACTCTTTTTGAAGCTAAAATTTTGTTTATTTTTAATTTCTATGATAGCCTGCCTACCGTCATTAACTCTCGTGTAGAAAAACTGCAGACGGTAGCATTCCAAATGAAACTCTAATAAATACATTATCATGTATAGAAATACTTCTAGTAACGGACTAGATCAACCCACATAAAAGTTTGAAAGTACCAAATTATGTGTTATTTTTTTATCCATTTTATTTTGCTCTTTTTGAACGTATAATTTCATTTATTTTTAACTCCAGTAGCAGCCTGTCTGCCTTCAATAGCCTACGTCTTGCAAAACAGCAGACGGTAACATTCAAAACCAAACCATTTTACTCTTTTTGAATTTATAATTTCATTAATTTTTAACTCCAATAATAGCCTGTCTGCCTTCACTAACTCTCGTGTAGTAAAACAACAGACGTTAACATAAAAAACTAAATCATTTTACTCTTTTTGAATTTATAATTTCATTTATTTTTAACTCCAATAATAGCCTGTCTGCCTTCACTAACTCTCGTGTAGCAAAACAACAGACGCTAACATTCAAAACCAAACCATTTTACTCTTTTTGAATTTATAATTTCATTTATTTTTAACTCCAATAACAGCCTGTCTGCCTTCACTAACTCTTATGTAGCAAAACAGCAGACGGTAACATTCAAAACCAAACCATTTTACTCTTTTTGAATTTATAATTTCATTTATTTTTAACTCCAATAATAGCCTGTCTGCCTTCACTAACTCTTATGTAGCAAAACAGCAGACGGTAACATTCAAAACCAAACCATTTTACTCTTTTTGAATTTATAATTTCATTTATTTTTAACTCCAATAATAGCCTGTCTGCCTTCACTAACTCTCGTGTAGCAAAACAGCAGATGGTAACATTCAAAACCAAACCATTTTACTCTTTTTGAATTTATAATTTCATTTATTTTTAACTCCAATAATATCCTGTCTGCCTTCACTAGCCTATGTGTAGCAATAGTTGACGGTAGCATTCCAAACCAAACATTAATAAATGCAGAATCACACAAGGCATGAGAATGCTGCTGGTAACAGACTAAATCAATGTACATAAAAGTTATAAAGTTAAAAAATTATATGTTATATTTTATTCATTTCATTTTTCTCTTTTTTAAAACATAATTTTGTTTATTTTTAACTCCAATAATAGCCTGTCTGTCTTTACTAACTCTCGTGTAGCAAAACAGCACACGCTATCATTCAAAACTAAACCCTTTTACTCTTTTTAAATTTATAATTTCATTTATTATTAACTCTAATAATAGCCTGTCTGCCTTCACTAGCATACCTGTAGCAATAGTTGAAGGTAGCATTCCAAACCAAACCTTAATAAATGCAGAATCACACAAGGCATGATAATACTGCTGGTAACAGATCAAATCAATATAGATAAAAGTTAACAAGTTATAAATTATGTGCTATTTTTTATTCATTTCATTTTTCTCTTTTTGATCCTATAATTTTGTTTATTTTTAATTCCAATATTAACCTATCTACCTTTACTAACTCTCGTGTAGCATATAGTAGACGGTAGCATTCCAAATCAAACCTTAATAAATGCAGAATCACACAAGGCATGATAATACTGCTGGTAACAGATCAAATTAATATAGATAAAAGTTAACAAGTTATAAATTATGTGCTATTTTTTATCCATTTCATTTTTCTCTTTTTAAACCTTTAATTTTGTTTATTTTTAATTCCAATATTAATCAATCTACCTTTACTAACTCTCGTGTAGCAAACAGTAGACGGTAGCATTCCAAACCAAACCTTAATAAATGCAGAATCACACAAGGCATCAGAATACTGCTGGTAACAGATCAAATCAATATAGATAAAAGTTAACAAGTTATAAATTATGTGCTATTTTTTATCCATTTCATTTTTCTCTTTTTAAACCTATAATTTTGTTTATTTTAACTCGAATAGTAGTCTGTTTGCCTTCAGTATCTCTCGTATAGCAAAACAGCAGCAGGTACCATTCCAAACCAAACCTTAATAAATACAGAATCCCCTGCGTTATTTTACTACTGTTAGTAACGGATTAAATCAATGTACATAAAAGTTATAAAATTCCAAATTATCTGCTATTTTTTATACATTTCATTT
This sequence comes from Pardosa pseudoannulata, assembly GCA_032207245.1. Lineage (NCBI taxonomy): Eukaryota > Metazoa > Arthropoda > Arachnida > Araneae > Lycosidae > Pardosa > Pardosa pseudoannulata. The sequence continues at coordinate 76,742,833 of CM063506.1, read as the reverse complement.
ACATACAGTTCATTTTTTATGTATTTCATTTTACTCTTTTTGAACCTATAATTTAGTTTTTTTAAACTCCATTAATAGCCTGTCTTCCCTATGGCTGATTTTTAATAATTTAGAGCTATTGCGTTTATAAACTGTGAAGGGATTAATTTGCCCATAAATATAAATATCCGGTTTTCAAGTCGTTTTCTTTAATTAAGTAAGGGTATCTGATTCTATTACGATGGCACGCTGTGCATTAAAGTCGGCAGAAAAAAAAGAAGAAATATAACGTGTGGATGGATTACCTTTGTGTTTTAGTAAATATCGCCAATATTTTCGCCAATTTTGTCAAGGGGAACCCAATTCTTAAGTAGTCCCTTTTCATCGTTATGTCTTAGTGGTTACTTGTTAATGTATGTATGGTTATTTTTTATACAAAATGAGTTGTTCATATAATTACTTAACAGAATAATAAAAAATATAGAGACATTCTTTGTTTTACTCTAATGCAATTATTATTAGTTTTCTGATATTGTATTAATAACTACAATGTCAGAAAGTTTTTACATCTTAGTTATTGTTTAATTAATATACTTTAATAAAATATTAGTTTAATATTTCATTTTTTATTCCAACTTGCGTTATCTTACATAAGGATCTACATAATGTATGAATGCTTATTTTTATGTAACATAGTTTATTTTTGTAGTTATTAGATAGCATAAAGTTAAGTATTTAATAAAATAAATTATACTCAGATATAGACATTATATAATTTGCTTTATATATTTTTTTAACAGAATAATTCAAAATTCTTGCGTCTAGCTATTGATTAACTTCCTTTGATTAAATATTGATTTCAAATTTTAATTCTACTTTAATTTTCTGTCATGCATTAGGGGTAGCTTGTAAATTTATATAAAAGTGGGTTTTTTATTTCAAGAAAATTTGTTCGTGAAAGTTTTAAAAAGAATAAAAAAAATATTGTCTGTACTTTTTAAAATTTGCTTTAATGCAATTATATAATATAATAATAGAAATTTGTTATACCTAGACATTGCATATTTCGCCTTATTGAGAACCGTTTTAACTATTCATGGCACTTTTAAGCTTGCTTTAAAGCAATTATTGAATATAATAATGGAAAACTATTATACCCAACCATTGTTTATTTTGCTTTAGTGAGAATTTGTTTTAACTATTTATTACACTTTTAAATTTGCTTTAATAAAATTGTTGAAAATAAAAATTAAAAATTGTTATACCTAGCCATTGCTTATTTTTATTTAGCGAGAAATTGTTTTAACTATTCATTACACTTTTAATTTTCATTATAATACATATAGGGTCATATGTAAATGTGTACATGAGATTTATTTCATACAAAATAACTTGTTCACGTATCATTTAATAGAAGAAAATTCTTATAGCTATCCATTATTTAGTTCTCTTTAATGAAAATCTGCATTAATTTTTAATTTTAATTTGCATTATCGTTCATACACAAGTAGTCATCAATATGATCATCAGTATTTTTTAAAAGTTTTTCTCATTATATTTCTAATAATATTTTTGTGTTGGTAGAACATTAAAATCGAATTAAGTTTTAACTTAATTTCTATCGAAATTTCATTAAAAATCGAGTAGAACTGTTAATTATATTTAAAAATGTTTATTCAGAATTATATAAATTATAGAATTTAATGAGGCCTTTATTATTCAAGAAATTGTGTGAACATATCGGTGTATACAGCTGTAATAATGTCTTTTATTCAAAAAATTTCTTTTGGGAGAAAAAATCTATTATTTCCATTGAATAATTTGGATTTATATTGTTTATTGTTTCCTGGTGCGGAATAAACCAAGTATTGTAATTGAAAAAAATTTAACAAAATTTCCATAACGAAAAATCTCAATATAACGTATTGACGCGGCGAGTCGCGGTTAGATGGTAGAACTTGAGCTTTACTTAGACAACAACGTTACATTAGTTAATGAAACTAACTTTGAGCCTTGATGGGAAAATTCTAATTCTGATGACGCCCTATAGAATCACAATTCAAAAACTAACAATAATTTAACAGGAACGTAGTGACCACAATAGTTTTTTTTATTTTTATTAGGAAGTGCGTTGTAGGGCAGTAATATTCCCATCAAGGCTCAAAGTTAGTTTCCTAATGAAACTAACTTTGAGCCTTGATGAGTTTGTGAGAAAATTCTAATTCTTATGACGCCCTATAAAATCACAATTCAAAAACTAACAATAATTTAACAGGAACGTAGTGACCACAAAGTTTTTTTATTATTATTAGGAAGTGCGTTGTAGGGCAGTAATATTCCCATCAAGGCTCAAAGTTAGTTTCCTAATGAAACTAACTTTGAGCCTTGATGAGTTTGTGAGAAAATTCTAATTCTTATGACGCCCTATAAAATCACAATTCAAAAACTAACAATAATTTAACAGGAACGTAGTGACCACAATAGTTTTTTTTATTATTATTAGGAAGTGCGTTGTAGGGCAGTAATATTCCCATCAAGGCTCAAAGTTAGTTTCCTAATGAAACTAACTTTGAGCCTTGATGAGTTTGTGAGAAAATTCTAATTCTGATGACGCCCTATAGAGTCACAATTCAAAAACTAACAATAATTTAACAGGAACGTAGTGACCACAATAGTTTTTTTTTTATTATTATTAGGAAGTGCATTGTAGGGCAGTAATGGTCCCATCAAGACTCAAAGTTAGTTTCCTAATGAAACTAACTTTGTTCCAGTGTCTGCATATTGGCGAATAATTTTCATTTATTACTGTATTCCTAGTATTTTTACTGTACTGATTTTTTTACGTTAAATAAATTTATATAATACAGCTTTTTAAGTTGTGTGATATTTTAGAAACTTATTTTCCATAACTAACGGTATTAGATCATCTGTAATTAGATCTAATACTTTACCTTTTGAAACATAGACCGTACCGTTCCAAACCACACTAAAACCTAAGTTAAAAAGCTGTGCTCTAAATATTCTACCTTGTTATAGATTTGTTTAGTTCCTATGACACTTAGTTCTAATAGTATAATCTCTTTACAATAATCATTTATATTCCTTATACCTATCTGATAATAGTTTGTCTGCCGAAAAGATATCGAACATGAAGAGACAGGTGACTTTAAACTTTATCTTATAAAATATTAAAAACTTTACACTGTTTCTTAAAAAGTACTTACATAATAATGTTATATCAAATATATTAGACATTAAAATATATAACAAAAGAATTTGTCATAAAAACACAAAACACATTCGCAAAAAAATTAATATTACAACTAAATGCACTATAAATGTTCCCAGTGTCTGCATACTGGCGAATGATTTTAATTTTTTACTGTATGTTTAGCATTTATATTGTTCTAATTTCTTTTACGCTAAAAACAATTTATATAATAGAGCTTTTTAACTTGTGATATTCTAGAAACTTCTTTTCCATGACTAAAGGTATTAGATCCTCTGTGATTCGATCCAATACTTTACCTTTTGAAACAGTAGACCATACCGTTCCAAAACACACTAAAACCTAAGTTAAAAAGCTGTGCTCTAAATATTCTACCATGTTATAGATTTGTTTAGTTCCTATGATACTTAGCTCTAATAGTAGAATCTCTTTACAATAATAATTTATATTCCTTACCCCTATCTGATAATAGATCATCTGCCTAGAAGATATCGAAGATAAGAAGACAAGGGACTTTAAACCTTATCTTTGAAAATATTAAATTTTAACTGTTTTTATAAAGAGATAACATAATAATGTTTTATCAAGTATATAAGACACTTGTATATATCAAGTCATAGTAATAAATATATATCAAGTATACAATATTCCGTGTTATAGGTTTGCTTAGTTCCTAGGATACCCGTTTTTAAAATACACACAGTAATAGACAATATACGAAAATTTCGAGAGAAATGAAAGTAAGGCAGTTAAAGCGGAGATGTGTGAAAAAATACTAGTTTTATTGAAATAAAATAAGCATTCTTTTACAAAATTTGAGCTAATAAGTGTACGCCTAACTTGACATTTTTAGGACAAGAAAACATTTCGTATATCTGGGTAAATATTGACCTTTTGAAGGTTTTTCGTGCTCTTAAATTTTCACTTTATTAACATGTTAGTCCCATTTAGTTTAACATAACGTATCCGAAATATAAAATGAACTTATTCAAATTTCTAGCACCATATTTTCACTTTATTTACTTGTTAGTCCCATTTAGTTTGACTTAACATATTCAAGATATAAAATGAACTGATTCAAATTTCTAGCACCATATTTTCACTTTATTATCATGTTAGTCCCATTTAGTTTGACTTAACATATTCAAGATATAAAATGAACTGATTCAAATTTCTAGCACCATATTTTCACTTCATTAATTTGTTAGTCCCATTTACTTTGACATAACATATTCGAAATATAAAAAGAGTTGATTGAAATTTCTTAACATATTAGTTCCATTTAGTTTAACATAACATATCCGAAATATAAAATGAACTGATTCAAATTTCTAGCACCATATATTCACTTTATTTCTAGCACCATATTTTCATTTTATTAACATAATAGTCCCATTTAGTTTAACATAACATATCCGAAATATAAAATAAACTGATTCAAATTTCTAACATCATATTTTCACTTTATTAACACGTTAGTCCCATTTAGTTTGACATAACATATCCGAAATATAAAATGAACTGATTCAAATTTCTAGCATCACATTTTCACTTTATTTCTAGCATCATATTTTCCTTTTATTAACATGTTAGTCGCATTTAGTTTAACATAACATATCGGAAATATAAAATGAACTGATTCAAATTTCTAGCACCATATTTTTCACTTTATTAATTTGTTAGTCCCATTTAGTTTGACATAACATATTCGAAATATAAAATGAACTGTTAGTCCCATTTAGTTTGACATAACATATTCGAAATATAAAATGAACTGATTCAAATTTCTAGCACCATATATTCACTTTATTTCTAGCACCATATTTTCATTTTATTAACATAATAGTCCCATTTAGTTTGACATAACATATTTGAAATATAAAATGAACTGATTAAAATTTCTAGCACCATATTATCACTTTATTAACATATTAGTCCCATTTAGTTTAACATAACATATCCGAAATATAAAATGAATTGATTCAAATTTCTAGCACCATATATTCACTTTATTTCTAGCACCATATTTTCACTTTATTAACATGTTAGTCCCGTTTAGTTTGACATAACATATCCAAAATATAAAATGAACTGATTCAAATTTCTAACATCATATTTTAACTTTATTAACACGTTAGTCCCTTTTAGTTTGACATAACATATCCGAAATATAAAATGAACTGTATCAAATTTCTAGCACCATATTTTCACTTTAGTAACATGCTAATACCATTTAGTTTAACATAACATATCCGAAATATAAAATGAACTTATTCAACTAGCACCATATTTTCACTTT
>CM063506.1:76714826-76732326 GCA_032207245.1 Pardosa pseudoannulata | reverse complement strand
TATATATATATACATATATATATATATGTATATATATACATATATATATATATATATATATATATATATATATATATATATATATAAATATATATATATATATAACATATATATATATATATATATATATATATATATATATATATATATATATATATATATATATATACATATATATATACACATAGTACATAGGAGGACTAGCCCCTATACACTCCTCCGATCTCTTTCTCCTAGCATATTTTAATTTAAAAAATGTCATTCAAACCCATTCTTGTGTTTTTAATTCAGTTTTGTCAAATTTCTATTTGTAGAATTTATTATAACTCTAAATCAATAGATTATAAACACTATTTGTATCAATTGATCCACTTATCCCTTATGTGACGTAATGACTTTTGCAATGTTTTCTGACCTTTCTAAGTCCTTGTATGATAAAAATTTTGATTAATGTTTAACTGCTCAGATTGTTAGAAAAACGAACATAATTTTTTGTCACAACTCCGAACTCATTTCTCTGCTTGACAGGTTAAAGTGCCATTAATATCCAGCAAGAAAGACCTATAAATCATTTTATTTGGAAATTGTCATTCGAACAATAAACATTTCGAGTGATCGGAAGGTTTAATATATTTTCGCCTCTTTCTTCTCTAAAGAAAAGAGAGTTTATGCCCGGATGCCAGGTGTACTTGATGAAATGAAATCTGCTATGAAAGAAATTTGATCTTCTTCTAAGCATTTCGCATCAAACAGTTTTTTTATTGAAAGTGAAACTGAGAGAAATATTAAGTCTTAAGAATTTTCTATAGGAGTACTTTTATTTAATCTTTATATGACTTCAACTATCGAAAAAACTTTAAATGTGTAAAAACTTAGTTTTCAGTTATGATTAAGATATAGAATTCAACTTGAAATATTTTGGAAATGCTTTAAGTTATTATTATTTTACCGATGTACTTTTCCACGATGGTCAGCTGTGGAACATACACAGCTGTGGAAGAAATTTCCAAGATGAATTTAGGTGCAGCTGTTGACTTCGAGTTTTAGTGGGGACCCCTGCGGTGGAGCTATAGATCACGGAATGGCACAAGCGTAACGGTAAAGCCCAGAAAAAAGATGTAGCCGCTAGTTATGGGGCAGGGGCTAAGAAATAATATCAGCTTTTACAAAAGGAGCTATTTTAATGAGCCCACCTGCATTCCTGAAGGGGGTGCAGATGTGAGAAAACTTCACCAACGAGCGATTGGCAAAGAAAAAAGGGGCGTTAAAACCGAATTGTGAAAGAGAGTGAAGAAAGAGGAATTGAAGTCCGGATTCAAGAGTGGCTGGACATCGAAATCCCGCGCCTGCAAGCCTGAACCGGCGTTCTGCACGCCCGCAACGACGGCGATCCTGTTGATAACCCCAGCATGTTCCCCTATAATTACTGGAATTAAACTTGATAATTATTCAAAATCATTACCTAGGGCCTTAATTATTAATGAAATATTTTGATTAAGGAATAACGTATAACAAAAAAGAAAATTGTAATAATTATTGCGTAATGATGAATATAAAAATTTCTGGTTATTTCACATATTAACTAAGGAATTATTAATTTATAAATAGTGTATATAATAAATGTTTTAGTCCAAATATAAGGTATTATTATATTTTTACTGTGTTTCCCCTTTGAAAACGAACAATGGTGTTAGTGTTGAAGTGCTTTACAACAATTATATAATAAGAAAAGATGTATTAAATTCACAGTTTCACCCTCTTGGGCTACATTGAATCAGATATGAGCAGAATAAAAGAACTATTTTTTACATAAGCCAATTTGAAATTTTTATGTTCACCTACGACGCTTTGAGGCAACAACTACAATTTAACTTTGTAGAATAAATTTTATAGAATATGGGGTTCGTTCTAAAGCAATTCTACATTACAATTTTCTGTGATTTTCAAGAAAGAGGGTGTGAGATCCATGACAAACCAGCCAAAGATCATTCCCTAACGACGGCTGGGATGCGTAAAGTATGCTGTTAAACACAATGTTCTCTAAGTTCAAATGATATCTCTGAAGGCAGGATATGTTTGTTAGTCTTCTATTTGATATCTGTCCAAATTGTCGTATAGCTCTCATTAAATTTATGTATTTTGCCTGTGATCAATTATAGTGGTCAATGTTTGGTTAGTCTAAGACTAAATTTATTTGGATTGCTTTGTGAAAATTATTTAATTTTAAATTCAACCACAGGCTGAGAGACTATAAATTTATTTTTAACGTAGGAACCAATGACTTCGCAGAGAAAACTAAAAGATTGATTCCCTAATTAATCAACAATACATTTATTTTACACTATTTTTACAATTTGAAATCTGCTAACAAAGGATTGGTAGCCAGTTGATTGGTGAATTTATCGTCTTACATATATTATGAATTAGGATTTTACTCAATCAAAACTTTACTTAAGAAGAGAGGACCCGGATAAATTTATAAAAGTTATAATAAAAAATAATAGAAAACTTAACTTGCTATTATGAGGGAGATGGCAGATATAGCTTCTCATTCGTTGAGACTAGTATGCTTGACAGGATATTGACAATGGCTGGGGCTCTGGGACGTAGTAGTTTACTTGAGGGGCAATCAGGATTGCACAGGAAACTCACAGTCCTCTTTGACAACTTCGACAAACAGAGTTGATTTGGGTCCCTTGACCAATAATATATTTGGGTGAGAGAAAATACTTTCTCTCCTTCACCTTCTGCGTTCTGTTTTGTCAGCTTTCTCCTCCTTCTCCAGCACTCTCTCCTCATCTCTTTTATACTCAATCTGCCAGGACTCAATCCTCTTGTCCTCTCTCTTTTTTTAGGCCCCATCCTCTAGCTGCTTCTCATTTTATTACATTCCTGAACGCAAACAAACCAATGGTCATCGTTCGTCTGCCTTATTTGCTGCCTTCCTACCGATCCTTGTGCTTGCCGGGGCTTATAAATCCTTCCCCAGCTTTATTCATCCCTAGTATCATTTTAGCAGACACTGTTCTTATTTCTGTTTAGCAATGTTAGACCACCCTAGAGAGTCATAACCCATCCCTTATCTTTTATCAGACTTGTCTGATCTTCTTTTCTAAATTACTGCTCACCTGTATGAGGCTTGATTAAATATTTGTCCATTAATAATCCACCAAACTTTCTTTTATGTAATTTTTTTGATATATTGAATGGCCTCATTACACAAATTATGTGGTCCGTGCTGTGCTACACATTGTTCTTTTAACCTAGCTGTTAAGGATTGGCCGATTGGGTAAGGGACTTCTCTTTCGCCCTGGAATACATAAGTTCGATTCTCACTACAGGCATTAAGGTCAATAGCAATCATAAGAAATTGGCTGTACGCGGTTTGTCCCAGTCTCATCAGCTCTCATATATAAAAGAAAAGATTGTAGTGCTGTAAATCAAACCAAAATAATGCTGTTATAGGTTAAAAAACCGTAGCAGCTATGGTCTTGTTGAAATAATAAATTGAAACTTAAATCAACGAGCTTTGCTCGTCCAAGTTGCTTTAAGATTCACCTTCTGGCATGGAGTTGTTCGGAATCAAGTATAAGCAATATTTTCTGATCTCATTAAACGATCAGGAAAATATAAGAATTAGTAGAGAAAAGATAGATCTTAGCCATCCAAACCAAACCATACCAAATGCAAATCTTATTTTCCCCTATTCGAGTAAAATTTATTTACTCATGGAAGGATGAATTGCAGATGAGGTTCAGTTACAAATTCAATGGCCTACGGGGTTCTTCCAGGACAATAAATACAAAGTCTAAGTAGTTCCATAAGTGTTACATGAGCAGTACATTTATTAATACGGGGAAGAATTCTACTCTCTTTTGCATTTGATACCTGTATGAGCATAGATTACTGCCTTCAAAGGGAGTATGAGGAGACCACGTCTGCTAATAGAAAAACTTGCTTTAAGATTTCACTGCTTGCATGGACGTTCAGAGTTGTTTGACATCAGGTATAAGAAACAGTTCCTTATCTCATTAGGCTTTATGTAGAGAAAAGATAATCTTAGTAATCCAAACCAAACCATACCGAAAACAAATCTCATTTTCCTCTATTCGGGTAAAATTTTTTTACTTGTGGAAGGATGAACTGCAGATGAGGTTCAGTTACAAATTCAATGGCCTACGGGGTTCTTCCAGGACAATAAATACAAAGTCTAAGTAGTTCCATAAGTGTTACATGAGCAGTACATTTATTAATACGGGGAAGAATTCTACTCTCTTTTGCATTTGATACCTGTATGAGCATAGATTACTGCCTTCAAAGGGAGTATGAGGAGACCACGTCTGCTAATAGAAAAACTTGCTTTAAGATTTCACTGCTTGCATGGACGTTCAGAGTTGTTTGACATCAGGTATAAGAAACAGTTCCTTATCTCATTAGGCTTTATGTAGAGAAAAGATAATCTTAGTAATCCAATCCAAACCATACCAAAAACAAATCTCATTTTACCCTATTCGGGCAAAATTTATTTACTCATCGAAGGATGATTTGCAGATGAGGTTCAGTGCAAATTTGGGGTTCATCCATGACAATAAATAGAAAGTCTAAGTAGTTCTACAAGTGTTACATGAGCAGTGCATTTATAAATACCTCATAGAATTCTACTCTCTTTTGCATTTGATATCTCTATGAGCATAGATTACTACATTCAAAGGGAGTATGGGAAGACCACGTCTGCTAATAGAAAAACTTGCTTTAAGATTTCAAGGCTTGCACGGACGTTCAGAGTTGTTTGGCATCAGGTATAAGAAATAGTTCCTTATCTCATTAGGCTTTATGTAGAGAAAAGATAATCTTAGTAATCCAAACCAAACCATACCGAAAACAAATCTCATTTTCCTCTATTCGGGTAAAATTTTTTTACTTGTGGAAGGATGAACTGCAGATGAGTTTCAGTCACAAATTCAATAGCCTTCGGGGTTCTTCCAGGACAATAAATACAAAGTCTAAGTAGTTCCACAAATGTTACATGAGCAGTGCATTTATTAATAAGGGGAAGAATTCTACTCTCTTTTGCAGTTGATATCTGTATGAGCATGGATTACTACATTCAAAGGGAGTATGGGAAGACCACGTCTGCTAATAGAAAAACTTGCTTTAAGATTTCAAGGCTTGCACGGACGTTCAGAGTTGTTTGGCATCAGGTATAAGAAATAGTTCCTTATCTCATTAGGCTTTATGTAGAGAAAAGATAATCTTAGTAATCCAAACCAAACCATACCGAAAACAAATCTCATTTTCCCCTATTCGGATAAAATTTATTTACTCATGGAAGGATAATTTGTAGATGAGGTTCAGTCACAAATTCAATAGCCTTCGGGGTTCATCCATGACAATAAATAGAAAGTCTAAGTAGTTCTACAAGTGTTACATGAGCAGTGCATTTATTAATAAGGGGAAGAATTCTACTCTCTTTTGCAGTTGATATCTGTATGAGCATGGATTACTACATTCAAAGGGAGTATGAGAAGACCACGTCTGCTAATAGAAATAGTTGCTTTAAGATTCCACTGCTTGCATGGACTTTCAGAGTTCTTTGGCCTCAAGTATAATATATTGTGCCTTATCTCATTAGGCCTTATGTAGAGAAAAGATAATTTTAATAATCTAAACCAAACCATAGCAAAAGCAAATCTCATTTATCCCTATTCGGGTAAAATTTATTTACTCATGGAAGGATGATTTGCAGATGAGGTTCAGTAACAAATTCAATGGCCTTCGGGGTTCATCCATGACAGTAAATAGAACGTCTAAGTAATTCCACAAGTGTTACAGGAGCAGTGAATTTATTAATACGTGGAAGAATTCTCTCTTTTACGGCTGATATCTGTATGAGCATAGATTACTGCTTCAAAAGGATGAAAAGACCACGTCTGCTAATGAAAATAACTTTTTATGGAGTGAAATTTGTTGTATCCCATAAAGTTTTTATTTTCTTCTCATATAAAACTAACTTTAAGCTCTCTTTAAAACAAAACTTATATAAAAATAATTTGAAATAACATGCTGACTTTAACTACAGTTTTAAAACAGAAATTCGATTTATCGAAACAAATGCCAAGATTTCATTCTATGAAATTAGATTTTCAATCACCTCCTGAACAAATGAATTTGCTTAAAAGTTTCTGAAGCAGGATCCAATGCAAATAAACACGTGCGACTTCTTTGTGCTCTTTTATGTCACGTGTTCCTTCCGAAGAATGTTCGACCAGACAGTCATTTAAAATTCTAGAATCGTAAAGCATTCCTTCTACAAATAAAACGAGTTAATTTATTCTTATCGAAGTCGGGTGCTGTTTCTTGAAGTGACTTGAGTAAATATATGACATGAATAAATATTGGGTGAAATATATATACATATATATATATATGCATATACATATATATATATATATATATATATATATATATATAATTATATAAGCATAAATGCATCTATATGAGAAAACATAGTCTTATTAGACAGTCTAGTTAGACAAAATTAAAAGTAGTACCATAAGGAAGCTGATTTTTATTAATTTTGTTAAAGGCAGTCTAAAGTTGTTTGAGGACGGTCACCGTTAATACTTAGTCCAATTAGATCCACTTTCGCTTTACAGAAATGTACAAATTTGTCCTCTTGTTCTTTTGGATCAAGTGGAAAGGCAAGCAAGCAGTCGCTTCATATTATAATTTCAAGGTTTGTACATGTTTGTCAAGAGTACATGATCTGCGTGTAGCAGATGTGGCATGTTATTGAGAAGAGATTAGTTGAATGTAAGGAGAGAAAATGTAACTGGGGGATCAGATTAAGGGTGCTACTATATTGTGGTCAAGATATGTCACAGGCGACCGTCCACACCATAATAATGTCAGGAATAGTCATAATGAGGTCAGAAGGCATCAAAGAGGGAATTTGTGGTACCAAAGTCCCAACTGTGGCACTTTCTGAAGTCCTGATGATACGAAAGTCGCCAGTGATATAGCTCGACTACAATATGGTTGTTCCCCAAGTGTGCACACTGTCACAGATCTGCAGAATCCTTAAAGGGTCCAAAACTATCAAGAATCCGGAAATGGTTTAAAGACACTAATGTAGCAGTAAGCAAACCAAGATAGTAAGCCAACTACAAGAGAATCTGGAGATTTTTATTTGGCAATGGTTACAAAAAGAAAAAGGTGAGTCTGCATTCTAGACTTTAAGGGAGTTGACTGCAGCTTTGAAAGCTCAGATATCCAAATTTACTGTATGTGATAGACTACAAAAAATATTTTATTTGTAAAGTTCCATTATTTATTTTCCAATAACTTGAATTGAGAACTGATAATAATTGCAGAGGTGCAGTGATCATTGTTACTAGAGTAACAGAAATTAAGTTCTCATTACTGATGACTATGAGTTTCATTTGATGAGCGATTACAGACGTGCTACCACAGAAGGAAACTTGCAAAAAGCTTAAAAACATTCGAAAAGGGTTGCAAACATTATACAGACTGCAGTAATTCTGTATACTTACCTTGGCCTACACATTTTTACCTATTAATATTTAATAATTTCCTATTACCTATTATAAATAATAATGTTGGATCATCAAGAGCAGCAATTAAGGTGAGTAACCTGGATAAAAGACTACATGGGATGAATTGTCCCATATATAATTCGAATATATATTTGAACCACCAAAGAATATTTTTAATGGCATGCGATGCACACTGTAAATCCGCATAGTTCATCTAGTCTTTTCCAACCTATTTAAGGCGATATTCATCTTGAATATACTTTTTTTTATCCCGGAAAGGTTTGTCCAATATAATATAAGGCATTAAACTCTTTGAAAAGTTTTTATTTTAGTCAGCAGTGACCAATCACTTTAGTAGTCTTTCTTCATATTTCTGACAAGTAAAAGAAACAATGTGTATAGCACACATGCACAATTCATCATTTTGAGTACATAGCAAGTATTGTGGAGATTAAACCGATGTTCAATCAGAACATGGTTTTGCACAATCTTAGATCAATCTGTTGAATCAGAGCAATAAATTGATTGGAACATACTTTTACCAACAAATAATGGAATAATTCAAAATTCTGGATTCATGAAGAATTCTATCTGTCGATACTCCAACACGAGAAAAATGGATTTTCCAGCACGAAGAGAAATCGTTCTTTTGAGGTTCGAAAACAGCTTTATTACCTACGTAAAATCGCTGATTCACTATTTTCTCTCCCTGTGGCCTTGTACGTGATCGAAATTCAAACAGTCTTTTTATTACGAAATATTCGAATAATACAAATAAACAGACTTAATTTATATTTTATGTATTTCTCTTTTCTTGCCTAGTGATTTTAAACGTGGATATATCTGTTTATACATATATATATATATATATATATATATATATATATATATATATATATATATATATATATATATATATATATATATATATATATATATATATATATATATATATATATATATATATATATATATATATATATATATATATATATATATATATCAGTGGCGTCCGGTCCATATGTGCAGGGTGTGCACTGCACACCCTGGCAAAATTATGAGGGACAATAATTTTCTGCACCTATGTCTACCTATAATTATATGGTATATAATAAATATTATTTATGATATATTCAAATATTATGTTGATATTCTTGCTTGTATTCCCGCAGTGCGTACGACACTAGGTGCTACACCACGTAGCGCGTAACCGAACATAGGAAGTTCTGATGTGTACGCACTGCGCACTAAATTGAAATTCACGCTTTGTATGTATGGGCTACTGGAAAAGAACAGCATACTATGGCACTGAGGCAAGTGCAGCTATTTTTCCTGCACTTGGCATTCAGAATCATCCGAAGGTACGGTTTATTAAGCGTTGTGTTAGAGCGGGGACTTACGTGCTGAAACGAATTTTGGTTTTTTAGCTGGTTAATTGGAAATACGATTTTGCAGAGGGTTATTGTTTAAATTTATATATTGTAAGATTTTGTTTTCATGGAAATTTAAAAGAAGTATTTCATCAATATAAAGTGAAATGTTTTAGTGTGGTAAATTAATTTCGGTGATGTATTATATTTATTGAAATAATTAGCTGAAAAACAATGTTGTTTTGTTTTAAAGAAACAAATTTTAACAGAACAGTCCAAAGTTTACCATTCATTGTGTCTTACAGAGAGTATATAAGTTATATTATATAACACCATATCCCTGGTTTTGTTTAAAAATTGTCAAGATGCTTTTCGCAGACTATATGATTTTTAAATGTTATAAACAATTAATAAATATAATTTAATCCACTGATCGAACAAGAAACAGTTCGTTCTATTGTGCCAGCGTACAGTAAAATCCTCTGCACATGGAATAGACGTTCGGTTTGTCGGCACCGCAGCGGCGGGCGCCATGTGGTGCTACGTTTGCTGAACGTATAAGTTTTTCGTAGAAGCCCTAAGCGTTGCTTTTTCGACTCCGATATGACACCATACAACAAAAAACATGATTTTTGTTTCAGTGCTAGTAGAATTCTAATAAGTTTAGCTGTTTTTTTAGTTATAACTCGACTACTCATAGGTAAATATTTTATTTATTGTAATCTTTAAATTTATATTCATAATAAATAACCCATTTTAGAATGGAGAACTCAGATGTCTCAATAATTAAAGATATATTGGAAAATCCATGTTCTTTGCACACCCTGCATGAAAACCTACCGCACGCCACTGATATATATATATATATATATATATATATATATATATATATACATATACATATATATATACATATATATGTATGTATATGTGTATATATATATATGTATATATATATATATATATATATATATATATATATATATATATATATATATATATATATATATATATATATATATATATATATATATATATATATATATTTATATATATATATATATATATATATATATGTGTGTGTGTGTGTGTGTGTAAAAATTATTTCCTCCAGTCACCATAATTATGAAGCTCCTATTGTTTTTACCTGCCCGGTGTACTGGACAAGGAGAAAGCTAACCAGATAGCAGTAATAACGAACGATGATGTCTGACCACATTGAAGAGAACTGCCCTAGTCTAATAAAAACTTGCAAAAACGGATATCTCTACTAGTCAACGACAGACGAGAGAAAGACAAAAAATCACTCTGCTCGAACAGAGGTGCACCCAAAAGAGAATACAAAAAGAATTTTCCCAAGGGACAAGAAACTTACTCAGAGAATTTAAGTGTTAAGATCAGGAAAAATCAGGAGCCAGCTACAGCTAGAAAATGTGTTGAATGGACAGAAAATTTACATCTATAGGTCAGAAAGCTTTGGGAAATGTATTGAAAGAATTTTGATATATGACATATATATATATATATATATTTATATATATATATATGTATATATATATATATATATATATATATATATATATATATATATATATATATATATATATATATATATATATATATATATATATATATATATATATATATATATATATATATATATATATATATATATATATAATATATATATATATATATATATATATATATATATATATATATATATATATATATATACATATATACATATATATAAAATCTAGGTGACCGTTCTGGGTCACCTATGTGCTAGATAGTGTATAAGATTTGGCCAACCCCTACCAATATGAATTTTTGACAGACGTTTCATAACTTAGTACATTTCATAGAAGCTTATTACTTCGTTTATGTTACTCATCCATACAACGACTATAGATCAGAAAATGTAGAAGAAACATATATATATAGAGCATCTATTTATTGAAAGTTCAGTACAATTGAGAACCTTTTTTTTAAAAAAAAGTAACAAAGTTCACCAATAAGGTGAATTTTTTTGCTCTCTTATTTGTGAGTTTACCAATAGTTTTTGATAACTTTAAATTATCACAAAATGTCTTTTCAATTCTTAATAATACTGTCTACAGTGATTGAGAAATACTGCAATTTCGTATTAGAACTATAGAGGGGTGGACCTATAATTTATGCCTCTCTGAGTGGTTTCCTGTTTATCACTCTCGCTAAATAAATTAAGTAGTGAGGTTATTTTTAATAACTTTTATATTGAAGTAGATTTCCTTCCTTGCCTTATTTTTTTGTAAATGAAACTCCACTTTCTTTTATTTACGGGTGACAGCTGGAAAACGTGTTGAATAGACAGAAAATTTGCATCCATAGGAGAGAAAGCTTTGGGAATTGTATCGAAAGAATTTTAAGTCGAAGACGCTCCTTAGATTAAGATATTTAGAGGCTGAGAAAAAAATTTTTAGGAATTAGAATGGGAGAGAGGAGGTTTTGAAGGAAATATTACAGTTAAATAATTTTGATATATTACATATATATATATGTATGTATGTATGTATGTATATATGTATATATATATATTATATATATATATATATATATATATATATATATATATATATTATATATATATATATATGTATAAGTATATATATATATATACATATATATATACATATATATATATACATATATATAAATATACATATATATATATATTCATATATATGTATAAATATACATATATATATATATATATATATATATATATAGATATATATACATACATATACATATAACTTATATATATTATATATTATGTTTTTAATATAATACTTAATAGACTAAATCTCCATTATTTTTAAAAATTTAAACCCATTTTAATGATATAAGAAAAATATAATTCTAATTATAACCTTTCTTAATTTTAAAAAGAACTATAAATTATAATAAAAATTTATTCCTCTCTTAAAGTGTTATTCCTCTTAAAAGCAGAAGAAAACTTATTAAACAGAGGCCTTATAAAAATGTGTAATAAAAGCTGTCATTATTCACAGATTATTTTTCGATTAATATCTGTTCCCTTAATGCATTTTATATTTCAGTATTCTGGTCATCTCCTAACGCTTTGATTACAACCCCTTTTATCAACAAAAACAACAGAAATTTATTATCTCCTTGGAAAAGACTTTGCTTTGACAAGAATTTCCTTGTGCGGTGGAATTGTAAGGAAGATGGACAGGTTTTTCTTTAACGGTCTTTTCTCTGCAATTAACCCATTTGTTATTTCTTTTTAGTTTTTTAATCATCATTTGGGGCAACAACTCGAAGCGTATTACGTAACTTATTACCATCCTGAGGCTAAGTGTTTTTTTCTACGCCGTTTCTCACAGACTTCTAAGTCGATAGTTTTCTAGCTTTGGAGATCATTTTTAATGAAGGAGAAAAGAGAGGTTACTTTGAAAAACACATAAAGACACTTTTAATAGAATACTCATCAGAAAATGGATCATACTAATTTTGTATTTGAAGCAAGCGTGTTCAAAATTAAACTCGAATTTAGATGATTTAGAGTTTGTAAAAGGTTAAATTACAAAAATACCAAAGTTATGTATTTTGTTTTATATTTCTAAAACTTTATTTTTCAGACATAAGGTATCTTTTTTTTAACAGTGTTAAAAAATGCATAAACATTTTATAAATGTTTGAAATGTATAACTAAAGATGAGATCCAAAACATCTAATTTTTATCTAAAAATTAAATATTTATATATTAACACTAGAATTACGGAAGGGGTCATTTTGACACCTAGCGAACTTTTATCTCTGACAGCTCTTTTATTTTTTTGCAAATATCTTAATCCTTTCTCGACTTTTCCTAAATCATTGGGATTTACGAAATAATAAAGATTTCAAGAAAATCGTATTTTTATTTTAGACCTAACAAATGATTATAGAAATACGGCAGGCTATATACTGATGTTGAAGACAAATGTAAACTTCATAATGACTCTTTCACTATTTTATTAGCAGAACTGGAAGCATTCATAGCGTAGTTGTACGTAAGGGGGCATTAGCCCACAAGGGCTTACCGATTCTTAGTTTGTGGTCCAAGACTTAGGGACTAAAGTTTTTTCATGAAACTATGAGTAGAGATAGGTTTCCGGAAGTTATGAAATTTCTTCGTTTTGAAAATAAACTAACAAGGTCATCACGTTTGAAGTGTGATAAATTTACATTAATATCCGCGGTATCGAATATCTTTATAGAAAACTGTAAGCTTTGCTAGAAACCAAATGAAAATATTACGTTTGATGAACAGTTATTCCCTACAAAAACAAGATGCCGTTTTTTGCAGTATATGCCTAACATGCTCGATAAATTCGGAATAAAATTTTGGCTAGAAGTAGATGTTAGGACAAAATATTTATTAAACTGATTTCCATATTTAGAAAAAGATGAAATGAGACCAAGTGATCAAAGTTTAGGAGAGAACGTAGTAAATCGTTTAATTGATCCTACATACCTGCAAAGTCTGTATATTTTTAAAAACAAACTGCAGTTGTCATAATTTGCGTTATTTTAATTTATTTTTTATAAATATATTATATCATATAGAGAAATATGCGGATATCTTATCAAGGGGTCAAAATGACACCCGACATAATACTAGGTATACAAAGACCACCGTAATTCTAGTGTTAAACATGTAATTTTTCTTATTTAATTTGAATCTCAAAATATCTGTTTTATGTTTTAAGTTCACCTTTTATAAAAATGGCTTTTTAAGAGGAAAGTTTTATACAGTTCTTAAATTTAGAAGTATTAAAATTAAGGTCATAAGGTTCATATATTATGTTTTTTATATTTCCCAATATAATTTTTTGATACTTTAGATACACTTTCTTTAAAATTATAAAAAGTATAGTATAAAGTTTTATATAGATTTAATATACGTAAGTTGCAAAATTGCAGCCTTGAAATGTATTTATTTTATTTTTTTATGTTTCCCACAAAGTATATAAATAATAAAGTTTTCAATTTTTACAAAATTCAGTAAAGCATCATGTTATTGTAATAATACTTTGTATTAGAGGTGAAAATACAGTAAGATGAAAGACGGAAAGGAGACAAAAGATATGTCCTAATTCAACTTTTTTTCGATAAAAAGCTAAAATCATTAGAGTTTTCAGTGCAAGATATCAAAAATGTTTGTTTTTGTTTTTGTACAAATTCTCTTTGGGTGGTAAAGCTTTCACCATGTCCAAAGGCTGGAAGGAGGGTAGGGGGTCACAACCTCTTTTATCCAGTCCATTATGGTTTCGTTTCCATGACAGTTTCCATGGGAGACATACTTTTTTCCTCTGACTAAGCCTTGCCAGCTTGGAAATAATATTCTGCCCAACACTTTTAGGAACTTTCGGCCAGTACTTTATATATTGACGGAGCTTTTGATGTCCATCACGATTAATATGACCTTAGTAGAGCTGGGATCATGGTCAGGAGCGTCATTGATAGTAATAAGGTACTATCTGAAGACGAAATGGAAGGATGGAATTTCTGAAATGTAGAATAGAGAAGAATTGGAGTCAGGGATGTCACAACCCTTTCTATCCAGCTCATCAAAGTTCTCATTTTCACCCACATCTGACGATATCCCTTCGAAACACAATTGTTTGCTTTAACCAAGTCTTGCCAACTTTGAAAAAAAAAACTGCCCCGAATTTTCAGTTCTTTGAATATTGGATGGAGCCTCTGCTTTAAATCACTATCAAGATTCTATCCCCAGTAGAGCTGAAAGCATGGTCCCATAGTTACTAATCGTGATAAGTTATGATATAAAGGCTGAACAGAATAAATATTTTAGAACAAATGCACTAACACAGCAGTCCCACCTTATTTTTTTTTATTTAGAAATCACCATACTTTAACGCTTTTGCCAATTGTCTAATACTAAAATGGTGAAAATCACATCTTTTTCTCATCAACTCAAAGTCAAAATGTCAAAAATTATGTGTTTCTTACAAACTCAGATCTAACATTTTATTCAATTTTTTTTGGGGGGGATGAAATTCTAAAGGAATATCAAAATTAATATACAATGAAACACTATTTTTAGCAAATTCTGCAGATGAAAGTATAAAGAAATTTAGCATTGTAGCTTATTTTAAATATACCGACACATCCTTTTTAGCAATAATTGTAGATTATATTATCATAATTTATACTGGAACTACAAATTATCTTGACCTAACTATCTCTACTAGAAGAATCCACGAAATCGCCAAATGACCAGAAGTATGTAGTTTGCTAGGTGCATATATACCAATATTTTAACATTCACAATACAAAATCCGTTCACAAACGTAATTGGTATTACCTTATCTTTACAATATACACCATTTCTTATCCATATATAAATTATTTATATGTAAATCCTGTTGAAAATAAAATAAACATGATAAACACTAAATTTTTTAATGTTGAATTTCCACACTTAATTTATTGTTAAAAGTTAAAATATTTTATGTAAATGTGCACTTACATAAGTAAGTAAGTTTCATGAAGCTATTAGAAATAGTTTATAATATTAACGTGCGCACAAACTAAAAAATCTGAAGTAGATTCCACATGAATTCCTTGTACACTTATTAAATTAATTAGATACGTTTTTTTTAATTTTGATTGTGTGACAATACTAGACTCTTTGTTATATAAATATTTCATTATAAACCTAAATCTTTCGTAATTACAGCGCTACTATTAACTAAGAATAGACTTAAAAGCAGTGTTTCAACTGCTTAGAAAGCATTATTACATCTTCACATGAATGAAGCAATTTCCCTCTGGTGTAATGTTGTAATCCTAGAATATATAGGATAATGACTGCAATGAAAAAGAAAGATTTAGAACACTCTTAAATTAAAAATTTCATCTTTTAACCACTAATTATTTTTGAGTTATGTGAAATACGTAAGTAATAGAAGTCTATCTAACAAGGAAGTATAATTTTAAATCTGAGAAAAAACGTTTTAACCCTTCAACCCTTTAAAGGGCAGTGGTTTCGCAGAGGAACCACCTGTTAATATTTTTTTCTCTTCTTTTTAGAAACCTAGAAAGGATTTTTTTTTCGATTTTCTATTTTGTTAACTCTTTGATGTATCAATATATAATAGAATTTTGCATAGTTTATTTTTCTCTTTGAAATACATTAGTTTAAAATTGCTTTACTTAAAAGATCTCGAATTTGATTTTTCTCTTTATAACTTCAAATAAAAACACCTACCCAAAGCAACAATGAAAAATTGCGTAGTTATCTATTTATTACATCATTTTTGTGGTAATTATACATTGTTCTTCCAATATAATTAAATTTAAGAAACTCTTGTTTACATGCTGTACAGGGGAAGGGTTTCACAATCATCCCTTCTCCATCAAAAATATTCCACCTTATAATGGAATGTAAAATTTTTTTACATATGTTTCCTATTTATAAGGCTTAAAGACAACGTTTATAACCTAATGCCGTTAAATCTAAAAGAATTTTTAATCGTGACCTTTAAAGGGTTAAAATTCATCTACATATCTTCTTTGGAATTTAATGAAATTAGTTTAGAAATATTATCTATGAACCTTATAAATGCAAAATAGTTTAATTTTGTTTTACAATCCTTAGAGGGGCTTACCTTAGAGGATACAAAGAGGGATTGAGGGGGGTTAACTGACAAATACATCCCCTTGTACAACGGGAACACAATCCTTCTGAAATCTTTTTATTATATTGGAAGAACAATAAATAAGTGTTCTTAAAAAAGTATAATAAATAAATAGTTCAACAATTTATAAGTGTTGTTTAAATAGATATTTTCGTTTAGGGTCATAAGTGAAAACATATCTAATTACTAACTTTCCAGGTACAGCAAGTATCAATACATATATTTCAAAAGAAAAGATAAATTAAATATAGTATTATTATGTAGTGTAAGTTTTAAATGTAAAAAACATTAAAAAAATCGACAAACAAATTTCATTTTTTTTTCAAAATTAGAAAAAAAAAATGTTTAAGAAGAGGTTTTTCTGTGAAACCAATGTCCGCTAAAGGGTTAAAGTGTTTGATTTATACATGAACGTAACATTCAAACAAGCTTTAACTATTCCTAACTTTCATTTATTGCGTATAAAAATCACCGGGTTGATTTTATTTGCACCCCTGCGGTCTTCTGTTTTACTGTACAAGGTCAAATGCAACTGGTACCTGCTGTTTAAAGACGATTACGAATGGCTACAAACATCCATTTTCCTATTCGGATTCGAACCTACGAACTCCGGTACCACTGCCCTACCCTGTCAATAATCGTTCGCCTCAAAATGTGAAGACATTTCTGAAGTTTAATATTGTAGGAAATAAAAATTCGAAAATTTAGTAAATTCTACTTTCTTGACACCTTTAAAATCTTACCAGGCATGTTTAAAGCCAGATGAAATAAAAATAATTTATAAATATAACTATTCATTGCAGTGGGCTTTTGTGTAAATTTTTCTCCAATAAACTTCAAAGATATGGTAATACAACTA
>CM063506.1:76697326-76709826 GCA_032207245.1 Pardosa pseudoannulata | reverse complement strand
AAACTGCCTTAGGTAAAAATTATATTTGAAAACATTTTTTTTCTACAAGTGCAGGTCAATTACCTTTATTATTTTAAACAATCCACTCATTTGTGTATATATATATATATATATATATATATATATATATATATATATATGTATGTATGTATATACATATATATATATATGTATATACATATATATATATATGTAGATAGATATAAATATGTATATATATATATATATATATATATATATATATATATATATATACATGTGCATATACATATACATATACATATACATATATATATGTATATACATATATATATATAATATATATATATATATATATATATATATATATATATATATATGTATGTATGTATATACATATATATATATATGTATATACATATATATATATATACATATATATATATATACATATAGATATATATTTATTTATACATAGATACATATAGATACGTATATGTATATATATTTTTATACATACATACATATATATATATATATGTGTGTGTGTGTGTGTGTGTGTGTGTACCATATATGTAGACCAACATCGCTTCTTTTGAGAGAACAACACACATGCATCCAAGCCTTACTCGGAAATCGAACATCAACGCTTCCGATGTAAGCACAATAGGCAAACTCTTATTTAGTCTGGGAGGCATATTTAAAAATCATAAGTTGAAAAATTTTCCTTTAAAACAGTTTTCAATTTTAACGATTTAGAAGGTTCTTTTTTATTTAAAATTTTTTTTGTTATTCACATTTGTTATTCGCTAAATTAGAATAAGTAATACGCATAGACTAGGATACAGAATACCAGAATACTTTAATACTGTAGAACAGTTTGTTCTGGATAAAACTCTGTATAATTTTTACTTAACATTGCTCGTCATTTTTTAATACAGAAGTTATACATTTTCTGAATTAGAATTAATGATATGCAGGAACTGTGTAACGCCAGGATACTTTGATAGTGTAGAGCAGTTTTATCTTGATAAAACTCTGCCTCATTTCTTACTCTACTATCAGTAGACATCTGTTTTTAAATACAGGAGGTTATATTAATAAGACACATGAGCTGTGTCATTCCAAGATACGTTCATGCTGTAACACACATTTTACTTGGTAAAACTCTGCCTTCTTTCATACTTTATTATCGCTTTGCGTCTATTTTTAAATATAGGGGTTATATTTTTATCTGTCGTTTTGTGATAAACAAAAACCAGGCCTACGGCGATCATGAATAACTCTTTATATTAGACTGAAGTGATAAATAGTAAAGGCATGTACTTGTATACATATGGTTAATATTTTATTAACTTCCGATTATATTCGATCCGATAATATTCGATTATATTTATTGCGATTCTGTTTGATAATACTGCCTAAGTTTGTTCCCTGTGTATTTAAAACCATACCGTTTAAGTTGTCTTATACTTCTTAAAGGGTATTTTTGTTTTGACCTATCATAACTTTCTAAATAATTTAATAAAATTATATTCAAGATTTCTTTCATTTGTTATACAATTATTCCTAACCATTGGTTCTAATAAAAATATGGGACAATTAATATATAGAAGAAATTACACTTAGGGGTTATACTTTTATCTGCCGTTTTATGATAAACAAAAACCAAGCCTACGGAGATCATGAATAACGCTTTATATTAGATTGAAGGGATAAATAGACAGACATGAGACATGTAAACATGCGGTTAATATTTTATTAACTTCCTTAACGATTATACTTATTGTGAATCTGTCTGAAATTACTAAGTTTGTTCCATGTATTTTTAAAACCATACCATTTAAGGCGTCTTATTCTTCCTAAAGGGTATTTTAGCTTTGACTTTCCATAACTTTCTAAATAACTTAACTATATAAACATTGAGATATTCAAGATTTCTTTCATATCCCAAAAACAGAGAAAGGTTATGCATACATTGTTGTTGTTGTTCTAATGGGGATAGGTCAAGATAAGCATGTGAGCTAAAGGCTACTAGAATCAAAACGAAAGGTTGCGTCTTTCGTTTGAATAGAAGAAGGATGAAAGTATGACTTATCTCAGAGCTGTCCAACTGGCGGCCCGCGGGCCCCATCCGGCCCGCCAACACAAATTGTGGGGCCCACCAACTTCTTATTCAGCATATTTCTTTTTTCAGAATTTTATGGTATCAAGAAGCATCCGAGACTACCATTCTTGTTCAAGCCAAGGTTCCCGAAGTTTCCTCTTGATCTCAAATTGTTTTATAATCCTTCTGTTAAATTGTTTTATAATTAATAATTCAACTTTTAATTGTTATTGTATAAGAGGTAAGAGGTTATTGTTCAACTTTTCCAAACTGCGGCCCGCCAGGTGATCAGTGACCAGAATTCTGGCCCGTGGGCTCTTTGCAGTTGATCAGCCCTGACTTATCTCAAGGTGAGTCCTCGTAATTTAGGAGCAGGGGCCAGCAGAAGATCTCTTAGACTTAGCTTGCTCCCTCTAGGGGTATCATTTGAGAACTTGGAGGGCAGTGCAACCCCGCATCTATTTCACGTTCCCCATGCGATTTATTGAAAAAGGCGGACGTTTGACCGGCACGAGCCTCGATTTCATAACTCTCTAGCTATGAACTCGATGCCCTGCCTGTTGAGTTAACGCGGCTAATGGATAATATTATAGATGTTAGCAAAATAGTCAATAACTTAATGAACTAGTTGATGTAACTTATGATTTATCCTATGTAACAAGGAATTCAATGAATTCTACTCAAAATAAAACATTTTTTCTTATTTAATTATAAAAAATCTTTTTGATATATTCTTCTTTTTCAGTCTTAGAAGGGGGTTTCTCATGCACGTGAAAATGCGTTATAGGTTCAGTTGAATTGTAAGCCGATATAAATACTAAAAAAATTGGGTATACAGTCATTATAACCGTACACAATTAAAACAAAGATTGAATGGAAATTTGAATTTAATTCAATTTTAAATATGCTTTAACAGTCATACATTTTAAACTTATAATTCGTATTTTTGAAAGTAAGAAATTAAACATTACTTATAATGTCCCGTAGAAAGAAAAACATGATAATAATAAAAATAATTAAAACTCATACGTAAATAAATTTCTTAAAATTTAGTACAAAGAAAACTGTAAATCAAGTAACGTGTAAGTTAAATAATTAATGTGCTAACAAACTTTTCTACATTTAAAAGAATAATTAAACCCCTCATTTCCAGTCCGATTGCTAAACTATAATGTATGTTTAGATAACTTTGTGGATGGAATACTTTCAAAAGATTCTTGTAAATTATCATTGGTGACTGAATCTCAGATTATTTTGTTATATATAACAATATATTTGCTTGAAAAAAAATTATTAAAATGCTTTAATTAGATGATACAGCATTAAAAAGCCAAAAAAATTTAAGTTCTACCTAAGCTTAAGTTCTGAGTGATAATTTTCTGAAGATTATCTCAAAAAAAAAAATTATTTATATCTCTGGAAAAACTCTTAAGATATTTTAAAGATAAAGTTGCTCTGCAAATTGTCTTAACAGTTTCTTAAGAATGTCTTAAGATAAATTTCATTCACTTTAAAAAAATTCAAAATTCAAGATAATCTTAAGAAAAAATTGAATCGTAAAAAAAAATCTTCACATTTTTGAAGATTTTCTTAAGAAAATGGTACTTTTTTTAAGAAAATCTTCAGATTATTTCTAGTAGGGATGGTCGGATAGGTAGAACCCTGCCTTTCGGCACCGAAGTCTGGAATTCATTGTCGCTACAGGCGTAAGTGTTCGTTATCATTCGAAATCAAATAGAAGATCCCGGTCCAATTGGGCCTTATGTGCAAAATATCTTGACCGCAGAGCTACAGATTGAACCAAAACAACTATAGGAAGAGGCGATTAAAAATTATGAAGCGATCCGCTTCATGGGGTTTTCCCAAAATTAACCTGTCGGTAGAGGTCACTAAGATTCTTCCCGAGTCTTAGCCAATCACTTTTTTTCCCCTCCCGGCGGATTAATGCCATCAAGTAGAGAGAATGTGAGCCTTATCTGAGATCAGCCCAACGTGACTAAGTTGTGTTTGAGGTATCTTATTTAATCCTCTTGCTCAACTAAGCCTCGTTTGAGACTCCTAATTTAACCCTTTTTATGCCAAGCGACGATATATCGTCGTTTGCAACACTGAGTAGTTATTGGAGTATTTGTGGAATACCGGTTTCGAAACTCAACTCAATTATAGATTGGTATTCCTAATACTCAAGACTCTAACGATGTACACTGTTATCACAACCACATTATATATTACTATTTAACATTTAATATTTACATTTATACATTAATAACGTTTTATTACTTATGATACGAACATGGGAAAATGCTACTCTCTAAACAAAAACTAAATATAGAACAACTCACTTGTTGCCAAATTTAAAATTACAAAACACAAACATTAATATTAAGATTCACAGTGACGTCAAGGGTGTGTAAAACGTTACAGTATTTCTCCTTCAGTTTTGAAGAAAAATTAAGTGAACAACATGTGTCCTGCCTTCTTGAGCAACTCCATGAGTAAATAATGTTTAAAAGTCTAGAAAATAGACCAAACGATTTTTAAAAAATTAATATAATACTCTTACTATTTAATGTGCACTTTTTAAGGTGAAATAAATATGGGGGAAAAAAGTAAGTCGTGTGATTCTGTATTATTTATTTTACTAACAGTTGTTTCTGGGTATAGAATGTAAATTAATTTTAATTGATTGGTTGTAAAGGTTTCTGACAAATTTATCTCCAAACTTACTACAGGCTTCGAGTAAAATTCTTTCTTTTATTTTCACCACTTTTGAAACTTTGAAACTTTACTTTTTTATTTAAAGAACTTTTGTACTATAAATTAAAGGTAAGTCAAAGAAATTTGATTTTCTGCTCGATTATTATAATTTGTAATATGTCTTAACTATAATTCATGTTGTGCAAAGGCATACGCTTTAATCTAGCGAGTAAGTTGACCTTTAAAACTTTTCTGAACTATTCTTCGGTTTTTGGGGTGAATTATAAAATTGCTGCAATGTTTATACACTCGTTGAACTCTCACCATTTCTTCCTGAGCAAGAGTTACGATTCTACATCAATATCTTACCTCCATTACTAATATTCATTTAAAAATGTCAAACTTCCTCAAATAATGCTAATAAATCTTTGGGTACTAATAATTACTC
The DNA here is from genome assembly GCA_032207245.1 of Pardosa pseudoannulata. Lineage (NCBI taxonomy): Eukaryota > Metazoa > Arthropoda > Arachnida > Araneae > Lycosidae > Pardosa > Pardosa pseudoannulata. The sequence continues at coordinate 76,704,595 of CM063506.1, read as the reverse complement.
CTGTTTTTAGAAACATGATGATTCCAGTAATTTTAGCAAGAGTACTTTAGAGCAGGTTTATACAATTTGTGTTTATTCCAATGTTAAAGGTTTTATGAATCCAAGTCATATCTCTAGTCTACTGTAACTCCGAAGATAAACATTAACAACAAAAAGTATAAATATACTTGCATTTTAAGACATATAAAATAATATGTATTCAAAGTCAGAGATAACGAGTTGAAGAAACATTTAGGAATTATACAAATTATTGTAATAGTATTTTCGCAAACACACACACACGCACACACACACACACACACACACACACACACATATATATATATATATATATATATATATATATATATATATATATATATATATATATATATATATATATATATATATATATATATATATATATATATATATGTATGTATGTATATATATGTATATATATGTATATATATATATATATATATATATATATTATATATATATATATATATATATATATATATATATATATATATATATATAATATATATATATATATATATATATATATATATATATATATATATATTCATATATATATACATTTATATATATTATATTCTTTGCGTATAATATATTTGTATATGTATATATACATATATATATATATATATATATATTGTTTATACATAATATATTTGCATATATTATAGTGTTTATACATAATATATATATATATATATATATATATATATATATGTGTGTGTGTGTGTGTGTGTGTGTGTGTGTGTGTGTATATATAATCAAACAATGTGTTTTTCAGTATTTGCGAAATCCTAGTGGATTTCTGTTATTAAATTTTTGTAACTTCTTACTAAACCTTTGATATCAACTGAAATTAAATGTTTACTTTTTTATATCAAGGTGTATTAAAAAGTATAAAATTAATTTGAGAAAAAAATGGCCTTAAATTTTTTTATACCTTCCTTAAATTTTACCTATAATGATCGAAAAAATTAAGGTGTTAAAAACAGAGTTTGGAACAATAATACTATTTATTCAATAAACCAATTTTAAACTGATTACATTTTTAAGCATAATATAGGATCTATGCCAAAATATAGTAAAAATATGAAACAGAGCCAATTGGAATGAAGAAAAAAATTAAATAAGAATGAAAAATATTCAGCCATTTTGTATCTTCTGATTCGTAGATAAATGTGATTGACTACTTAGGGTTACTCTGTCAATCAAAGCTGAATATATTACATAACAGAAAATTTACATCCACATAATTGTGATATTCTGTCATCAAAAAGACTGAAATCATTTGCATGATAATACGAGAAGGAAAATACCTGTGAATCTATTCACAAAGAATAATAAATGATCAGGAAATGGCATTCTATCAGCCTTGTATAACTTTGTTTACCAATGTACAGTCATAACTATTAATGAAAGAGTTTTACCTAAAACTAACAGCAAGGCCGGTTCTGTCTTTCTGGCCTTGTTCAAGGCTGGTTGTTAACAGCCTGATTGTAAGATCGTATTTGGCTACCCTCTACCATTAAGTATTCTTAGTTGATTCGTGACTGCACTATTAGCTTACTATTATTATTATATAACTGTTCAGTGTAAGAGACTATGGATAAAGGAATTTTTTAATGTATAAATCATTACTTAAAACTTATTAAAATGGATATCCTAAGAAATAAAAATTGCAAAATGTACTAATAAACTCTCTTCTTTTTCCTTTCTCTTTTACCAGTTTATCAATAATATCTGATAATTACAAATATGTAAATCTTATATCTAATAATTGTAGATAATTTTGTTTTCAATTGCTAATAACCCTATCTAAAGAAATAGGGAGACAAAATAATTTGGTCTCAAAGTTATACATCATACTACTACTCATGCTACTTACATGCTACTCCTTAACACATTGTATGCGGTACACGTACTAGTACGTTTTCTGATGATTGATACTTGAACGTGGGTCACGTATTAGTGTAACAACATGGTTTGTTTGTGGGTACAAAAATAACGGCATATATAGGAAAACGAAGCCAATTTTTCTTGTCTACTACATAGATCCTGCAAAAATTTAGACAAATAAAAACTAGTTTTTACATTACTAGTTTTACGATTGTTCAATCTCCGAACTGGATAGGGTTGACTCAGCCTTTCATCCCTTCAGTGGATAGCAAACTGAGGATCAAGTATGCTTGATAACTAAACATTGGGGGTTGCGCGTAAGGTTGACCACCTAACCGGAACATATGCTTCGCACCCCAGGTCCCTTGGTCTCAAAAACGGAGATTGGCACCGTAAGCCCTGGCCTTCTAGTGGCTGTTGTGCCGAAGAATTCAGTTTATGAGTTTTATGATTTCTCTTTTTTCATTTTTTATAATGTAAAAATGTTTATGTATAACATAATTCGAAAAAAATAAAACTATATACTACTATTTCTATTTGATTTTTCATATTTACGGTACTATTATAAATTTATCCACTAAAAAGTATATTTTTTGTTTACAAAAATCTTATGGTTGTTATTTATATATTTCTATTTATATATTTCAGTATAAAATATGAAAGTTTGGCTACAAAATGTACCCGCACAAATGTGTTAATTGCAAATCTGTTCTATATTTTTTAGCTGTCATTTCTAAAATTTTGTTTTAATACGAATTCCTTTGAAATTGACTTAATATATCGCACAATAATCTCTATTTATCTCTTTTTAAATAACCTATATCTAAAGAAGTATTCATAAAAAGTATTCCAGGTTTATGATTAAAATTATTGCCTCCATGGTAGTTTCAGAGTTCAGAGTGCTGCGATTTAGGTTTATGTGTTCAAGAGCTATGACTCTCCTATATGTTCTTTTAGCCATTAATGTTTAACGTCCCTCTTTCATCCTTTTCCTGTCACTTACATCATGTATGATATACAGTGTTTTATACGCTTGTATGCCACATGTGATACACAATGAACAACATTTTATATAGAATCCTTTATATATTTTATATTTTGTACCATTGTGTATCACATATAATATACAAGAGTATGAAGCGTTATATATCTTATATAAAGAACAGGTTAGACAAAAAGTTAAGGGCAGATAAAAAATTATTTGTGAAATTTTTAAGTTTTCTTAGAACGCATTTGACATTTCAGCGAAGATATATGGTAATCCTATAAACAGTCTTGGAAATTTTTGATCATCTACCTTTGCTATTATTAATAATTTCATTATTTTATTAAATTGTATTGAACTATGTTTCACTTTAGTATTTAAGAACTTTGTAACATAACTTTCCTCACTGAACTCGGGGATCGAAATTTTACATAAGTTAAATATTGTAGGCATTAATATAGTTATTAACTGTAATTTTTTCTTTCCCTTAATATCGTGCTTAATATCAGTTATTTCTCCATACCTACCAGCAGTATTTTTTATCTAGAGGGCTTGGGCCCGACAGATCAGATCAGATCTGTGCGATTGTTCTATACAATCAACATTTTGTGATTTTTCAAGTCTTACCTTTATATTTACTTTTTGCCAGGTGCATAAATCAAAAGCTGAAATTATGACAAATATCTTTATTTATTCTAAAGCGTCCTTTTAAGTACTGCATGTACATATAATACCAAATAAATGTCTTATCATAAACCTTTACTCTTTTTCTAAATGGTCTTTCATGGTATTTAAAACACCTGACCACACATAAGTCAAGGTCGTATTATACAAAGTTGTTTTATATTTATTTTACAAGGTTTTTTCCATAATAACTGAGATTTAACGCTATTCATCAATATATATTCGTCAAAAATAACTCAGGCATAGATTATTGCTGATTCCGAACGATTTCCAAAACATTTTTATATTGTTGTATTCTACCTCACACGCACTCTGTTTCTATATTCAAGTAGTATAGTAACTGGACTATCACATAGCCTATACCGAAATCCTTGCACTTTAATTTTTGATTTCTTATATATGAAATATTTCTCAGCAGAATATAAATGCATACGTTCGTTTGACGATTAATTTTGCAAGACATCAAAGCTAAAACTTGCGTATATTCTTCTCACGTGAAAAAGAACTATACTTTGCAAAATTGCAACGATATGTTTTTTTTCTTTATTTTACACCAAAGGAAATGCATCCTACCTTTTACTTGGATTGTATAATGACTTTTAGTAGATGAACCGCGTGAAAAAGAACTATACTTTGCAAAATTGCAACGATATGTTTTTTTTCTTCATTATACACCAAAGGAAATGCATCCTACCTTTTACTTGGATTGTATAATGACTTTTAGTAGATGAATCGCGTGAAAAAGAACTATACTTTGCAAAATTGCAACGATATGTTTTTTTTTCTTCATTATACACCAAAGGAAATGCATCCTACCTTTTACTTGGATTGTATAATGACTTTTAGTAGATGAATCGCGTGAAAAAGAACTATACTTTGCAAAATTGCAACGATATGTTTTTTTTCTTTATTCTACAAAGGAAATACATCCTACCTTTTACTTGGATTGTATAATGACTTTTATTAGATGAATCGTTAAATCATGGGAGAAAACAGATAAAGCATACATAATCTTGTAATAGGATTAAAAAGGATTTTCTGATTTGAAATTTTAAATCTATCTCATAATTAACTATATTTTTAAATATAAAAATAAAATCATAACACATTTAAAATATTAAAATATCCTATATTTACTATGCCCAATGTCAAAGTTTTTTATTACAATATCGAGGTTCGTGGAATAAAAACTGTATTTTCCATTACTTTTATATTTGAATTTAGATCATGCTGCATAATTTTTAATAACACATTGACAATGGTATAAAAAATTAATACAATTAAATTTCTGATTCCATGTCCGTAGTTATTCGGCTTCAGTCCAAGAGATATTTTACTTCACTCATATTTCCAATGCCCCTCTTCTCCACTGTTTGTCAACTGTCTAGAGGAAGGCATCAGATATAATTTATTAGGGACGTATTTGATATTCATTTCAATATACATTTTAACCACATAGTGTTTAAATGAGAACTTTCAACATCGCCTTTGTACTCCGAGATGTTGAAACCGCGATTTGAGGCCTGTGAGGCTTTTAAAGGAAATAGTACCGGCTTGTGCCATCGTTCGATGCGAGAGGTACACATACGATGACCTCTGCCTTCTCATTCCTTCACCCTCCAAGAAAAAAGAGAAAAAATTCAACGGACTTTAATTTATTAAAATTAAATCTGTTCACAAGCTTGGAAATTATCATATTCGGATAACATGAACTTCCTACCTCACTATTCACTACCAATTTTTATTTCATTCCTGTCTATCAAATGTTCTTTTTTCTACTCAGGAGGGAGGCATCAGATAAAATTTGTTCGAAATGTATTCAATATTCATCTGAAGGAAAATTATAAAACTTGTTAGAACATTCTTTTTAAAAAGGAGTGTTCCTGCAAGTTTTCCAAACTAGTCTAAAATTAAAAATAATTTCCTTATCTATTTAAAGAAAATGAAACTGGTAGAGAATTCTTCTTTTTTCTATTACGCTTTAAAGTTTGTTTGGAGATACCTTAGAATATTAGTAGCTTATTGGTATACATCTTTCCTTCATCGTTTAGCACACGTATAACCCTTTATATCTCAACAATTAAAAATTATAAAGTTCTTACTTAAATACTGGAAAATATCATGCCAAGCCTTTAAAAATAAAAAAATAACCTAAAAACATAAGAATTTATTGTAGAAAAAGCATATTTTCTATAAAAATACTTATATTTTACCAATATTGTAAATTATTTTACACAAACGTTTTCTTTATATAAAAACTACCTTTGTGAGAGAACTTCTTCCGTTATATCCAGTATTTTTTGTTCAACAAATCCAAAGTTTTAATCATGTATTAATCATGTACATCTGCAATAATCGTGCTGAAAGATGAAGGAATGAGAAGGACGCTGTACTTCAGTACAAGTTCACGTGTTCAAATCCCACTGATGTCATGATTTTTCGTAGCCTTTCAGAACCGGGTTGAAGCAATAGATCTCGGTCCGATTAGATCGTAGCATATCAGTGGACTGTAGCACTCCCAACCAATCAATCAGTCTGTAATAATCATGTGTATCGCTAAATAATTACTCACTACACATAATCTAAATGTTTAATTACCTGAATGTTATTAATTCATTCTATAAGTAATACAACTGTTACATCAGATACAAATTAGGCATATCTATTGAGAAAAATTTTTTCAGTATTATAAATCGTGTTATAACATGTAATTGAAATTTATCTATATGAGTTGTTAAAAATAATTTCCTTATCTATTTAAAGAAAATGGAACCGGTAGAGAATTCTTCGTTTTTCTATTTCGTTTTAAAGTTTGGTTAAAGATACCTTAGAATGTTAGTAGCTTATTGGTATACTCTTTCTTTCTTCGTTTAACACACATATAACCCTTGATATCTCAACAATTCTAAATTAAAAAGTTCTTCATTACATATTGGAATATATCATGCCAAACCTAAAAAAATAAACAACAGAACTTAAAACATAAGAATTTATTGTGTAAAAAGCATATTTTCTATAAAAATACTTATTTTTTACCAATATTGTAAAATATTTTTCACAAAAGTTTCCTTTATATAAACTACCTTTGTGAGAAAACTTCTTCAGTTATCTCCAGTATCTTTGTTCAACAAATCCAAAGTTTATTTCAATAATAATCATGCGCATCTGCAATAATCATGCTGAACGATGGAGGAATGAGTAGGGTGCTGCACTTCAGTACAAGTTCACGTGTTCAAATCCCACTGAAGGCATGGTTGTAGCCTTTCAGAGCCGGGTTCAAGCAATAGATCTCGGTCTCATTAGCCGGTAGAAAATAAGTGGACTATACTTCATAGTGGACATTCCCAACCATTCAACCAGACTGTAATAATCATGTGTATCTCTAAATAATTAGTCCCTACACATAATCTAAATGTTTAATTAAATGAATGCTATTAATTCATTCTACAAGTAATACAACTGTTACATCAGATACAAATTAGTCATATCTATTGAGAAAATTTTTTACAGTATTATAAATCGTGTTATAACCTGTAATTTAAATTTATCTATATGAGATGTTAAAAATAATTTCCTTATCTATTTAAAGAAAATGAAACCGGTAGAGAATTCTTCTTTTTCTGTTACGTTTTAAAGTTTGGTTAAAGATACCTTAGAATGTTAGTAGCTTATTGGTATACATC
>CM063506.1:76682326-76689826 GCA_032207245.1 Pardosa pseudoannulata | reverse complement strand
GATAAATGTAAAAGAAAAAGAACATATTATTTTAACGATGAATGGGAACATCTATATTGTTTCGTTGATTACAAAGGGAAGTGTATTTGTTTGTTGTGTAATAATAGTGTTGCGATTCCCAAGAAAAGTAATATTGAACGACATTTTAAGACCGTTCATACCAATTTTGATAGTGACTATCCAATGAACTCTGAAATTAGAAGAAAAAAAAATTATTTCTTTAAAATGTTCAATAACTAACCAGCAAAGTTTTTTTACTAAACCACTGCAACAACATAAAGCAGCAACGATCGCGTCATATAAAATATCGCATTTGCTAGCTAAGAATAAAAAACCATTTACAGATGGAGAATTAGTGAAAGAAGCCATGTTAGAAGCTGCTGATTCACTTTTTGAAGAATTTAAAAATATAAAAGAAATAGTTTCCAGCTATAAACACGTTGCAAGTACACTCAAGTTTCATATGTCAATTATATGTATTATTAGGTAAGACACCAACAAAATGAAAAATTATAAATGAGAGTCAAAATCTGTTTATACTGTTATTATCTGTAAAATATGCGCCCTCGGTGATTTTCAAATTTAGTATTGCGCTCTTAAGGACAAACATGCCGACCCCTGATCTAGACCTTATGAGGTAAGAATGTTTCAAATAAAAATTTTGTAAAACATAGCATATTCCAAATGCTACTAATAAAATATTAAATTTTATTATAAGATCATTTTATATACATCCTTGAAAAAACTCTTGAAATAAAATAAGATGAATATCATCAAATTAATGATAACTTCCTCTCGACTTTCTTGCGAAAAGTTTTCGCTTGATCAAACATCTCACAAGTTCTCTAGAACACAGTTTCATTTTAATCCTGATAGGATACTCGATTAGCCTCGACTTTGAGCCATATGCCTTATGATTTATCCTTTTTCTGGGTTTTATGCTGATTCACGAGAGAGACTTAATTGTCTCTTTTCCAAGAACAAGGAAAGCGAGTGTACTTCACTTTCATTTGACGACAACATTTCCAGACGTATTGGATAAACTTTCAGTCAATACATCTTTACTTTCGGAGACTTTCTTTCAAATATTTCTGGGTAGACGATGTGAATATAATTTACTTTCCCTTTTATCTCCTTTTTATATGTCGTAAAAAGCATCCGTGAATTATGGGGAAGTGTGAACTTTTCATCCGGTATGTAGCATCTTATTTGTTTTTTTCATTTTTTATAACAAATTATATTGAATTATTACATAAATTTCTCTATGTTAACCAGCTGTGATTAAAGTATTAGGACATTTATTGAAATTAGTACAATTAGCTCTATTTCAGTTATTCTTGAGAAATTTTTCGTTGCAAAAGATTAATTTAAGTACTTAGATCCTGTGTAATAATTATTTAGAGCTAGAAGTTTGATTTACGAATTATTTCACAATAATTCTGCCTATAATGCCACATCTGAGGTTACTGAAATCCTATGGATTTAGAAAAGAAGAGATGAATTTCATGTAATAGTAATTAAATACAAATTTTAGAAAAAAAAACAGTTACATATTAAAATACTATACATTTATGTACATATTTACAAATACACACACACATATATATAGGTATATATATATATATATATATATATATATATATATTATATATATATATATAATATGTATGTATATATATGCATATGTATTTTATATGTATATATATATAATAATGTATATATATATATATGTATATAATATATGTATATATAAATATATGTTTATATATATAATATATGTATATATATATATATTATATTTATATGACTATATTCTATGTATTATATAAATATATATATAAATATATAATTTTATATATATATATATAAATATTTATATATATATAAAATATTATATGTATATATATATGTATATATATATTATGTGTGTGTATATATATATATATATATATAATATCGTGCGTGTGTTTGGGTACGTACGTCTACTTGCATGTGCACGTATATATGCGTATGTATGTATATTATTTAAACATTTATAATGGAGTTATCGAAATATATAAGGATATACGGACTATTATGTACAATTGTATGATTTATGCTTTTTATGTATGATTTACATTTTATTTTGTAACATTAAATCTAGAAAGACTCCATGTGTCTGTATAAAAGATTTTCACATCGTTAACTTAAATAGGTTTTCTTAATAAAGTTTTCTATTCAGTTTTCTATCCAAGTATCTTTGTTATAGAATTACATATATGAGTGCTTTCATTGTAGCGTGTTATAGATTTGTTTTACCGCATAGTCTGTCGTTAAAACTTTTTCTAGCGTTCATATAAAAGTGTTTAACACTTTGTTAGTTCTGTGAAAAAGATGCAAAGGTATTCTTAAGAAAATTTAGCACCTGTAGAGCTGAAAAGTCTTCGTTAAAATATTCTATTTTTGACACATATAGGCTAAAATTTCTATTCCGTTTAGATTGATTTTCTCTAGATAATTAAAAATCTATGTTTCTGAAAATTATTCAGTTTTGTTAGAGGAAGCATTTAGTATAAGCATGTGGTAGAGCATATTAAGAACAAGCGGTTCCTCAACGACAATTTTTACTTTCTTGACATTTTGGTCAAGCTACATAACATGCGGTAAGTTTAATTGAAATTATATATCTCAGATATATTTAAAATTTTAGCTGTGAAGAATAAAGAAGATTTTACTTCAGTTTGAACTTTGCTACAGGGATTCTTGTCATCATTTAAAACACTTTTCGAGTGAAACTCTTAGAGGAAACCATGAAAAAAACTTGTTAAACACTATCTTCTTCATAAGCCAAGTACTAAAAGTTCAGTCGACAAATGCAGCGATCTAATAACCTGAGGGTTGGCAGAACTCGAACGTACCCCCAAAATGCACCGTGTTCATTAATGGTGATTGAGGCACATAAAATAGGTTTTTGGTTGTAATATCCTTCAAGTTCCCAAACGGTACCTCTGGAGGTGGCAAGGAAGCTTGTGGGGGTCTTCTCTTTGGTTCCTCTTTCTAAATTACGAGGACCTACATTGTATGTTTGTCTGTGTTCTCTTAAGGAATAATATCGCTCGACTATATTATTCTTCCATAATAAAATGGCCAACAATTATTGGCGGCTTGGAAGGGGCGAAAACTACAAAAGCAAGTACTCCTGAATTGGAAAAAAAATAGTAACTGTATTAGAGACATTATTGCTCTTGAGTAACCAGTACTTTGTAAATGACATTATATATAAATAGCTGTGTGTGCGTGCTTGTAGATAGGTAGAAAAATAAAAGTGTATGTGCTTCCTACTGTTCCCTAATGTTGTCTATTTAGTATTTGTACTTTAAAGAAAAAGATTTGATAAAATACTGATGACAGAACTTTTATTATATAATAAAACTTAACAGAGAATTAAATTTGAAATGAAAATAAAAGTATGTAGTTTAAGTAATATATCAAGTACATTATGTAATTAAACGCGATAATATAGAATATATACTTTATTCTCGACTTATACAATATATAATTAATCGCTGGATATCTTCTAATTGGAAGAAAAGCGAATTCAAATTAATGTAGAATATATTTATATAATATAGAATAACAAATAAATAGACATTTAAGCTACTAAATCATGATAATAAAGAAAATAATAATGTAAAAACTACAGAAGTAATAATGCACTTGTTATTTGGAGAAAATCTTTGCTGGTTGTTTTACTTTCACTTAAATTGTGACTTTACAAATTATCATCAACAGATTTACAGCCTTCGATTAAAATTGAAAGTAATGATTTACATATCGGTATATTTTACTCGATAAATGTGAAAGGAATGGTTTGGTTGGGAGTGTTTCGGTCTACTTTTATGCAACACGAGAGCTAATGAGACCGGGACCTACAGCTTAAAGCCGATTCCGAAAGGCTAAGAACACCCATGCCACAGTGGGATTCGAATCCATGAACTCCGATACCGAAGGCCACCACCCTAATCAATCGGCCATTGTTCGGTGAAAGGAACGGATTCGAAAGTTCTAATGTATCCAGTATACAATCTTAAATCATAAGATAAAAATACAAAGTTTATTTGCAATCGGGCCAATAGCTTAGGAATAGATGTGGAACATACAAATACATGTACACGCTTACATAAACAATGAATTTTAAAAGATATCCAGAAATAATTTAACGACTTATTCATTACAGCTACATTTTTCCCATCTCCGTATAATTTTTAAGTATCTTCACAATCTCCGCAAAGAGTAATTTTATTAACATTTCACCCCGAATTTTTCCTCCAGTAAATAAATAGACGTACTTTTTATCTAACGCAGCTCCTTTTATATCATACAAAAAACCATGTTTCATCTGGGAGGAATATTTTTATTACTGCAAATGGCTCTAAAAAATTCCTTAATATGTTTTTTCCGCCAGTTATAGTTTGGCCGTAATGTTTACCATGTCAGAACAATAAAGTTGCATATCAAGCAGGGAAACTTCTCTCGCTTTTTTTTTACGAGCTCTTTTCTTTTGTTTCGTTATTTTCTTTAAGTAGCTTTGGTTAACAGAAAAAGACAATCTGATTACGTACTCGAGAATTTTCTTGATTCATATCGAGATAAAATCTAGAGGGTTATAAGAAAACAAAATCTAATCATGAAAAATGTTGTAGCATGTGTGCGTTTCTTTTACTACTTTTAATTTTTATAATAATAATACATATGCCATACATATACGTGTTTACATTGTATATATATGTATATATATATATATATATATATATACATTTATATATATATTTATATTATTTATATATATAATATATATTTATATATATATATATTATATATATATATATATATATATATATATATATATATAATATATATATATATATATATATATAAATATATATAAATATTATATTTAATATATATAATATGATATTATATAATAATATATATATATATATATACAAATATAAATATATATATTATTCAATATATTACAAGATAATATTTAAATAATATATATATTTATATAATATTTATATATTTTATTTAGAATTATTTAAATGGTAATATCTATATTTTTATTTTTAAACAATTAAATAATTATTTTCAAGTAGATTTAAATAAGATTAAGTTAATTTTTCCAATTATTAATAAAAACTGTAATTTTAACTGATACATTAACTGAATAAGTTGGCTTCTTGTATAGCTTTATAAATATCTTGATCTCCTAATTCGTATTCTTATTTCATATTCTTATCTTCTTTTGGGTGTACGGGAACGTTCAGGACTGTTCAAACAGTTGTTTAATCTTGTTCTGAAATTGTAAACCTGTCACACCCATTGCTTTTTTCTTCCTATCCGTTTAAAAATTTTTAGGCTTAATGGAGTTATACAATTAATCCTTTTTTATTGTTATTAAATATAATATATATATATATATATATATATATATATATATAATATATATATATATATATATTATAAAAATAATATATATATATATATATATATATATATATATATATATATATATATATATAATATATATATATAATATATATATATATATATATAATATATATAATATATATATATATTATATATATTCATATATATATATATATATATATATATAATTTATATATATATAAATATATCTTTTTAACAGTCTTCTTTAATAATCAATTGATTTATATATATATATTATAATTAAATGGCTACAAACATCCATGCTAGAGGTAGGATTTGATTCTACGAATACTGGTACCAAAACACTGTACACTAAATACTTGATCAGTATCTAACATCTTAAAAAATAAATGTCGAACCATTCTGGGTATAAAATACTTCAAAAGTGTTTTACTATTTTCTGCATAAAGCTATATTTAGGGAAATGCTTATAAGATAGCTATCTGCCTTCGATGAATAGATAAACCCATCCAAATAAATCATTAAAACCACACAAAATGTTCTTTAGATGTTTCTAGGAAGAGAAGCTAGACATTTAAATGAAAAAAAGTATTTTTATAAATTGATAACTCAGAGTTTCGAAAACTAGTACACATATAAGAAGAATTATAAGTAAAATAATCACATTAAAATGTTTGTGTTAAAATCAGTTATCATCATTACATAATTCATTGTTATCGTTTTTTTTCTTATAATTTTAAAATTTTTCTTCTTACTTCATTTTTCACAGATTAGTTTCACCAAATAATCCTAATATATAATAAAAAAAATCTGGATATCCATTTTTAATTTTGACTTACTTTAGATTATTAAAACTCAATTTAGATTCCAAAATCCCAAAATTTGCATGAAAATTCTACGTAAAAACCTAAAACTAGTTTCTAGGAATTAATTATTCAATCTAGATAACTTGAAGAAAAATATATTATAGTACATAAAAGAGCTATTTAAAATTAGATCAAGAAACATTTTTTTTAAATCAAAAGTATTTCAAAATATTGAAATTTAAAATATATATATATATGATATTTAAAATGCATCTAAAACAGATTAATTACTTTTTTTTAATTGTAATATTTTATATATAATTAATTTTAACTGTTATATAGTTTTTTATTGTTTATATATAGTTTTTTTATTGTACATGTTGTATGAAAAGTTTTATAAATATAAGTTAATTTTCATAAATGCATTGCAACGGCCAATGTCGTTAATGAGCTAAACTAATAATTTGTCATGTTAATTGATTCAGTCGAAAGTTTTCCGAACCCATTCATAGTGATTGCATCAAAAAAGAAGAGAACGCATTCTAATTTCCTTTTCATCCCAATATATGTATCGGTTTTTCCTTATGGCTTAATAGAAGAAATTTCTATCGTTTCCTCGTATTATATTTATCTCTATATTCAAGTTTTAGATTGTAAATAAGTTATTCAGAGAACAAGGAAAGCCCCTTTTCAGCGTTTTTTATGAATTAAAACTGCGATTCATTTATTTATTAAACGATGGCATGAGGAAACATGAAACAACGGTTATTCATTTTAATTTCTTGATTATTATTTTTATAGAAGATGGAGGAACATTGAAAAAAAGCAGTTCGTATATAGAAATTAAAATGTTTGAAAAAGTAAATTATCAATTTTAAATACCCATTCCTAAAGACTGAGGAGTGAAATGCTTATTACTGGTTTTGTCTCTTCAATTATTAAATTATTTTCTCTAACAAACATTTTACAAACTTTTATTTTGTTTATATATGAAAGGCTCATTCTGTTATGGAAGTTAGTTTCAGAGAGTGACTGAAATACACCCCAGTATAGCGATGATATATTTGTAAATTTTTATAAATGACACGTCGACATTTTTTATAAGTTGCACTGTAATATTCACAAAATTATATTATAGAAGCATACATATATTTCGCGGATGAGCAGCAAGATAATTTTCCCTTTAAGTACTGACACCTGATCGGTAGTTCAGTTTCTAGTTATATAATATGAGGGTAAC
>CM063506.1:76644826-76677326 GCA_032207245.1 Pardosa pseudoannulata | reverse complement strand
ATGACTTTTCTATACGTCTTTTTATCTGGTTTATGTATAGATTTCATAGTTAATAATAATACTTAAATTTTAAAATATACATGGAATATTATGCAAGTAATTTTTTTCTCTTTTACTACCCCTCATCTATAAAATTAAAATGTATATCTCTATTTATTTATACATGTATGTTATTTTTGTTTTCTAAAAAGGTTAGATGTATCATGAAGAAATTTTGCATAGGGATTTAGGTAAATCCTGGAAGGATTTTTAAGCAGGTCACTTTTATCAGAGGTAAACATGGTAATGAATATATGTTTTTTGCTCTCAATCGAGCATGCTTATCATATAAAAACGCACCATTAACCCTCTAAGTGGTTCGCACGTATAATTCCGCCCAGCCGATGATGTCTTTAAGTGATGGTCACGTACAATTTTCGACCTCAAAAAACGCTACGAAAATGGATGTAACGTATATTTCTGCCAGTCATTTCCCCCGTGGAGTTTTGCGGTAGGAGGGTCCAGTCGGTTGCTTTGGAACTGCGCCGCTCTTAGACTGATATTTATTAAGGGATACAACCCCTATCCCCTGAAGCACAGGCATTTGTTCACATTTAACCTAAAAACTGTTTTGAAAACCAGATGAGTAAAAACAGTTTTTTACTGATCGGCATGAAATAGCCCAGAATTTCACAGAAAGACGCCGTTTGGGTCCAACTATAGATAAGACCGGTCACACTATATATAATACTATATTGTATGGGTTAATCATTGAAGCCTCTGGAGGTAGTCTCTCTGGGGGGTGCACAGGAAGTAAAGGGCAATAAGGAGGGTGTTTCCCTTCGTCCATCCTAGCCGAAAAAGGGGGTAGAAAAAAATTCACCAAACGCTTTGGCTACAAACACATTAGAACACTAGTGTATTTTTTGGAGACTTCTCCTTCCGATGTGTTCCACTCGGAGGGTTAAATATACTTTTAACATATTGTAAGCGGGACACGTACTAGTACGGGTTAGTGTAACAAGGTTTGTTTGTGAGTACAAAAATAACGGTATATACAGGAAAACGAAGCCGAATGACTACTACATAGATTCAGGAAAAATTTAGACAAATAAAAACTAGTTTTTACATTATTAGTTTTATGATTGCTCTTTTCATTTTTTATATTGTAAAAATGTATATATATATAACATAATTCGAAAAAATTAATACTATTTCTATTTGATTTTTCATATTTCCGATACTATTATAAATTTATCCACTAAAAAAAATATTTTTTGTTTACAAAAATCTTATGGTTGTTATTTATATATTTCAATATAAATTCCGAAATGTTGGTTAAAATATTAAATAATTTTCGATCTATTGAGATTTAACTGCATAACTAAATTTACACGCAAACTCCCGCTCGAGGTACAATTACGCTGTGAAATGAATCCGCACACGTGTTAATAACAGGATGAAATTACTAAACCCTTTCTAGCAACATAGTTAATTAATTCAACGCAAGTTTTGGTATTTTTTGATCGGATTTCTTTAGTTATTGAATTTTATCTACTTTTTTACTTGGAAATTTTTTATTTTATGTTCGATCTTGTTAACCTAATTTTAGTCAGCCTATTTTGTTTCTATGAGTAAGGGCATTATCGTATCCGGAAAATTTCTTGGGAACTCATTTCGCCTCATTGTCGTAAAACCAGAATTAAGGGAGATATTAAATAACTTTTACACAAAATGTCTTTTGACTAATATGTTTTACGAGTAAATGATTTATGTTCACGGTTAACCGTGAACAGGAAAAAAATTAAAGAAAAAAGAAGAACAAAGAAAAGAAAGAAAGAAAGAAAAGTCATTAAAAGAAAAGCATGGAGTTGTTTTAGACATTTAATGTATTTCCTTTTTCAAAAATAATTGAAATTATATTAATTTAAAAATTATGGAAATTTCATGTTTCAAAATTCTTTATATTAGTAGATGGTTAAACTTTTATATGTTAGGGTCTACTTTTATTGTAAAAACATATATCTACATGCATCTATGTGTTTTTTTAAGAATGTCCTCACATAAAAACTAGTATTTGGTATTTTTTACTTAAAGTTTGTTAAGTACTCTTAAATATTGATAAAGCAGTTTCAGAAGCTACTTTAATAGCTCCTTTTAAAGCTTCTGTAATACACAAATATACATTAAGCCATTATTACTTTTGTTTTATTTAAATCAGGCCTGAATTCCCTTCTACAGTGTGTTACAGTCAACGTCTTGCACTGCTTTATATCTCACTATATCGTTTATCATTACTTACTGATTCCGGCGATAATTTCTTTTTTTCCCACTGTCAACGAACGGTTCACCTCGAACTACCCTAGAAACAGGAGATTTGAAACCTGCTACCCTTCGCGCGGCTGCTTTTGCTACACTGTTTCGCTTTCTTTTTTTCCCACGCTCGTGGCATAAATAATGAAAAATTGGGTTCAAATCACGTGTGCCTTGGGTAACAATATTGTCGGCCAAGAAACCGCTCATCCGTTCGTAAGATGCGATAAGATGACCACACATGAAGGGAAGCAGATTGCTCCCTATTACAATGTAGAGGTGGCCCATAAAACTATAAAAAAACGGCTATTAGATTTGCATCTTTAAACACGTGTACGGGAGTAATGACATAGAGGATCTCTCACGTTCGTGTGTCTGAGACAGTAGTAAGTCTATTAGTGCCACGATAATTCCACATGTATTTTTGTTCACATGCGCTAATGAAATCCACACCTGCTGCTTCAAGCTGAATTCTAAAGGCCCCTCCACACTATGGTCCACTGCAAGCCATTACCAGAGTCTGGAAGGGTATGGCTTATCGAAGTCGACGATAGCAGGTGATAAAATGACCTTGGCTATGGATGGCTTCGGAAGAGGATTTTTTCCAAAGATCAAAAGTATTCAGATGCGCAACTAAAGTGCGCAGTAGACCCTATGGATGAATCCGTGAGCTCGACTCATTTAATGGGCCAGTGTGCGGATGCAACCCGTAAACCATCGTCCAAGGTAACCATCAGGAAGTGGTGAATGATTGGCCATAATGTGGAGGTTGCATAATGTCCCGAAGCCGGACGATTGCAAAATGGTATAATGCTGCATTTTGGTACTGAAGTCCCCCTTTTCTAACATTTAATGCCATTATTTCAAGCCCTAGTTTCCCCGGTTAAGAGCAGGTGATTAAATTTATCAATTTGTCACATAATATATAGGTGAAAGTAGCATTTTTTCCAGAATTATGACGTCATTCCTTTTTTATTTAATCATTTCTTATTTCAAAATAATTCGAATCTTGCTGCTCGGATTTCGCTCGGATTCGAATCTTGCTGCTCGGATTTCGCTCGGATTCGAATCTTGCTTAAATAGTCCACGGAGTCTATTTAGCCACCGTTAGTAATAGATCGTGACACTATTAATATCTTTAACGAATACAAAAAAAGAGCAACTAGAGGTTGCAATGCCAAGTCAAAAATATAATAGCTGTAATCGGTTTAATATTTAACATAGTTCGATACTAAATAAAGTTGCTGTTTACATATTTATTCAGTATATTTATAAGCCATTTTGGTATGTTCAAATAAAAATATCACCTATATAATAATAGCCTAAGTTATCTATCCGTCTGTCTTCGAATTTATGGAGCGGTTGTACCTCAAACGGATAGAGGCATCCATATTGGATTCTTAGGTCAGTAACATTCGAAATCCATCCGTTCCCCCCTTTTCTAACATTTAATGCCATTATTTCAAGCCCTAGTTTCCCCAGTTAAGAGCAGGTGATTAAATTTATCAATTTGTCACATAATATATAGGTAAAAGTAGCATTTTTTCCAGAATTATGACGTCATTCCTTTTTTATTTAATCATTTCTTATTTCAAAATAATTCGAATCTTGCTCCTCGGATTTCGCTCGGATTCGAATCTTGCTACTCGGATGATTGCTCGAAGTTGTAGCTATCCAGAATCAGCTTTAAACAGTAGGTCCGATCTCATTAATACTCATTAAACAAAATGGTAGTCCGCTGCCCTCCACACCAAACCTGACTGCTGCAAACAACCTTGAGGTTCGAACCCAATGAGGTACAGAAAATGATTGGACGTTGGATCAGTCGCCGCAATTCTTGGCCCCAGTTGATCAATATCATGAAACTTCGGTAAACTCTCACATCAATGCATATTACCCTGAACAGAGTATCGTAAACACACCTAGAAAAAAATGTCATACTTCTAGTCGCTTGTTGTCCTGGAGGTATAATTTTTCATCATTTCTCTTATAAAAAAATGGATGTGCGTTATACACAAGTAAATATAGTAACCTCTATTAAAGACCTAAATTATTCAAGCCTTAGACTGTTTGTACACGAAGGTGTTAGTAAGTGTGTATTAAGAAGTATGTTAATATTTTGATTTTATGTTTGTTTTGAAAAGAAATGCGTGCTCATAAACTTGCCATTAAAATAGCTTCATTTTCCTCTTCGTGATACATTCTAGCCTCTTAAATGTCTCGCTTTGATTTAAAAGAGTAGTCCCCAGAGTGTCTTTAGTCTCCGTGAGTAAGAAATAGTTTGAAACACTTGCAATAAATCAAACTATTAAGAAAAAAAAGCAACTAGTGATTGCAATGTCACACCAAAAACACAATAGCTGTATTCAGTATTTGTCAACCTCGTTCGATATTAAAAATAAATTTGTTTCTTTGTATATTTATCTAGTTTTATAAAGGGCTTTGTTATGTATAAATATAAAATACAATGTGTAAGTTAAGTAATATATTAATATTTCGGTTTTATGATATTTGAAAGTGAAATGCCTGCTCATAAATATTTCACTGAAATAACTCTATTTTTCACATCGCGATATCTTCTTGGCTCTTACTTATCGGGATTTTTCTTGAAGTAGTCCGCGGAGTCTATTTAGCCACCGTTTGTAATAGTTCGTGACGCTATTAATATCTTTAGCGAATACAAAAAAAAATTAGCAACTACAGGTTGAAATGCCAAGCCAAAAATACAATAGTTGTAATCAGATTAATATTTAACTTAATTCGATATTAAATAAAGTTTTTGTTTGCATATTTATTTAGTTTTATAAGCCATTTTGTTATGTTCAAATAAAAATATCCCCAATATAATAATAGCCTAAGTTATCTGTCCGTCTCTCCTCGAATTTATGGAGCGGTTGTACCTGAAACGGATAGATGCATCCATATTGGATTCTTAAGTTAGCAACGATAGTTAGGTTAGCAACATTCGAAATCCATCCGTTCCCCCCTTTTCTAACATTTAATGCCATTATTTCAAGCCCTAATTTCCCCGGTTAAGAACAGGTGATTAAATTTATCAATTTGTACATATATAGGTAAAAATAACATTTTTTCCAGAATTATGACGTCATTCCTTTCACCATCTCATTTAAACATTTCTTATTTCAAATTAGTTAAATATCGTCTGCATTATTTTGATAAGTTTTATCACTGAATTTATATATTACGTAAATAATTTTCTTTTTTATTTGGCTTTAATAATAGATTATGTACATATGGGATAATTTTATATTTAATCATCGATTATTTTTTGTTGTAAGGAGAATTTTGTCACCGGTATTAACAACGAATTCTATCTACCTCCAGTGTGTAGTGGAAATTATTGTTTCCACTACATTACTTGGCAAAAAAAATTGGGAAAAACTTAACGATAGTTTCGACGTAGCTAAAAAACTTTGAAATATCTATCTAAATGAATTTAACGTGATTATAAACTGCATTCACAGTATCGGGAGAATTTAGAGGAGTATGAAGATAAATAATTTATTAAGCGTGCACCAGATAATCCTCAACCAAAAAACAAACCATTTTTTTACCTGCCTCATAGGGTACTTTACAATTCTGGAAAATTAGAAATTTTACTAACCCCGTCATATGACCTGCTATATGCTAGTATATGTATATTGAGAGATATATTATTATTCCAGTTTTATGTTTATTTTGAAATGAAAAACGTGCCCATAAATACCCTACTGAAATAGCTCTATTTTCATCGTCACGATACCTTCTGGGCTCTTAAATGTCTGGATCTGCCTTGAAGGAGTAGTCCCCCGGGTCTATTTAGCCCTCGTTAGTAAGAAATAGTCCGTAACACTCGTAATAAATCAAACTAATACAAAAAGAAGAAACTAGAGATTTCAATGCTATACTAAAAATAAAATATCAGTCTATTCGGTATTTTTCAACATAGTTCGATGTGTAAAAAAAATTTTCTCTGACATAGTTATTAGTTTTATTAACGAATTTTTAACAATTATAAAAACAGGAACATGTGGTAATCAAATATTTTCAATAGGAACACAAAAATAATAATTTATAACAACAGAAATAAAAAAGGTTATATAAAAATTAAATTATTATAGTTTTATAATAAATTAAATAAATAAGACATTACTATTATTAAGAAAATTAAATGTTTCACACAAATCTTGTTCAGTAGTCTAAACTAAACTAAAGTCCTCGGCGCAACAGCACCTAGGGGGACAGGGCCTACGGTGCCAATATCCGTTTACGTAACCAAGAGCCCTGGGGTGTGAAGCATATATTCCTGTTAGGTGGACCTATGCGAACCCCCAGTGTTTAGTTCCCAGGCACGCTTGGTCGTCAGTTCATCTACCCACTGAAGGGATGAAAGGCTGAGTCAACCTTGTCCAGCCCGGGGATCGAACCTCGGACCTATGTCGTGAAAGCTCTACCTCAACTCCACTGGGCTTTGTTCGGTAGTCTATTATGTAATAATTATCAACTGAAAAAACAACTAATATGTCATACATTCTTTCCAGTTAGCATATATTTTTGTTAAACAACATTTTTGATAAATTAATGTTTAATTGCTTTGAATTTCTTTCGCATTTACCCAACATGTTAAGTTGACCACTTTAAAAAAATTATTATTTTTATTCTATCCTGGAAATACCGTTATTTCACCTTAGTATGTACCATGTTCACGAAATTGGAAAATATCACGAAATACCGGTATTCTGTATACAGATGTACCAGTATTGCAATACCAGTAGGAAAAACCTGTCTATTCTGACTTATCTGGATCAAAATAGTCCCTAATTTTGTGCTTGTGACTATTACTTCTTAGTAGTTAACGGAATATTCGTTAATTTATAGTAAATTTTTCTTGACTATATCAGTGAGCAAGTAGTTTAAGATAGCCTCGGTCCTGATACACTACCTGAAGATTCTAAGTAATTATCCTATTTTGAATATGGAAGCTCTATTTCTGGCGACATGACAAGTATGGAAATTAATCTTCCTTTTAAAAAAGTCAGACATCGAATCTTCATCGTCTTGACACTTTTTTTTCTTTTTCCACCGATTCATCAATACGGAATGGACAGTCGTCAAGCTGTCTGCCCATTCAATAAAGTGAAAAGGAAATCGCGATTAAATGCAGGAAAACGGACCCATGTTAATGAAAAGTTCTCTCTCTTTTTTTTCTTTCTTTTCTCATCTCGAGAAACTGAGTATCAAAACGCCGCTCATTAATGCGGGTGCAGTGACCGGTGACGTGTGTTGGTTGGTGACAGTTCCGAGTTTGTTTACACTGATATAATGCAGGTTGTGTAATGTCTCTTGAAGCCCATATTAATCTGAAGACAGTCTAAGGTCATAAAGTAAAATATGGGCTGACAAGACATCTTTCAGAAAATATATTGAAAGAACTTATTTTCATTGTATCGCATTTCATCAGCAATTTTAATTCATTAATGCCTAGAATCTCTTTTTAGGGACAGAATCTTAGGGAGTTTTAAAAAATAGTCTTCTTCAACTGACAAAAATATGTATCTTTTTAAAGTTACAACGTAGTTATAAATTGGTAAGAAATTCTTTCTAAAAGGAGTAGATCTTTTAATTTTATAATGAATCAAAAAAAGTATCGTTATAATGAACATTTTAAGTTTGAATGGTACTATGTGTTCTTAAGGTAAAAAAAAACACAATAAACATAGCTGATTTTAGTTGTACTTAGAAATAATGTTTTTAAGTATTAATTACACAGCACTTAATATTATATTAACAAAACTTAAATTTAGAATTTGAATTTGTGGATCAAGATAAATTATTTTTTATATTCGAACTCCCAACACTAATTTACACTAAAAATAGCGCTTGAAATTGAATGGTTATCACTTTTCTTTTTTTACGAATGTATAAGTCTGGGGAAACCGTTTTCCTCGTATATTCGTCTAAAAGTCACATTTTGCCTGAATGACCTATTCGAACATAATGACCTATTTTAGAACAAGGTACCAAGGCTATGAGAGAGGAAAAAACCGTTTTGTTAAATGCGAAACAGCCGTTATCCTCTTTAACCATTTCTAAACGATCGTTTTGTACGGAATCACGATACAGATATATGTTGTCATAAAGCTTTCTTCTCTTTATTTTGGATTCACTATTCAATAGCACGGCAATCCGTTGACCATTCGCTTTCAAAATCAAATTTTGCAATAGAGATGTATTGTTCTTAATATTTATTCTCCATAATAAATGGATATAGAGAAAATTTTGACTTCGAGATTTCCTGAATTTCGAAGTTCTGTATTCCCTATATACAAAAAATATTCCAGGAATTATGTCAATGTATAAGTGAACTCAATAGCTGCAAAATGTGCTTTCCTAGGTAGGTGAAATTTGGCAGGAGTTACTTAAACCATGTAGAACTACAAGAGAGTGTACTAGACTGTAATTCAGTTTTGGGAATATTTTAATAAAGTATAAAATAGTAACAGAGGTTCCAACAAGACACAAATATGCAATAGGATATTTATAAAAGTTTAAACATATATTTAAACATGATTATTGGTAGATACCAAAAGGAACAAGGGCTGAAAAACTAGATAGTGCTATCTTAGTCAGTGGCGTAAGCAGAATTTTTTCAAGGGGATGTTCATAATTTTCAAGAGGGGGTTCATAATTCTAAAAAATAATAATTTCAACTAAAATCTTTATTTTTGCCATTTTGTCTTAGCTCAAGGGGGTATTTAAACCCCTAAACCCCCCCTTGCGTACGCCCCTGATCTCAGTAGTGAGAATAGCATACTAGAATATTTAACAGTTCAATACAAGAGAGTGCTTAAAATATAAAGGAAGAGGTATGTGGGGGGTATGCTATATTTTTATCAATAATAGTAAACAGCGGAGAGTTTACACAAAAATAGTACAATTGTATCAAGCGTTGGGTCAAAACCGACAAAATAATAGGCATATTCTAGTAGGTAAAGATAATAAAACTTTAGAATAACATATCTTAATGCCCCAACTATGAGCATAGAAGAGTTTCATTGAAGATTCTAGTAAATGCGAGCACAAACATGTTTTTAAAAGTTGAAGTATAATTAACTCTTATTTATAATCTCTTTTTTACCTAACCACTTGAGGACCAGTACCTAAATTCTGAACGAATCGACAGTTCTGAAAACCGTTGCCGTTTAACGCCATCTAGTAATTAAATCTAGCATTTAAAAATTAAAGTAAAACCTTCCGATCTCCAATTACACATATAAGACGCTGGTGTCTCAATATCATCGCGTAGAGGCGATGCTGGACTGATCAAAGTGAAATCGCTACGTCGCGTATACGAGACGTTGCACGCGAACTGGCTAATTATTTTATTCGATATTCTGTGAACTTACTCTTCTGTGAAGCCAAGCAGGTGGCCTCCCACCTCATAAAACCCACATCAAAATTAGTTGCAGATTTGATTCCCAATTAAACCAGTCAGAGCTTCATCGGAAGGAATTTTTGGTTTTCTTCTAGTGTTAAATAATAAATACAAATTTTCCGCATATGCAAAAAATATTCAGGGAAGTACCTCTTTTTTCTTTCTATGGGTACTAACGACAAGTCTACCCCCATCCCACATGAAGCAACTAAAAATATAATTATAGAGATCCATAACCACAGTTGTAGATCATATTCGAATATTTATTTAATTATTTATTTATTACTGAAACCCTTGACTCTACATCATTGGCGCATATTCGAATATAAAATATTGTAGATTGCAGGAATGAAAGTAAAATTTAATTTTTAACTTACAATAATATTTTACACTTCCAATTACAAAATAAATTATCTATCTTTTAGTCGTAGAATCCCTGAGTTTAAATCTCACTGCTGGAATGGATGTTCTCGCCATTTGCAATCGGCTTTAAGAAGCAAGTCATGTTTTAAAGAGCAATCGTGACGCAAAATATTCATAACTCTAACTGAACAGCGAGAAAATACGGATTAAAATCCTGGAGGCTGAAATAAAAGAAAAATAATACTTCATTTATTCTCCTGATTCACAGTACCAGTTACAAAATAAAAGGTTGTGCCCTATCTTTTGGTAATAGAATCCAGAAGTAATCAACTTTAAGCAATAAATTGCAGCGTAATCAACACTCCTGTCTCAAAATATTGACTTTTGTTCTCTACACTAAACTAACAAAACCAATTAAAGAATATTTCTGAGCAAAACCGTATACTTCCTAATATTTCGGGAATTAATAAATATAATCTATGCTTAATAGCGTCAAGGAAATGTTCAAACTTTAGTTTTCAATAGACTCTCGTGAAAATTTAATAACCAACAAGGAATATATTTATGTAAACGTATTTAAAATCGAAAGGTAAATTAATAATTACTTTAATCAAATAGTAATCATGTTAAAATAACTTTATTTGAAAATGTTCGAACCGTTACATATACATTGACATAGTTTTATTGCGAGATTGTCCGTTGTACTCCTGAATGAAAGTTGGTGTAAACATAAAATCCATATTAAATATAAGGATAAAATAAGTAATTAGGAAAATAGTATTTTTTCTTTTCATACAAAATGTCAGTTATAATTCGCTTAAGAAGAGAATACGCAGATTATATTTTTAAACTATGTTGGTTATTTCAAAATTTACTCTGCATAATCCCCTATATAATAATAGCCAAAATTATCTGTCCGTCTGTCTACGAATTTATGATGTGGTTGGACCTGGTAGGGATAGAGGCATCCATATTGGATTCTTGATGAGTTAGGGCTAGCAAGACTCAAAATGAGTAACTTTTATCTTCTCCTACACTATCGATCGTGTTCTAAAATAAATTGATGTAAATATTCTATCACAACAAAAAATACAGTTATCTTTAAAATGTTCAAAATCCAACCCCTCTCCCTTTTCGAGCGTTTAATTCCATTATAACAAGCTCCATTTTAAGAGCATGCGATTAAATTAATCAATTTATCACACAATAAATATGTAAAAATAACATTTTTTCTAGCATTATGACATCATTCCTTTAACCATCTTATTTTAACCATTTTTTATTTTAAATTATTTAAATATCGTCTGCATTATTTTTATACGTTCTATCACTGAACTTAGATATGACGTAAATAATTTTCTTTTATATTTAACTTAAATAATAGATTATTTATATACGTGATAATTTTAAATTTAATCAGTGATTATTTTTTGTTGCAAGATAATTCTCAGCCGAAAAAGAAATCATTTTTTTACCTGCCTCATAAGGTACTTTACAGTTCTGGAAAATTAAAAATTTCGCTGATCCCGTAATATGACGGGCTATATGCTAGTTTTGTTATAATCTGTTTGAGAACATGACTGCTAACCTTACTTCGGTTTGAAGTATGACTATCCCTATTTTTCTTTAAGGTGACTCATTATACCAGAACCTGCTGATTTCAGGTGGCATCAAACGGTTCTCAGCCGAAAAAACAAACCATTTTTTTGCCTGCCTCATAGGATACTTTACAATTCTGGAAAATTAAAAATTTTACTCTTCCCGTCATATGAGGGGCTATATGCTAGTTTTGTTATAATCTGTAAGAGAACATGACTGTTAACCTTACTTCGATTTGAAACATGACTATCCGTATTTTTCTATAAGGGGGCTCCTTATGCCAATACCTGCTGATTTCAGGTGGTATCACACGGTTTTAAGCATGCTTGCCAATAGTATGATTCAAACCCGTAGACTCATATGCTGAAAATTAATGAGTGCCTTACCAATTTGTCCATTGTCGGCTTGGTTTGGTTTGGTTTAGAGCGCTAAGGTAAGCTGTTTTGCTACGTGAGGTTAGTGAGACTGGGATCTATTGCTTAGAGCTGATCCTGACGGCTACGAACATGCATACCAGGAATGGGGTCTGAAGCTCAAAACTCTGGTACCGACTAGTAGCTCCTACCTATTCGGCTCCATTCGGTCCATTGTAATATGATTTATCCGAATGATGGCCGATTAGTTAGGGTGCTGGCCTTCAGAACGGGAGTTCGTGGGTTTGAATCCCTCAGTGGCATGGATGTTCATAGCCTTTCGGAATCGGCTTTAAGCTGTAGGTCCTGGTCTCAGTAGCCCTCGTGTTACAAAAAGTAGACTGTAGCACTCCAAACCAAACCAAACCTAATATCATATGATATTGTTAGAAAAGTTAATTGTATGTTTCAATCATTTGTAAAATGCTAACATTTCTATTTCTAAAAGTATACAAAATTATTATAGGTAATAATTACGTTGCATTCTTGTTTTTAAATATTTCCATGTTAAAAAAATGGTTGTTACATCATTTTTTCTCCCCATTCCTATGATACTTTCTTTAGAAATTCAAGGAAATCAGAATACAGTTTAGAATGAGTTCCCAGTGAAATTTTGCCCGTCTAAAATTTCACTGTTGCCTTAATTACCTTGATATTTTGCAGTCTGAAACGGGTTAGAGATTGCCTGGCCTTAAACGAGCTCAATTCATATTCTTTTCAACGCGTGCTTTCGGCTCCAGCTGAAGAAAAAGATAAACAGATAAACAAGAAGAAATTGGGTCTCACGACTTAATGAGATAGGGGTGATATTTTTCTGAAGACTGGTGTTAATTGCTATAATTTCGCTGTGGGTTAAACCTTGGTCGACAATGTAGCTGACATAAGAGATCTCCTATATCCTGTTTTATAGTAATATTTTTCTTAAATGCACTGTAATTGTAATGAAATAAGATTATTCAAAATACTTCGGAAGCGTTGTTATGGTGGTTTGTTTTGAATGCAGTTTTATTTTGTTAAAGATATTTGGCAACAACCCTACGCATTAGAACTGAAATCATTAAGAATCACGATAATGATTTTTAAAAATGCGCTGTTATTGTAATCAAATCGTATTATTCAAACTACATCGGAATCGGGGGTATAACGATGTATTGTCAATAAAGTTTTATTTCGTTAAAGATATATGGCAACAACACTGTGCATCAGGACGCAATTCATTAAGATTCATATTAATAATTTTTAAATTATGCTGCGATTGTAATCGAATGGGATTATTCAAAACACGTCGGAAGTGGCTGCATGGTGATGTGTTTTGAATACAATTTTATTTCATTAAAGACACACAGCAGCAACGCTCTTTATCACGGCTAAACTCGTTAAGAGTCATGGTTACTTTACATATTTTTACGGGGTATGGATATTGTTGAAATACAACTGAATTAATTTAATTAAATATTTGGAAGATAAAGAAACAATAGTTAATTTTCTAAACTAATTATTTATTAACATAGAATTAAATTATCATTCTTGGTAGTTTTGTTCTACATACATTTACTTAATATTAAAATTACTTTTCTAGAGATTATCATAAAGGTTGTAATTTAGTGGCTCTAATTCCTGAAAGAACAAACTGCGCCAAACAAGAGGAAAATAAAAACAAAGTAACAGATAAAAAAGCAAAAAAACACAAAAGAAAGGAATTTTGAGGATGAAATAGAAGAAACAATAAAGTAAACGTTAAAAGCACATAAAAATTAAACAAACGGAGATAGTAAAATAGCAAATGTATACAAGATAGATTATTACTTTATAAGAAAATTAAAAAACAAAATTGAAAATTGAAATTATCATAAAGGATAAGACTTTAATACCACTTTTCCTCGATGCAGTCGAAATGTTATATCTCTTAATTTATGTTATTTTGCTGAAACCAAATAGCGTTATGTTAAAAATTCCATTAAAGATTTGTTTTACATTTAGAAAAATGGAAGCATCTAATTCCTCAAAAATTCTAGCCGTATACATAACTGGAGGAATGTTCTCTTAAAGAATTAAACCGACATTAAATTATTTTCCTCCTTTCCTCTCCTATGAAATTTTGCCAAGGTTTATGATCATATCCGTTGTTTTTCAAAAACTGGTTCTGAAAGCATGTTTTTTTTATACAAAACTTTTAAATTCGAAAACAGGTTTTCAGTTCAAAATAACATTTTTCTAGTTGTGATAACTTTTTGAAATAAATTATTTTTATTTAACATATTTTAGTAAATAATGCCTTGAGGCCAACAATTATGAAAGGGTAATAAAATTTAAAGCACAATTTGCATCCTATTATTATTACATTTGTGTGTTTGGAGTATCTACGAGGATTGGAAATTTAATAGTGGCAACATTGCTGTAATAAAGCTACGCAACAAAACCAAAGAATTCCGCGTATATAACACGTGAGCTACACGTTACCTCTCAGCAAAAAGACACGTCCTTACTGCGTCATACGAATGCGGAGTGACGCGAAGAACTGATCCTTGTATTAGCTTGCGGTCTAAAGTAAGTGTTGTTAGGACCTTTTTAAAAACAAGAACAACGAAAATGGATAAAAATTCAATGTGCCAGAGGTCGTACATCACGACAATGTCATCTAGGGCTTCAAGAGGCTTGCGGGGAATCTGCATTGCCTTACAGAACTGTAGCAAGATGGGTAAAAGCCTTCAATGAAGGGCGCCAAAATGTGACAGACTTGCATCAGCCAGGTCGTCCTAGCGTCAGCGATGCAGAAGTGCGTGCTGTTGCGGCAATAATGGACAGTGATCGATAACAAACGATTCGTGAGTTGGCCCGAAAGACAAGATTTGGGCATACGACTGTGCTGCACACTCTGGTGTAACACCTGAGCATGAGAAAAATGCTGCACTTTCTGAAGAACGCCCCTATCATTCTGCATGACAATGCTCGGTCCCAAAGAGCGCAAGCTGTGACTGATTTATTCAATTGAAGGGGCTTGGAAGTGCTTTACCATCCAACCTACTCCACAGATCTAAGCCCTTGTGAATTTGTCTTAAACCCTATGATGTAGAAACCATTTCGTGGTATTCGCTTCAAAACTGTTCCAGAGATTCTTGTGGCAATAGACCGGTCCATTCGAACTATCAACAGAACAGGCGCTGCTACAGGTGTTCTGCGGTTTCCACATCGTTGGAAACGGGTTATACACAATGCGTGCGACTGTATTGAAGGACAGTAAAACATGATTTATATATATAAATAGTTATATATATATAGTATTATATATATATATATAATATATATATATAATATATATATATATATATCCTAAAATGTGCCGTCTGTAAGAATACTTATATTGGCAATGAAGGAGTTAATTAAATTGAAGAGCAAAATTAAAAGTGCTTAACGTTTTACTATGTCATGTGTTTAATGATTTTATTTTTATAACTATTTTGAAACACTTTAAATAATCTCACAAAAAATAGATGCTTTTTCTGCTTACCAATTGTGAGTATAAATCGCTATATGTAACACTTTTATTTCTTTATCATTTTACATTTCTTAAGTTTATGGGAAGAACTAAATTTTCCAAATGTATTACTCATGAAAAGGAGTTTTTTTATTCAAAATTGTTGTTGTTATTCTTATAATGTACTGTAATCTAAAAATTCATAACGAAATAAATAAATATAACTTTCGATTAGAACTTTAATTACCGAGATTGGAGAGAGTACACGAAGTGATTAATCTATAATAAACTAGCTTCCATTATTTAAAATATCTTAACTACAATTACAATTGCCAAAAATTAATTAAAAATATTTAAAATAAACTCGGGTAAGAAGAATTTTTCAACGCACCTTTATAAGTTTTTTTCCCTAGCAGTCATTTATTTCATAAGCTTTTAAAGATTTTTTTCTCTGACTTCTTTCTTTCCAAATTATTGGATTATATCTCTTTATAATACTTATCTTTATACTCTTTCTTTATAACATAAAGAGGTGTCTAAGCAAAAAATCGAAGTTCCACTTTATTTTGCTCTATTGAATATAAGTGAAATTTATACAGAGTGGCAGATAAAACTAATAAAAAATTTCCCTCCATTTCTTTAATTTTTAGTGAATATTTTTTATAAAGAAAAAGCTAATTGTAGTTTAAGTATTTTAAATAATGGAAGCTATTTTATTATGGATTACCAACTTCATGCACTGTCTCCGGTCTAGGTAATTAAAGTTCTCCTAAACGAAAGTCATATTTATCTATTTCGTTATGGAATTTAGATAACAATATATTACAGCAATGAAAAAATGAAAAAAACATTTTAAAAAGAAAAAATAATTTAAAATTAATTTTTTCATAAACTTAAGAAACTTAAATTAAACAATTAAAAGCGATAGTATGAAAATTTATATTATTGTATGGATGCTTAAGGTAAATAATATTACTGTAAGAATAAAATAAGAAAATTTTAATCTAATATTGTTTTTTTTTTATTTGTAGGGGTTCTCTCTTTATAAAGAAAAATATTCTCCAAATTTAAAGAAATTGGGGGGAGGGGGGATTTTTATCTGCCACTCTGTTTAAATTTCACTTATATCCCTATTACGTATCAATAGAGAAAAAGAAAGTGGAACTTCCATTTTTCGCTTACACACCTCTTTGTGTTACAAAGAAAGAGTTTGATAAAGAGATATAAACCAAACTTTGGACAAAGAAAGTAGTTGGAGAAAGAATAGTTAAAAGCCAATGAAGTAAATGACTGCTACTGAAAAGAACTTATAAAAGTGAGCTTAGAAATTCTTCTCATGCCAGTTTATTTAAAATATTTTTTAATTAATTTTTGGCACTTGTTATTTATCGATTGTCGATAACTTTTATTGTGCTAGCTTAAAATACAAAGATAACGACGCAAAATCAATAGAAGTAAAATTATGATTTTTTTTTACTATTTCATAATATCGGAAAATTAATTTGTCTGATATTTTTATCGAAAACAGGCAGACATATTTTCCAATTAAAAGGTTCTGCTTCAGGAAGTTTTGTATTTTTATAAACAAGTGTGACTGATTTTTGTTTTAAACAAAGGAATGAATTTAAAGTTTGCTAAAACCCTAACCCCTACAAATAAAAAACAAACAATAATGTCAGATTAAAATTTTCTTATTTTATACTTACAGTAATATTATTTACCTTAAGCTTCCATACAATAATATAAATTATCATACTATCGCTTTTAATTGTTTAATTTAAGTTTCTTAAGTTTATGAAAAAATTAATTATAAAATTCTTTTTCTTTTTAACATGTTTTTTTTATTTTTTCATTGCTGTAATATATTGTAATCTAAATTCCATAACGAAATAGATAAATATGACTTTCGTTTAGGAGAACTTTAATTACCTAGACCGCAGAGACAGTGCATGAAGTTGGTAATCCATAATAAAGTAGCTTCCATTATTTAAAATACCTAAACTACAATTAGCTTTTCCTTTATAAAAAATATTCACTAAAAATTAAAGAAATGGAGGGAAATTTTTTATTAGCTTTATCTGCCACTCTGTATAAATTTCACTTATATTCAATAGAGCAAAAGAAAGTGGAACTTCGATTTTTTGCTTAGACACCTCTTTATGTTATAAAGAAAGAGTATAAAGATAAGCATTATAAAGAGATATAAACCAATAATTTGGAAAGAAAATAGTCGGAGAAAAAAATCTTTAAAAGCTTATGAAATAAATGACTGCTAGGGAAAAGAAGTTATAAAAGTGGGTTGAAAAATTCTTCTTAAACGAGTTTATTTTAAATATTTTTAATTAATTTTTGGCAATTGTTATTTATCGATTACCGATAACTTTTATTGTGCTAGTTTAATATATTATAATAAATAATGAAGCAATATTAGACTGACAAGTGACAAGTGTGACTGACTTTTGTTTTATATAAATGAATGAATTTAAAGTTTGCTAAAACACCTACAAATAAAAAATCAATAAAATTAGATTCAAATTTTCTTTTTTTATTCTTACAATAATATTTTTTCATTGCTCTAATGTACTGTAATCAAAAATTCCATAACGAAATAAATAAATATAACTTTCGTTTAGAAGAACTTTAATTACCTTAACAGGAAAATAGTCTAATCCATTATAAAGTATCTTCTATGAATTAAAATATCTTAACTACAATTAGCTTTCCTTTTATAAAGAAAACAATTCCATAAAAATGAAGGAAATAGTAAACAATTTTACATTAGCTCTACCTACCACTCTGCATAAATTTCGTTCATAACCAAATTGCGTACAAATTTAGAATCAATAGGCATTGGTGGACTAAGGCTGAATAAAGCGCGCAATAGACAACATTGGAATTCCGGGCCCATGTTTCAGTCGTGAATCATACTTTGCGTTTGGTAGTTTAGTTTTAAAGCATATAGTATGTAGTTCTATTTAATTATAGGATTCCAAGAAAAAAAGGAAAAAAATAATATATATGTACAAAAATTAAATAAATATAATTTATTAAAACAAACAAGCAAACAAACATAGAATAGTTTCAAACACAAATGCTGTTTCTGGAGTTTGAGCAAGTGAAATTTGTGAAAATAGTGACGATTGTTGTAATTGTTCCCCATCTACAGTTAAAAATTTGTCCAACGATCTTTTCATTTGTTTTGCCACTTTATCTTGATCTGCGTTTCGTTTTCTTTTTTCACTTCCATTTAAGAAAGTAGAAAATGATCGTCAATTAAATTTATTTTTACTCAATATCACAATCACAAACAAAATCACAATTTGTGGTATTTTATATTATATATTGTTTTAATTAAATAGTGTAATGCTTTTATAAAAACTTACATTTTTATTTTAGGAATTCCAGAAAGTATTAACTATGAATCCAAAACAATCTATTTGAAATCAAGTCTAGGTACTTAAATCTTAATTGCACATTTTCAATCAAAACTCATATAAGATGCAATACGTTCAGGAGACACTGATTTTTATTAGCTACGTTTGACTTTTGAAACACGTGCTGATGTGCATAGTAAATGCTTGATATTTATTTACACACATCGACGCTCGCAGGCGTCTATGCATAAGCACGGGAATGCTCGTTCACACTTGTCGACTTTATCAATCAACGATTCGACATAATTTGAATACGTTTCAGCAATAATTATGAATATCACGTTTTTCGGTTAAATAAAAATTTTAATTAAAAACCTAATCTTCGGGTCCCAAAAATTACGGGCCCTAGCACGTGCCTAGGTTGCCTAGGTCAATAGGGAAAAAGAAAAGGGAACTTTAACACTTAGACATTCCTTTGTGCTTTTTAAGAAAAGGTTTGATGATGAAATATAAGCAAACACTTTGGACAAAGAAGATAATTGGAAAAAGAATCTTTAACCCTTTAACTGTCAAGTTATTTTGATGTTTGGGTACACAATTTGTCAAATTTTTTATTGCAACACTCAAATGTTTACTACAAAATAAATTATACTTAGTAGTTAAAAATTTATATTTTGAAGTACATGATATATATTCAGGTATAACAATACGATGCATTAATAAAAAATTACCCCCAGTATTACTCGGGCGTGACATTTTCGAACACCAGTGCTGTGCCCGAGATTATCTCGGGCATGACAGTTAAAAGGTTAATAGCCAATGAAGCAGAGCTTCGAACCGTAATTCTTTTTCGTTCTGGCTCTACTAAATAAAAATATATCTGTTCAATTCCTGGTTTCATTCCACCAAAAATAATGGTTTTCGGTGAAGTTCGAATAAATAATTTTATTTCATGTATATTCTTATTTATACTAAAAATATAATTTATCATAAACAGAAATGTAATTATATTAAAATTTAGAAAATTCTATTCTTTTTTTTAATTGGTATATTATGTGAAATGATATAATTAACCCGCATGGACGATACAAGAGGTAATCAGAGACAACACCTGTGTCCGAAGGTGTTGGCAGAGAACAGCGTGCATTGGCATTGTTATCCATTATCAAAATCGCTTTTCGTAACTGAATATTCAACGGAATTAAATCTGTCTTCTACAAATAGATTCATGGGAAACTGAAATAAAAAAGTATTAGTGGACATCAAAACACGAAATCGAGAAGAAATGTACACGAAAGGACCACAATTATATGGTTAACGTTAAATTAGAAAATATTAATTAGTTAGTTACAGTAAGAAAATGGCTGAAAATATATCAAACCGATATTTATTTTAGTTCAGTTCCGGTTTTCGCTCCAACCAAGATAATTTTCGGTTTTCTCTTTACGGTTCAATTTTGGTTCGAAGCCCTGCAATGAAGTAAATGACTGCTAGTGAAAAGAACGCATAAAAATGAGCGTCTATCATCTTAATTTATCTAAACCATTTTCTTTTAATTAATTCTTAACACTTGTTATTTATCGTATTATTGTAACTTTGATAATTTTTATTGTGCTAAGTTAAAATACAAGGATAGTGACGTAAAATAAATAGAAGAAAAATTGCTAAAACATTTTTACTGTTCCATAATATTGGAAAATTACTTCCTTCCTCCGATATTTTTTTCGAAATGAAAAATATTTTATTTCGAATTAAAATATTCAGCTTCAGAAAGTTTTGTATTTTTCTTAAAACAGCTGTGGCTGATTTTTGTTTTTCGGGAATGTGCGAACTTAAAAGTTTACTTAAACTAAGTTTTGCTAATTTATTTGAAACTTTAAAAAAAAGTAAGAATACAGAAATATTTTTTCTTTTATCCTTACAGTAATATTACTTACCATTAGTATCCATACAATAAAATAAATTACCATACGTATCACTTTTATACCTTTAATTTATATTTCTGAAGTTTATGGAAAAACTAAATTTTACATCATGTTATATTTTATGACAATGAATTTTTGTTATTTCAAAATTGCTTTTATTATTCATTTGTACTATAACAGGGGTGGCCAAGCTCCTTGATAATCCGAGCCATTTTGCAAAATTTGAAATTTTTCGCGAGCCTTAATTAAATACGTATTTAAAAGGTATGCAAAAAAAGGTATTAAAATTTTTTTTACAGAAATTATATTTATTGAATGTCATTTGTAAGTTCTTCATCCTTTAATTTTTCAAGGACATTTTTGAATTGTCGATGATTTTTTGCTTTGGTGTGAATGTAATTTACAATATGTTGCACTGTTTTCATAACATCAGGATATATTAAATATTTTGTAACGAGATGCTCTCCGTGAATTATGCAATGAATCGCTATGAATTGTGGAATTTGAGAATCGTCTCTTAAAAGCCCAATAAGACCGATTTTTTTACCCAGCATTGCCGGACCTCTATCAGTTGTAATAAATTATTGAAATATAATAACACAAAAACGAAAAGGACACTCGGGTACATTTATCGAGAGCCACAAAAAAATCTTTTAAAGAGCCGCATGTGGCTCGCGAGCCGCAGGTTGGTCACCCTGCTAACCTTAACCTTAAAACTTCTATAATCTTACCGTAACTCCTATAACCTTAAAATTTCTATAAATTTGAAATAAGTATAATCTTCATTTAAGAGGACCTTAATTACCTAGACCAGAGGATAGACAAAAAATGGCTAGTCCATAATAAAGTAGACTCTGTTATTTCAAAGTAAATATCTAGCTAGAAATATCTTCACATTATAAAGAAAATAACTCTTTAAAAATTCGATAAAATAAATGGGGATAAACTTTATATTAGCTCTACCTACTGCTCTGTATAAATTTCACTTATGTCTGAATTACGAGTACATTTACTATCGCTAGTGCAAAAGAAAATGGAACTTCGATTTTGGTTTAGACACTTCTTTCTGCTATAAAAGAAAGAGTTTGATGAAGAGATATAAAGTAAAACTCTGGGCAAAGAAAGTAGTTGGGAAAAGAATCGTTAAAAGCCAATGAAGTAAATGACTGCTAGTGAAAGGAACTTATAAAAAGGCGCTTAAAAATTTCTTATCATCCCAGTTTACTCTATTTTTCCTTTTAATTAATTCTTAGTACTTGTTATTTATCGATTGTCGATACCCTTTATTGTTTTATCTTAAAATACAATAAAAATGATCAATGGAAGTGAAATTATAAAAAAAAAGTTGTGATGTTCCTTAATATTGGAAAACTAATGCGTCTGATATTTTTTTCGTAAAAAAAAAGATATGGTTCAAATTAAAATATCTCTACTTGAAGAAATTTTGTATTTTTTATAAACAGGTGTGGAGAATTTTACTTTTTGATCAATGAACAAATTTAAACCAAAATCTTCTTCAAATTCAAAAATAAGAATATTAGGTTATTTTTTATTTCTATCCTTACAATAATATTTGTTTTGTTTTGTTTAGATATATATTAAATACTTGATATTACAAAATATATTTTATCATAGTTAAATTCATAACTAGTTACTTTGGTAATTATATATTAACTAGTAAGTCGAACTTACTTATGAAGAGCTTGAAGGAACTGCGATATGACCCGGTGCTCGTAAAAATAGGTTCAGGAAAATACATAAAAATTCATTATTACTGTTTCATATATATTTACTTTATTTATTTTATACATATGTACATTGTACAGAAGCTGGTTAATTGTCTTTGGAATGTCTTATTGTCTCGTTCTTGTGTAATTGTTCCTCGGAGAAGACTCACAGCCTGAAAAATATTGTAGCCCTAAAAATATTGTAGCCTAAAAATATTGTAGCCATTTGTAGCCTTAGATTTGAAAAAAAAAATTTTTTTCTTAGCAGTCGAAAGCTCGAGTGCTTCAGTTAAAAATTCTTCACATCCGTCCTTATCATTATCGCTTCCATTATTTGTTTATCTCCTTTATCTTTAATTTTACCTACAATATCATCGGGCGCACATGTCACTGAAGACATGTATATATTGGCGTTTACAAGTATACAATTTTTAAATTCTTCATTAATCATTTTCAACGTTTTCCAAGTCGTCTAAATTTTCTTCCTCGGGATTCGCCATTCTTAAGAAATGTCCAATCTAGCATTTTGGAAGCAACTGGTAATGAATGTTGATGAAACATTTTCACAAAAGTATCACTCGATATACGGGTTTGTTCGTTTGAATTTAGTTAACCTCCAATTGCCTTAGCATTGTATAACCGAGAACAATAAATCCGCATTCTTGTTTATTCAATACTCGTTATATACGAACTGTAAGTGTAGCATTCAACTTAGAACTTCTTATAATTTACTATTTAAGGTAAGGTGACAGGTAAAGTGTGTTTAAAAATCAGATGAATTAAAATATGTATAAAATACTAAAATTTGCTTAAGTTTGTTAAATACAAACCGTTTCGCATCCATAAAAAAACACTGTAAAAAAACTTTATCTAGTGAAAGGTATATATATATATATATATATATATATATATATATATATATATATATATATATATATATATATATATATATATATATATATATATGTGTGTGTGTGTGTGTGTGTGTGTGTGTGTGTATATATATATATATATTATTTTTTAGATTATATTATTAAATCTAGAACCTGGTGATAACCTTTTAATAACACAAACGTGGCTGAAATAATATCAAAATAAGCAGAAATATTTGCTGTTTGATTTATGAAAAAACTAGTAATTTAACTGAAATTTTGCAATCCTAATGATTTTCATATCCCTTGAATTGAATTCGTTCATTTCTTTTACGTTTTTAAGTTATCATAAATATAACAAGGTTATTTGAGTACCTTGAACGGTTTTCTACATAGTAACCACTATCTCCTTATTAGATTTGGTTTGGAGTGCTACGATCTACTTTTTTGCAACACGAGGGCTAATGAGACCTGGGCCTACTGCTTAAAGCCGATTCCGAACAGCTACTAACATTAATTGCGCTAGTGGGGTTCGAATTCACTAACTCCGGTAGAGAAGATCAACGCTCTAGCCATTCGGCCATCGTTCGGTCACTTATTTTCATTAAATATTTGAAGCTTAAGTGTAGCTATGCATCGTTAAAGAAAAAGTTGCTAGTAATTCATTTCCGATTAATTTCAATTAACAGCATAAATAAAATAGCAGAGAAAAAAGGGATGTAAATGGCAAAATTAAATTTGTGTGATACTAGTACATAGTTCTCGAAATACAGGTAATTCTAGAATTTTATCATATATATTATATTTTATAAACGAGTCCTATATGTATGTGTTAAATTAGATATCAAATATGTGTTTCTCTCATGATTTGCCTTAGATACTTTCAAATTTTCATTTCTGTCACTTCTCTTTACTTCTTGGTGCCTCATATATCAGTTTTAAAAAATAAATAAACCTTTCACTTTTTAATTATAATCTATCCGCAATCGATAACTTGACAATCATGGTACAATTTTTCACCTTATACCACCATCAAAAGCATACAAAAGAAATATTTTATTAAACAAACTGCATCGGAATGGCGTAGTTCTATTGGCACAGAATCAATTTAAAGTTTTGTTACAATTCCCTGGATTGTAGTTTCACTCGAAGGATCTGCATCGCTGATCTGCATGTTAATGAATTAAATATAAGTTAATTTCCCTCCGCTTCCATTTCAGCACTTTCCCCGCAGTTTTACTCTTAACTGCTTTCGACATTTTCAAAGTTACTTAAAATGTTGCACGCGTAATTCCCTCGAAAGAAATTCTGTATGCCTTTTGGTATTTGATTTCTTTATTTGTCTTCTTGCTTTCTGAGTATTTACTTTCGTGATTTCTTACTTTTGAAAAGGAGAAAAAGCAAACATTGCCATCTACTGTAACGTCCGCTCAAAATGTATTACCATCCGTTTATTTTAAGTAAAATTACTGGCAAGCTTTATGAGCTTCTGGATTCCAGTGTGATAGTGATTTGTATTCTAGAATCCTAATTTCTTTTTCCTATGTAAAGATATCCCTGTATCTCTAAACATTCGTTGACATTTTAGATTTCTTCTCATTTGTTATTTAGTCTTAGATTTACAAACTGAATTTTGCTTCATTGGGTAAAACTATTTCTGTACATCGAATTAACCCTTTAACGTGACGCTCGAGTTAACTCGAGCTCGCTAAACTGGCCAAACTGTACACTCTCGAGATAATTCGCTAATGTTGCTATAATTTTTCACACTCGAATCCAATTGAGATTTGAAAATAACAATGTGAAATCAAAAGAAAAACAATCGTTATATTGATATTTATCATTTACATGGGATTGTAAGCTATAACACTTACTTATTCAATTATAAAATATATTTTTTTTTTCAAATAAAAAAAATGTATAAAATTTTTTTTCAAAATAATAATGTTTATTCTAAAAAGGGAATTCGAAGAAAAGTCTATGTGCCTAGAAAAATTACAAAAGTCGACTATTTTCAGCAATGTTATCAAAATCCAAAATTGCAATAAAAATTTTGATTATTTTTGTATTTTTGTAATTTTTTTTTGGCAAGACAACATTCTAAATTGTGTTTTTTACATTAAAAAATTGATTTTTTGACCAGTATTTTAAAAAAACTGTGCATTTTGGGGTTAAAATGCACGGTGACAATTTTTTAAATTGACATTTTTGCATATTTGTGTATTATTTGTTTTCATCTATTATGTTACAAAACCATTACTTCCATTTCCTAAACTTGAGAGATCTAGC
The DNA here is from genome assembly GCA_032207245.1 of Pardosa pseudoannulata. NCBI lineage: Eukaryota > Metazoa > Arthropoda > Arachnida > Araneae > Lycosidae > Pardosa > Pardosa pseudoannulata. The sequence continues at coordinate 76,651,562 of CM063506.1, read as the reverse complement.
ATATTTAAAAATGCACTAGGATTCATATTGAGATAAAGAGTCCCTCTTGGGAGTAAAACTTCACCTTTATCCCTACTTTCGTATATTTTTTAGCAGCATAACTTTTCTATTATCTAAAAGACATTGTACAAATTTTCAAATGTGGTAAATTGCGCGGCTGATAGAAAACTTAAAACATGTAAGAGGCATAGTTATTGGTAAATTGTACTAATATTTTTATTGCAGAATTTTAAATTCAGAATGACATATAAAGGAATAAGAATATTTAAACGAACCTTAAAGCAATAAAAATGGAGTAATATAAATACCCAAAAGGCGTTACAGAGAAGTTCAGTGAATAATTGGGGCACCTAGAAACAATAGGTTGTCGGGAAAAAAATAAAAGTTTTATATAAATAAGGTAAAGAATAGACAAGACATATATTCATAACACATATTTACATACATAAAACATATAATTACAATGACATTTTTCCTAAAACATGTCATAACGTTTGAAATAATATTGCAATTTATACTTTAGATATTTACACATTTATACTTAGCTTATACTTAGCAATTAATACTATACGCAATTTATACTTGCAATTTATACTTAGCTTATTTTAATTTATACTTTAGATAAATGCATATGAAACACATCCTCGAAAACATTAATTCGTATCATAAAGTTTGAAGATACAATATTTGAAGTAAGCTGTTTATGCTGGAAATCTGAAATATATTTTACTCCATGTCGTTAAAATGTTATATAAAGTGACCACAAAGATTACTAAACCATTATAACCTCGGATATATTATTAAAAAATCTATTGAAATTATAATTTCAATTAAGACTGTGTTATTTTTGTAACTTTAAGCGTGATTGGGGACACTAAAACTTGTACCTCCGGTAATTTAAATGGATTATTTCAATTTAGATGAAATATTAAATATTTTCGGTTTTAATCGATATAGAGACCAAAGCAGACTTGTTTTAGGAAACTATCTAAAAGCTGTATACAATAAGATATTTTTCTTTAATGAAATTTAGGTTATAATGATTCTTACTCCATTTTAACTATGGAAAAAATGTATCCTGTAATTTTATAAATGGGAATAGAGTTCTTGATATCTTGGTATCTAGATATCTTGGGTAAGTGCTTATTGATAATATTCAGTTCACGGCTGAAGAGAAATCACGGTATGGAATTGATAGAAATATTAATGGGTAGATTAATTATAAAGAAAGTATTTTCCCTTTAGACTCGCTTAAATATGCAATAACGGTTTACTTATGTGAACAGAGAGTATTCAAAATAAGTAAACAATGATATCACGAAATTTCTACTCAAGTCGAATTACAAAATACCCAAGAGCACTCACGATAAAACTTTATTTCGTTGTAAAAAGTAAAAAAGAAAATCTTCCTATAGAAAAATATAAGAAAACACTCCAACTAAAGTTTTAAAAGTTGTATAAACGACAAACAAAAATTAACACTCCGCTGACGTTTTATATCTAAACTTCAGGATTAAAGGGAATCGGTAATCGATTACCTTAATCGATTTTAAATAATCTATTCGCCTCTTTCGATTACGATCCATAAATCGAGAAAGCTAGAACTTCCAATGGTTAACACATTGTATTCGGGACACGTACTAGTACGTTTTCTGACGATTGATACTTAAGCGCGGGTCACGTACTAGTAAGGGTTAGTGTAACAACAGGGTTTGTTTGTGGGTACAAAAATAACGGTATATACAGGAAAAAGAAGCCAAATGTTCTTGTCTACTACATAGATTCTGGAAAACTTAAGACAAATGAAACTAGTTTCTACATCAGTCGATGAGGAACCACAGAACGGAAAGGTTGATAAAAAAAAATCAAAACTGATTATTGTGATATAATTTACACGCAAAACGACCTCTCCCGGTAGAATTCCGCTGTGAAATGTACCCGCACACAATATGTTAAAAATCTCAAGTAGTATCCACATAGGCTGTAAGCAGGGCTAAGAAAAAGACGGTTAGATATATTTTACTCCTTTAAAAAATAGTTTTTTGAAAAAAAGTGACAGCAATGAGTGTATGTACAGTTGACTCCACTTAATGTGATCGCGGTTAATGTTAGCAGTCGCTTATTGTTATCGAAATTACTTGGTTCCGCTTTTCTCTATTAATTTGTATGTTAAAATTATCACTTTATGTGATCGTTAATCAGTTAATGCTATCAGTTTTCGAACCTCATTTCAACTGTGAAAGGAATATTCACAATATATTCAGAAGAAACCCATTCTTTTCTTTTCCTTCGCTGTTGTTTGAATTTCCGAGAATTCTCCTCTTCCACCTAGGGAAATGGGGAATGAACAAAGGAGTGGGAAATTACACGTTCCTGGAATTTTTCAGAAATACGCACACCCTGCTGGTGGTCAATGGTTGTCAGATAAGCAATTCGGCAACACATTCTTATCGAAACTGAGAAGGAGCGTATGCACATTTTATGCCTTGCTCGCTTACATGCAGCTTGTCGATATGGAAGCCAGAAAGCGAAATGATTTAACATTAAAACAAAAGATCGAAATTTTAAATCGTTATGACAAGTTGATTATGATTACGAACAATTTATCAATGAGCTTCTTAGAAAAAATTGTAGACAGTCAACAATTGAACAATATTTTTAATTATGTATACAATTCTTATGTTTTAAAAGATAATATACAATACATAAATATAAGGTGTGTTTTTTCAATTTGTTTTGAAATTTAGTACCTGTGAATTAAAGGAGGAGAGATATCGTTTATTGTTATCAATCGGTTATTGTTATCAAAATCACGGTGTCCCAAACTGATTACCTTAAGCAGAGTCCACTGTAATTTTTTCTTCCGATCGTTTTGTAAACGGAAAATGTAGAACGGGAGTGCAATCTGGCAATTTCTGGAATCCAAACAATATTGAAATATACATATCTCTTTAATTATTTTTCTTAACCTTTCAGAAAGTTATTTATCTATTTTTATTTTTTAATTTTGTATGTATATTCTTTAACATTTAAAATGCATGATTAGTCATGAATCCAGAAATGTTTTTTCTAACACACGGATTTCCAGCTATTTTCAGAAACTAAAAGAAGTAAACATTTCTTTTGAACAAAGTATGCATATTGTTTACTATTGGTATCTCAGTCCAACTTGAAGCATTTATTGGAAATTAACCGAATTTGCAAATACCACACATAATCGTGCATAAGGTTTCCAATGTGGCCTTCAAGCACTTACAAATTACACTTAGTTGTTGGATATACCTTCAGTAAGCTCATTAACTATGATTAATTTTTACTACTCTGGGTGCTAAGTTTTCTTTCTGCATCTGTCTAGTTCCTAAAAAAAGGTTTGCGAAGTGAAACCAATAAAAAGATAATATATTTCAGGAAAAAACAGGGAGGCGTCGGAACTCGTTAAGTGGAATGACTCAGACAGACTGCTGATTTTGACCCACTTTCTTAGAGTTTGCTAATTCCGATGTCTGCACCCTGTCCCTCCTACATGTTGGTCCGTCTTAAAGAGTTTATATATACGACGGTAAATGATAAATATTCATGCTCATAAATTAATATTTCTCTGAAATATCTATTACGAGTTACTCGGAACTTTCGCTTTATTTATTTATCACTCATTAAGAATAATGAATGATACTTCAGAATGATACATACATATATTAAAATTTAGGAAATAATTTAATATGAAAATACGTCTCAGTCAGTCAATACATTTAGTACAGGCAATTAAATGCATTTATAACTCTAAAATTGTTTTCATTTTTGCAATTTTGAAACTGAGTTTTCTCCAGTTTTTCTCAATAATGTTTTACATCACACATAAAAATTATTTTAGATGTGGAGTGTGACTGACTTTTTATTTCAACTCTAAGGCAAATTATAGCAAAATTTACGATTTAAAACGTTTTTAAAAACCTAAAAGCATCCAATACAGCACTAAAAATGAAACTGAGAGATTCTGGAACAAAAGACAGCACCCAACACTTGAAAATCTTATATAGAGAGAGTGTACGTGTGTTTGATTTTTATGCAAATCTGCATAGTCGTAGAGTCAGCAAAATTTGAACAGGCATTCCTTTTATAGCCAAAGGTTACAGCCGATATTAAATCACTTCCACAAATCCTATCACGTGATATACAATATAATGGATATTAATGTTGAAAGTTGACGACAGATGGTGGATAAAAGTGCTCCATGTGTATCCTCTTTACGTACAATATTGCTATTTTTTTACAGAATGTCTCTTAAAATAAAACTTAGTTATTCCCATAAGCATTCGTGCAAAATACAGTAAAAAAATAATCGAAAAATTATCTATATTTCCCGTATAACATATCTTTAATAAAATTTTTGAGATCAGTATAGACAATTTTTTACTGATCAAAAAAATTTAATATATATATATATATATATATATATATATATATATATATATATATATATATATATATATATATATATATATATATGTATATATATATATATATATATATATATATATGTATATGTATATATATATATATATATATATATATATATATATATATATATGTAATATATCAAAATTATTTAACTTTAATATTTCCTTAAAAATCTCCTCTCTCTCCCATTCTAATTCCTTAAAATCTTTTTCCCAGCCTCTAAATGTCTTAATCAAAGGAGTGTCTTCGACTTAAAATTCTTTCGATACAATTCCCAAAGCTTTCTATCCTATAGATGTAAATTTTCTGTTTATTCAACACGTTTTCCAGCTGTCGCCGGCAAATGGCTCCGCGTTTTTCCCTGATCTTAACACTTAATTCGCTGAGTAAGTTTCTCCTACATTGGGAATATTCTTTCTGTCTTCGCTCTTGAGTGCACCTCTGTTCGAGCAGAGTGATTTTTGTGTCTTTCTTTTGTCTGTCGTTGACTAGTAAAGATGTCCGTTTTAACAGCTCTAAAATAAAGTTTTAATTAGACTTGTGCCGTTCTCTTTCAATGGCCCGACTGCATCGTTATTATTGCTAGTTGATTAGGCTTTTCTTTGCCTAGTAGTTCGGGCAAGTAAAAAGAATAGGGACTACATAATAAAACATATATATATATATATATATATATATATATATATATATATATATATATATATATATATATATATATATATATATATATATATATATATATATATATATATATATATATATATATATATATATATATATATATATATATTCGTTTTAAGATGTAATCCTAAATACAAAAGTATGATTTTCTACGGTTAATCGTTTTTCGTTCATTCCTCACAGTATTAATACACGTTTTATTGAATTTTTTCATTATAATGAGTGCAAATTGCTATCAAAAAGGGTGGTACATATCTAGATATTATGACAGCCTTACATTCATAAATTTCACTTTCAACAATTAATCGTTTACGAAATATGAGAATTACATTTGTACGTATTTATTTCAAGACTAACCTAGACGAAACCAGTTCAAGAAATTTCAAAATGGATGTTTAAAGTTTCAAAATTAAAGTTTTCTTGAAGGTATATATAGATATAGCACTGAAATTTGTCAAAAATTATAGAGGTATAGTGAAAACTAGGGTATTTCCGTTGGAATTTGAACACTGAAATGGTTTTTATTACTTTGGACAAGGATGTTAAAAGATCAGATATGAATATAGTCTAAATAATTATAATCATTTGTTATTTTAAAACTTTTAAAAGGTTATTTTTCACCATAAATTCGGTAAACAATTATACTGCAAGATTTATAATTTAAGATTTAAGTTCTAAAATTTACAGAAATATGGTTTGAGTAATAAGGAAAAAAAGAAAACATATTTTTATACATATACTAGCTTGAAGATCTCGAAATCTGTCTGGCATGTGCGATTGACGGATAGAATTAATATATCTAGGTAGAGGATGCACAGTGTCTTTGAAAATGCATTTATCCTAATGGTCGAATACTCATAATATCTCCTGTTAAGGTAGTTAGTATGCCATAAGGTAAATATTAATGGAAATGAATGGGGGAAAATACAGCATTTTCCTCAAAAAACAATTCTTAATAATTACTACCATACTTATTTTTTATCCACAATTTTGAATTTTCCGCAAGATAAGTGATTGACAATGATTTATAGCAATAAGTTATTAGGGATTATTATATTAATGTCACATGATAAACTGTTTTTATTTTTCAGTAAATTTTAAAAAACACAAATTAATTTAAGCAGTAGTAAAAGATTATCTTTAAGCTACTAGCTGCTTTGCGACCAGCCTATGGTCTGGGTATACACAACTCCTGTTTGCTTAAGGGTCATGTGATGTATTAAAAATAATTTTGCACGTTATTTTAATTACGAATATATTACAACAGGTAAATGTACTACATTTACTTTGTACTAGAACCTTTGTACCAGTGGAAAAGTAAAGTTTGTTTTATACAGTGGACTCCGCTTAAAGTTATCAGTTTGGGACACCGTGATTTTGATAATAATAACAGATTGATAACAATAAACGATAGCAAAATTAGATAAATTTACCTCCTCCTTTAAGTTACACTTACTAAATTTCAAAATAAAATGAAAAACACATCTTATATTTATGTGCTGTATATTCTCCTTTAAAACATATGAATTGTATACATAATAAAAACATTGATCAATTTTTGACTATCTACAATTTTTTCTAAGAAGCTCATTGATAA
>CM063506.1:76597326-76639826 GCA_032207245.1 Pardosa pseudoannulata | reverse complement strand
GTTACAATCACTACTATCCATTTTTACTTTTTGATCTATTAAAAATATCGTAATCATTAAAATTTTCGATCACGAAATATGGATATATGTAAAAAAATTCACACTTATGTATGACCTTAAAAATCATTTCTAATATTAAGCTTATCTAATTCTGATCATGAACGAACGCCAAAACGTCAAAACAAATTACTTTTCTAGATAAATCTAAATCAGCATGTTACTCTAATTCGGTAAATATGTACTGTATTTATTATTGTGTAACGCACACTTTAAAACAAATTTAGGGCAACTCCTCAAAGTTCGCATTATATATGGAATATTTATTTAAGACTTCCTGTAATCAATCAATATTCACTATATAATAATAGCCTAAGTTATCTGTCCGTCTGTCTTTGAATTTATGAAGCGGTTAGACCTGGAATGGATACAGGCATCCATATTGGATTCTTGATGAGTTAGGGTTAGCAAAATTCAAAGTGTCGTCTTTAAAACCTTCGAAATCCACCCCTTCCCACCTTTTTGAGCTTTTAATGCCATTATATCAAGTCCCCTTTTAAGAGCAGGTGATTAAATTTACCAATTTTTCACATAATAAATAGGTAAAAATAACATTTTTTCTAGCTTTATGACTTTACTTGTTTTAACCATCTTATTTAATCATATCTTATTTTAAATTATTTAAATATCGTCTGTATTATGTTCATACGTTTTATCTCTGAACTAAGATATTACGTAAATATTTTTCCTTTGTATTTGGCTTAAATAATAGATTAGGTACATATGTGATAATTTTAAATTTAATTATCAATTATTTTTTGTTGCAATGAAAATTTTATCACCGGTATCAACAACTTTTCATAAAAGTCTAGGAGTCTATTTTAGAGACTAATAAATATGTAGAGTTTAAGTTATATAACTTTCAAAATTAAGAAGTTTGTTCGTTTGTATATTTGATTTTTATACATACCCACATGGTTTGTTATCGATTCGCCAAATTTTAGACATCATTCATACATACCGCCAAAAAATCACTGTCAATACTAAAACCTCGGCTGTTCATCCTATCATGTATTATGACAAGATAAATTAATGTTGGCAACTAACATACGGCCAGTAAAGTTTTTTACTAATCCCGTCATATGACGGGCTATATGCTAGTATGTATGAATAACAACAAATATTCAAGGAAAAAAAATAAATGTAAAAATCTTATTCAATAGAAATATTGCCGCATCTATATTACTATTTAACTTGTTTTATACACAATGGTTAACTTTAAACATCAAATGTTTCACTTGAAGCACAGCTTCCATTTTGTGTTGCTTTTTGCTGAACTTGCAACTTACATGCCTCAGTACAACAAGATCTGTTCTCCACGTTACCTTCACGTTTTCAGATACACTCTTTTCTTGTAGAAGAAATTGGACTAACAAAAATACAATTGTTCATATAACACCCCCTGGAAAAGGGGTTCATATATATTTTTCAGTTTCAGATCCCACGGTCTTCACATTGTAGACTGTATATACCGTTATTTTTGTACAAACAAACAAACCACGTTGTTACACTAACCCGTACTAGTACGTGACCCGTGCTCAAGTATCAATCGTCAGAAGCGTACTAGTACGTGTTCCGCATACAATGTGTTGAGAAAGGTTAAAGAAATGTAACTTAAAAGATTTTGGGGATTTTCGAATTTAAATATATATGAAAATAATGAATGATAATCATCTGTGATGTTTGTTTTAACTCTGTATAAAATCTTAAAAATAGATTCTCCCCCCCCCCTTTTGCTAGTCTAAGCAACGGGACCTTTAAAGAGCGTTAACACATTGAGTGTCTCACTATATTCCCATGGCTTGTCTTTCTGGATATCAAGAGTTTCTCATTATGCTTTGAGTATTCTGGTGAAACAGCGGACATTTTAGTTTGTGTAGTAATTAATAATGCAACTATTTTATTGGGGCTCCCGTGAATTCCCGTGATGTTACGAACAAACTCAGTGTCGATCACCAATGACAATCATGACATTCACCATGTTAAGGTATTAAACAAATATATCTTTTGAAATTTTAGAATCTAAAAACATATCAAAATATCATAATAACAAATGTAGTTCGCCCGTACCGAAAACAAACCTTATAAAAAATGAAAATTTATGCAAATGGATAACGCAATTACAATCTTTTCTTTATCCGGGTACTTTTAGAGAATTTCTCATCGAAACTCCAAACTGTCAAGGAATAGACCGAAAACTGGCGACAGAAAAATAGCCCTGAGTTCTTATGAAAACAGCACACCCCTTTTACTTTAACAGCTTCCGTTTGTTAGAGCAGTCGCGGCCTCGTTGAAGAGTTCTTACAGTTATCTTTCTCTCTTCTTTTTTTTTCAAGAGAACTTGGATGAATAATAATTTATCTTCGGTGCTTAAGCAACTGTTCAGGGTAGCGTAGGCGTGTTCAGCGAATCCTTGGTGAAAGAATTTTTATTCGGTCGTCCGCCGAGAAAAATGCGTCTATGGGTTCGCGAGAGGAAAAATTAATTTTATCGTTCGACCCAAGAAAATTGCTAGGTCTCCGCATCAAGATGAGAGTCCAAACTGAAATAGTTATACTAGAAAAACAAAATTATTGAGTCTGCAAGGACTAGACTACTGCGCTAGGGAAAATATATATACTTTTAACGCAATTATATTTTCTCTAGTACAGTGAAGATTCTCTATTTAAGTACATGAGCACGTGAAAAACCAACAAAAAATGGAAGCATAAATATATTAATAAATTAAACTGAATAATATAAAATACAATATCTTATTTTTGTTAATTTTCAGCATGTGTTTTTCTCCACGCCCTCTTTAAATGCTTAGGCAACGTACTATAGTACGATGTACTTGGCGTGAAATTTTAAAAAAAATGAGTTATAGTACAATCATTAGTAATGCTCAGACGAGACTTTGTCATTTTACTATATAAAAATTAAATAGAACAATGCTTCAATGTTTGCTTATTTTTTGGTAGATTCCTTAAGAGCTAGAATTGGAAGTACCCCATAAATGCCAACAGCAAAAATTTAATACAGAGTAAGTAATGCCATAGACAAGTTTTTCTAGCCATTTGAGTTTTGGAATGTTCATCTACGATAAACTTGTTGTATGAAGAGCATGTTATAGGAGAGCTGCCGCAATTTTCGCTTTACGTTACAGTAAAATCGCATTTACTGTACAAAATAGTACATCTCTTATAATGCATGGATTAATGAGACTACTAGTTTATAAGCTATATTAGTCTATAGCTCATGTCTGGGAGAACAAGGGTAGTTATTACATGGAGTAAGCTCAAATTATTAAAAGAAATTAAGAACACTTAAACTCACTAGAAAATGTCTTTAATTCATGAATTTATCCAACTTATTTTAGAAACCTTCAGTTATTAGCAAGTAGATAGCTTGTGTTTACGTAATTTCTTGACATTTAGTATTTTTTCTCTGTTATATCTTTTTCTTTGTGATGAAACCCTTGGGGATATCTGAAAACTGTTGTACTTAAAAACCTGGAGAAGTGGTTAAATAAATAGAAGTTCTCTACAGCTGTGTGATATTACTTATTCAAAGTATAAAATGTTGCCAGAAGTTGATAGAGTTCTTATATGGCTAGTTGTTACAGTTGAACAATTTGCCCCTTATAAATTATAATTTTACATTTAACTTTTTTTATAAGGGGACATAGGGAACTATAAAATGTGCTGTTAAGGGCACAAAACCACAGGAAGCATTTCTGGAGGCTAGAAGAAAAATAATGGTAAGAAGTTCATTGGCAAAAGGCTATGAATAAATAAAAAGTAAATTGTATGTCCCTTCAGAGATTCTACTGTAAAATAAAGTCTGTCCATTCAGTAAGGACATTTTTGGTAACGAGAATCTACTACCAGTGGTCACCGATCTCCCACTGCCCATGGATGTACTTAACCTTTTCAGAGGGGTTGGGACAGCATGTATCCCGAAAATGCATTAGTTCTTCAGAGAGCCTCTTACAAAAGGTTAATGGATAAAATGTTGTAGAAAATACACCCAACAATGAACCAACAACAGGAAGAGGTCCTTGACTACATGTAAAGTAGGTCCTACTGTATAGAAACAGGTGCTTTTTTTAATCAAAAGCATATACATTTGCATTAAGTAGGGTACAGCTCCCTATCAATCCCCAATAAATAAGACTATACCTTAAAAATGGTGGAAAGAAATTGACGTGAAAGAGAAAACCGATGTTAAATGCTATCTTGACAATCTCGCAAGTAAAATAAAAAATTTTAACAGTACATATCCGTTTAAAGAGAATATTTTGTATTTCTTTCAATCATTAATAGGGTATATACAGCCATCACGTAAGTACTGTAAGGTTTATTTTATTCCAATTTATTTTCCCATAACGCACACATACTCACTTATAACTGAAATCTCCTTAAATTTGAACATGAAAAAATGTAATACCGCCTTCTTTTAATAGAACAGGGAGCATTTTTTGCTTTTCTCCAACCTAATATTTAACCTACGTTAAGTATCTTAATTAAAATATAGCAGAGTTTTCCTTCTCTTTATGGTTTTACCCAGCAGGCAACCCTTTCATTTCTCCTTTTATGCAAAACTATTTCTTTTTTCCCCTAAAGAAAAAATTAAATAAATGTGTTTAGATTTCTCTTAGCACTCTAATAAAGATAAGTAATTTATTTGTTTGATATTACATGTTTATTTTCTTAACTATTTATGCAAGGCTGTTTAACGTCATATATGTGTATAAGCTGTCCCATAAGTTTACACATATTTTAAGAATACCATGAAAAATAACTAATTGGTAGTTGATGTAATGAAGTGTAGAATCTTTAGAATACTTTAGAATTTACAAATTAGCTTTTCCTCTGATGATGAATGGAAAACTTACTAAAATTCTTATTGATTGATGCAGCCTTAAAATCAAGTTTCTTGCAATACAACAACATTTCCTTAGTCCTTAGTGATAATGTCTCTGAATTGAATGATTACTTTGTTGAATTAATGCAACTTATTGACTGACAGTAATGTTTGCTCTAATAGAAAATGCAATTTCGGTTGTTAATTTATGTCAACAATGATTCTTAAACAAAAACTGCTAAGCTAAAAATATATCAGAAGTAAGTTGTCAATTCTCATCTTTTGAATCGGTAAAGAATTTTTTGGGGAAACTAGACTGTCCATCGTCATCTATTGTCGAGAATTTAGGCAACTATTTTCTTGCCAGAAAATATTCTACTCTCTGACAAGGGTGATTGTACAAGCAGCATTTTGAAGCACCAATTAGTTCAATACCAAAATTACAGAATAGTTTGGTCTTTCCCTTAATTTATGAGTTTTAACGCCTACCAAACATTATGGAAATCTGTATTTTTTGGCATAATTATCCTACATATACGTAATTCTTATTATTAATTTAACATATATTGACGGTGTGATATATCTTTGAAATCTAATGTTAACGTATCTCATTTTTCATATTTATGTAAATATAATTGCCCAAATCAATTAAAGTAATGCTTTTGAAAATACATTTATGTTTGAGTAAGTACATAGCTATTCACAATCCCATGGTATAGTAAAAAACACTTCAAGGTGCAACGTATAAACATTGGCCTAAATACAGAAATGATTCAAGTTTTATTTATAATTCTTACAGGTTCTCTGCCAAAGGATAGCCGAATGGGTACGATGTTGCTTATAGGTATCCGAAATCGTGGGTTCGAATTCCACTGATATCATGGATATTTATAGCCGTACGGAATCGGCTTTAAGCAGTAGGCCCATTCTTACAAGCTCTCGGGTAGCAGAACAGTAGATCTTAATGTTCCAAGCAAACCACACCTTGCAGGTATTCTATGAGTGAACCCTCGGTAACACGGGGTAAAACAAGGCGATAGTCCAGATCTTACCAGACTCTATTCAATATGATACTTTCAACTTGCAGGTATTCTAGGAGGTCACCCTTGGTAATACGGGGTAAAACAATGCAATAGTCCCGTTCCCACCAGACTCTATTCAATATGATACTTTCAACTTGCAAGTATTCTATGAGTGAACCCTTGATAACACGGGATACAACAATGCGATAGTCCGGTTCTTACCAGACTCTGTTCAATATGATATTTTCATCTTGCAGGCATTCTATGAGTGAACCCTTGGTAACAGGGGGTAAAACAATGCAATAGTCCGGTTCCTACCAAACTCTATTCAATATGATACTTTCAACGGTTTTTAGTGATCCTTTCACGCAGTTATGCCAAAGTGCGTGTCAACAGGATTAAAATACAAGGTCTTTTATATAGTTCTACAAGGAACAGTCACACGGTTTTAAATCTGGTGAGAGTGGAACGTCCTCTTCAGAAGCTTGTCCAATCTAACAACAAGGTAATTAATTGTCAGTACAACAGTTATTATAAAAAAAGCTTGAATTGTTTCTGTATATAAAGTAAGGGTATGTTTTTCTATATTCGTATTAGTTATTTTACTATAGTATTTTAAAACCACGGAGGGAATTATGAATAGTATATATAATTATACCCTGTATATATAATTATAAAATTATGTATATAACTGAATGTGCAAAAAGTGTATCTCTGACTATCACCAAAAAAACCGTAGAATACCTAATTCTGAATCCTCACTAAAAGTAAGGAGTCTATAGTAAAATCTTAACTTTATAATAACTTTTTTATCAATCTATTGTAAACACTAGAACTCTATTACTTCCCGCAACACGATTTGTGTAATTTATTTATTTTTATTAGGAGTGTCGCTAATAATAAGTCGGATTACATTGTAGAACATTTGTATCCCTAAATTTGTTTATTTTCTATTAACCTGTATTAGAAATCCATTTAGATCCTTATTTAATTTTATTTTGTGCATACATCAGTTGTGAACAATTCAAAGATTTAATAAAGGAATAGAAATATCTTTCATCATAATCTCTCGCGACTCTAGAATTTTACCATCCCTTCTAACTGTGGGATTAAATATTTTCATTAAGATGAGTAAATGTAAATAACAATGTTTTTACGCCCTAGGGATTTTTTATGCTGTGGGAGCTAAAGGAAACAGCATTAGAGAAAATAGCGTTAGCATTTCATATTTTACATTCACCATGAAATGAGATTAATATCTTCATCTCTCTGAGATGCGCCTTTGCTTTTTCCAAAGCCCTTTGGATTTTAATTAAAAACACTCCTGAAATTTTTCTCTTCTCTGTTTTGAAGAAAAAATAACAAATATAAATGAGCTCTTCATTCTTATCTAAATATTTCACATTTTTTGGTGTAAAATACGGATGAAAATTTTGAAAATTTTAATTCTAATGTGAGAATTTTGTTCACGCTCAGTTAAGGATTAATTTTGTTATTATTTTTTAAAATTTTACTATTGCTTTATGTGTCTAGACTGTTTTCCAATTAACATTTTAAAGACGAATAAAGTGTGCAGCTATAGTTTTTTTTTAACTTTTTCTCATTTGGAATTCAGGCAAATATTTAAGTTCATTGAAATTTTGAAAATATAATAACTAATTAAGATAACAAGAATTCTTTTGTCATCTATTTTCTGTCGTAACTGATAAATATTACGACGATATTATTTTTCTTTAGTTAATAGCAAATGGAACATTTTTAAACATTCGATTAAGATTCCAAGCTAAATAATTTTGAAAAGAAACTATCTCCTAATTAAGGTAGCTGAAAATCGCATTCTTTTTGGTGCTTATTTTCAGTCAACTTTGTTAAATAATATAAACATGTTTTTCTATTTTTAACGTAAATGTTTCTTTTCTCAAAATGCAATTATTGATAGCAAATTCAACATTCTTATACATTTTGGTTAAAATCCGAGCTACAGAATTTAAAATGTTAATATCTGATAAATAGCAAATGTATAAAATTAAATAATATAAACATGTTTTTCTATTTTTAACGTAAATGTTTCTTTTCTCAAAATGCAATTATTGATAGCAAATTCAACATTCTTATACATTTCAGTTAAAATCCGAGCTACAGAATTTAAAATGTTAATATCTGATAAATAGCAAATGTATAAAATTAAATGCTCGTTTCTATACTTATTCGCTTTTGTTTAAAGAATGTCCTTTTTATGAATCTGATATTTTACTTCAATAATTGTAGACGCTGTATGTCTATTACAAGTAATTTTACGTAGTTGGATGTGATTTCCATCAAGGTATTCATAGTTTTTGTCATACGTAATACAAATGCGGACTGGCTTTCTGTAAAATATATCCAAATTGAGAATCCTCCCTTTTAGTAGTGAATCTCTCTTTTCTATAGTCCAACCAGAGAAACGCCAAATTTGGCGAAGTGATCGGCTATCCTGTTTCTGTATTTCTATTACAAGTAGTTTTATGTGGTTGGATGTTATTTCCATCTGGGTATCCATAGTTTTTCCCATTCGTAATACAAATGGGGACTTGATTCCTATAAAATATATCCAAATAAAGATTCCTCCCCTTCCATAGCGAATCTCTCTTTTCTATAGTCCAACCAGAGAAATTTGGAATAGTGATCGGCTATCCTGTTTCTTCCTGGAGATAAAGATTTTCAACCTCCAGCCATTATGATTTCTATAACCTCACCATATATAATTCAGAAGTGGACTCGCTTCCTAGAAAAGATATCTGAATTGACGATCCTCGACTCTAAAGAGATGAGAATCTATAGGAAATCCCTTTCTTTCATGGTTCAAACAAAATAACACCAAATTTGGCGAAGTGATTTCTTATCTTATTCTTCACGTACTCCTAGATTAAAATTCAAAATCTCTATCCATTATGGTTATCATAGTTACCATAGTTTTCCCATTGTATAAACTCGTTACCTTAAAAGAATATCCGAATTGACAATCCTCGGCAACTCTAGAGGAAAGATTTAATTGTGAATTGTTTTCTTTCCATGGTCCTATAAAAATAATGCTACGTTGGCCTAGTGTTCGAGAAAGAACAAATTAAAACTCATTAAAAACACATGGACAAATATCTCTTGTTTAAATAATTTTATAAATTTGAATGCCTAAGGAATACAACTGGAATACAACTTATCATTTGTAGATATAGAAGACTCCTCTGGATTTGGCGTCGGTCTCGCAAAGATGGCGTTGCTTTTCCTATTTTTTCGTGTCGCTCCAAAAAATGTCTATCCCCCAAGCAGTTGATACCAGCAGCGTTCACCCTCTTCTCCCTTTGGTAACAATATTGTCCTCTAAAAAAATCAAACTGCCCTCGCGGAAAAAAAAACAGGGGTCCATTCAAGAAAGGAAGGGTCAGAATCCCGTCAAGCCAATGGGCCCTTCTATTGTTTTGGAGAAGTCCGAATTTTCTTTTTAGTTCAAATCAGTCCTGATATGTATGTCTTTGACGAAGGCTTACGAGAAAGGATAAAAAAAAGCTGAACCGAATGTAACTTATTGTTACAGGTCCAACCAGAATAAATGTTAAATTTGGCAAAGTGATTTGCTATCCTGGTTCTTCTCTTAGATTACAACTCCCAACCTTCAGCTATTGTGTTTCTATAGTTTTCTATTGCATAACACAAATGTGAACTCGCTACTTTAAAACATGCCTTAAATGACAATTCTAGTTCCTAAAGAGGTGAGACTCATTTGTGAATTCCTCCCTTCGATGATCCAATTAGAATAACTCCAAATTTGGTGGAATGATTCACTATCTTAGTTCGTCTGAGATTTAATTCCCAACTTTCAGCTCTTTCAATAAAATATTTAATTTTTTTTCTAATTCCGAACTCTTATACCGTTAATTCTCAAAATTATTAACTCGATTCTAAAACTAAATGCATAAGCACTGAAAAAATATTACAAAAAACTGTTATTTTAACTGTTAGTTGACCTACTGTGTCTTTTATACCTTATCAAAATAGGCTTAACTTATGACCTTTCTACACGTAATGTTAAATGAACAATCAAACGGCTCCTTTTTTTTATATCAATCATCACGCAATTTCCACAATTCGGCGTATTTTATATCATTACGTCATAATTTGAGACACTCACGCAATATTAGAAAAGCAAGTAAGGCACAATACCTATTATCCACAAATTTATAGAGAAGATATGTAAAAACCAAATTGAACTTCCTCCTCCCTCTTGCATAGAAGAAACTGGGGTTGTAACGGCCAGTCAAACATGCAGTTTACCGTATAATTTCATCAATATGGATACACTTAAATAATAAAAACGTAACTTCTCAAATTGTCAAATCAGGTCTTTATTTGTTTATTACAGTACTGTAATAAACAAATATTATAAATATAATAGAATATATGATTTAAAAAATGACATAAGAACTGGGTGAAGAATTAAAAAAATTTTATACTAATTTCTCTTTATCCTTTGCGGTAAAAAATTTTAAGATTTTTTTCGTGAATTAAATTTGTTAGTTCTTTATAAATTTTAAAATTGTTTATTTCACGTTTTATATTTTAATATAGGTTATGTTACAGATACAGTTTTCAAATCTAATGTATTTTAGGAAGAATATTGATATAGGAAATTATTGGCGATATTTTGTATTGGCAATTATTTTCGTTTAGCCAAACATCGTTAATATGAAAGAAATTACATAGAAATTCAATTTTGCAAGATATAAATTTAAAAATAAAGCAATAAGGCAGATAAAGAAAATTTGTATATCCAAAAATTATTGATACATTTACAGGGAAATTTTAAATTCTTCTCGAATTTACATTCCTTTTACTTTCTAGAAATAAAAAAATACTCAAAACACCGTAAATCATATCCGTATTTTTTCTATGTACCAAGACAAAATTATTCTTACAGATGTATTCATTATATTTAACAGTGTTCACGTGTTGTAAAAATAATAATGATCTTTACCTTTTTTTCTTTACATAATAATATTTAGTTTTGTTGCAAAATATAGCGCTGCATTATTAATATAAGATATATATATATATATATATATATATATATATATATATATATATATATATATATATATATATATATATATATATATATATATATATTATCAATAATTGTTTTATCGGCAATAAACTTACAGTTTATTACTGTAAGGTTCAGCTATTCATAATCCGTTAGTTTTCTGTCGTTTCGCTTATCCTATATCTGCTTTTACAAGTTCCTGAGTTCTTTTATCATACTTATATTGGATTTATCGTTTAAGCTATATTCCGACACAAAGGTTTTACTTTCTCGTATGTGTCTAAACATTTAATTACTTTTTTTCTTTCATTTTACCTTAAAATATCATAAACAAAATTTGACAGTATTTGGCATAACTAGAAGTGAGTTAATGAGCAAAATTTAAAGCTGAAAAAATATTAACTAATTCAGCTATTTAATAAGAAAAAATGCTTTTAATGACATCAAGATATTTAGCCTTCAACAAAATCTGTCAATTACTTTTAATGATGTTTTCTTTCAACTTAAAAGAAAGTTATTTATTATGTATGATTTATCTTATGCATCGATTAAAACGTCACCAGAATAAGGGGAAATTAGATAAGAGCTTTCACTGATTACTTTAATATACAAAGAACAAATACGAAAAAAAAAGAATTTTGCCTTCAAATTTTCTTACGAAAAATATTTTCTGCACAGTGCTTATAATCTTTGTCTTTGAGTATATAAAATAATCTGTTATAAAAATGAAGTTCTTAAACCTAAAACTGATAAATAAACTGTTAAGGGAAAAAAACTCATATAATATGTAAGAATGGAAAAGCGATTTCTTTATAGTTTATAGTCTGTTTAAATATTTACTTTCTTAGTTCTAAGCCGCTTCAAAGTTTAATAATTAAGTACGATTAAATATGTTTTTTTTTTATTCAGTGTTCTCTATGGAAATGAATTTGTTAAAAGGTTATACGAATATTATACTTGTATAACGTTATAATACGGATTATGTTATTGATATTCGTATTAAAGTATAACATAATAATTTTAAAAGCACTGATAGAAAGTTTATAAATAATTTTTCACATATAGTTGTATAAATTGTTAGCCAATAGATTTTAACAATAAAAAAGGCATAAAATATTGAATATAAAGTAAATATTACACTTCTTGATTGAGATAAAAAAATACCCCCCCAAAACCGTTAAAGAACAATATATTATGCATACATTTAAATCCCTTTCTAATGAAGGTATAAAAATAATGTTATTGTGCTTTTTTTAGATATAAGGAACGCAATCGAAAGGTAATCGATATAAAATGTATTCGATAGTAATAATACTGAAAAATAATTATCAAATAAATGCTTTTTTTAAATTCTATGCAAATTGTGCTGTTATTTTAACACTTCGCTTACGGGAAACGTATTTTTACGTTTTTTGTTTTTTGCAGACTGTCACTGGAGCGCGGATCACTTAAAAATACGTATTTAGTAGATTTGTGGTGGATACCCTCGAACCACCACAAATCTACTAAATACATATAATTATATGTATGTGTGACATTACATGCGTCAAGCGTTTGCTATGCAACGCTTTGCATTTTTTCTATCCACAAGTTATGATTGTCGAGTTACTCGGTCTTTTGTTGCGTTATTTCGTCTTCAATCGAATTCCTAGCTCGTCGTGTTTTGTCAATTTAAAGCTTGGTGTCTTATTGTTGAATACAAAATTGATAAAATGAGCCGTTGGGACAAAGATAGTGATGAAGAAATATGCGCTGACAGATAATCGGACTTTAATTTAAAAAATCATTTATTTTTGTGATTTCGTAAAAATTTTTTTTTTGTTAAATAATCATACAGTATAAAATGTAAGATAAAATAATTTCGTTCATAAAAACAAAGTAGTTTTCGATTTACTGCGTTTTTTCTGAATAACTAAATTTTCGCGCGATTCACGAAAAAACGCCCGCTGCACGCGTAAGTTCGCTGTGAATACCCGCATGCCAAGTGTTAAGCATGATTTAATTCATCTGATGTTGTATGGAATAAATAAAATATACAAAACTCTTAATTAAAATGCATGTTTTATGAATCATTCTTTCTATGACGAAGTCAATTTTATATTTAAAAGTATAAGTAAATATTGGTAGTTGATAATTGAAGAAGGAATGAGTTTTGAAAATATTTTATTCACAAACCAAATGTATGAATTCTACCCTCCTATTTATTTTTAGAAATTACTTCTTTGATATCACTAGGACATATTTTTTTCTCTATTACGCTGTTTCATATCTTCATATTATTCCGGTTTAATCCCTTAGGAAAATCAGCTAGAAAAAATTAGCATTTCAGTTGACATGAGTTGTTTATATAACTTTAATGTTATTAATGTTAATAAAATTACTTACCTCTTGGGTAACACACACAATTTCCTTCCTTTCCTTAGTGATACTAGTTTAAAAATGATATGGTAATTTATACCTATGAAAGCAGTGTTAATAATCATATTTGATATGTTGACTAATGCCGTTATATTTGTGGATCAATTAATAGTAACTGCTTTATTTAAACAATCGTATTATAGCTCCTAATGATTTAAATGATAAAAATGACTAATTATTTCGTAAATTATATGTAGATTAAATATAGTTAAAAACCTATTTAATATGAGCAATATTGTATGAAATAAACGGAACTTCGAACTGAAATTGAAATTTTAAGGTTACAATTCATTGCATGGTCATGTAATATTTGTTTTAAGCGTTTTAATCATATTTTTCAACACAGGGGCTCATGACACCTGTATCTACTAAAAACCGATTTAGACAGGCTAAGAACATCCATATAATCATTTGGACTCGGACCTTTGAATACCGGTGCCGAAAAATAGTTCTCTTTCTTTGCAGTTCGCTAACGAGATTCGATGCAACTTCGACTGCTTCGACCGTATGTCAGGATTCCACAATGGTCAAGAATAATGAAAACTCCATTTAACAGGTTTTATTTTAAAGGTTTTATTCATCGCAGTAAAGACAAATAAGCGTTAAATTTGCACTGTTTTCTTCTTTTAATTCTTAATCAAACCGTTTTAAACGTAGCTATGCCGAGAACACTTTTTAACCCGACAAGGGTGCGTTCCAAAAACATTTGGGAACAGCTGCTCCACCTCTCTTATGGTTCGACTATAAAGATTCAAAATAGGAAGAGTAAAAGGAATTTCTCTCTCTCGTCGGTAGATAGCTGGACGAAACTCATTCTTTTGTGCTGTAATAAAAAGTGTTTTTAGGAATGAAATTGAAATATATTTCCAATGTGTAGTTGCTTGTGTATTTAGATTCCTGTCACGCAGGATCTTGCGGTAGATGTTCTCAGTACTCTGTCGCCTTAGTGTAATGTCTCAGACAGCCGCCTATTAAGTGCTTCGGTTTTGCTGTTTATGCCGAACCCCTCAGGTGTCTGAAACTGATGCTGTTTCTGCGTATCATACCACACGGCACTGAGTTTAGTCTGAGAAGGTTTGTTATTAATACCATGGCGAGAGAAAATGTAACGGACAGTTAGTTCAAGCCATCATTCAACAAAAGCAAGGGCAGACCCATAAGTAAATGGGTGACCTTTTAGAATCCAATGACTTCAGTGACTCATAGATTAAAGTCATCGATATCCGTAACTGGAGTTGAATGCACTATGTGATTAACATACCCTGAAAAGGAAAAGCCCAACGGTGGAAAATTATAGGATCTTGGCAGCTATGGTATCCGACTCCCACTGTCGTCCCAAAGATCAAGAAATGTCCAGCTAAATCCGATCCATGCAATCTTATTAGACTTCTATTAAAGGTTGACGGTGTTCAGATGGAGGACAAGCACGTTTATTTATGCTTGTTAAATCATGTTAGGTTAAAAAAAATTCCGAAGATTTCTTCTGCAGCCAGTGCTCAACAAACATTCAATTTCATGAACTCTATGGTTTTCCTCTAACTGCATGGTGATATTCAGTTCCCTAGATCCGATAATTATGACTGTTACCATAACCATGGAAACTTGCTTCATCGGAGAAGATTTAAAATTTCTGTTCAAATTTTTATTATGTAAAACTGTTTAAAGAAAAGAGCTTGCTGCAATTCAATGTACTTAACAATCCCTTCAGCATTCCCTGCTGATGAATTCTTTTGCTTTTAACACCCTTCTATCCTTAATCGATTTTCTCCCGAAGAATTCGTCATGATCATCACTACAGAAATTTACCAAAGAACTACTCAGTCTCCTCTCTCTCGTTAATGGCTAATTTCTCCCAATTCAAATCACATCAGACGTCTTCCGAGAAAATGTTCTTTCCTTTTAGGAATCCAGGGAGTTCGTAGCTAAGTATAATTGATTATATCTTTTTTTAATTGCAGAGCATTTACTTGGAAAGAGTTCGTTTAAACTCATTGCATCTTCTGCTATGGCCATTATACTTAATTCAAAATTTTAAATGAAATTTTCTGTAGGGATCTTATTAAAGAAAGATTTTTCTCACTTAAAGAAGTATTCAACATCTAACACTTATTTAGAAACAATGCTTAAGAATTTATAAATTGAATTAAGTTCGAAGAGGAGCGAAAAAATCTAATACGATATTTACATATTTCAAATTATTCAATCAACGCGGACAGTTATTAAGCATGATTCATGGTAAGATTTCGAAATTCCATATACGTTTTAAATAGAGTATTAGTCTGCACTATAGAATAAAAAAAATTCCTTTTTTTAATTTTTAATAAAACAGAAGTACTTACAACCTCTTTAGATGAGCGTTTTGAATACTTTTGGAATTTTAAGCAGACAGTCGACCTTTTCGACGGAATGCTTCTTGTCTTATCTCTCTACTGCTAATGTTATATCTAAGTAATTCACAATCAAGATGAACTATGTACATTTAGAAAAGTAAAAGAAACTGAGTTTTAAAGTGCCTTAATTTTAACCATTTCCTGAAAATTTCAGTTAATTTTAGGAATCGTTTAATAACTAGGGTATATTCTAACGTAAGTACATTTATATTGTCCTGACAAACAATTTTATTTTGGGCTTGAATAAAGATGAAAAAAAAATTAACTTGATTCACTCTGGTTGTGAACTCTTCATATATGTTTTTACGTGTGTGCGATGTCTAAAAGTACCCCGTGTGGAATTACCCAAATGGAAACACATTTTTCACTTACTAGGGGGCACAATTTCTTAACACGAGAAAGAGAAATTTTCTGAATGAACAGTCATATGCCCTGACATTACGGATCTCCCCCACGAGAAGTTGTAGTATTGTCATATTAGCAATTTCTCTTTATATAAGATGACAGATGGGAATTTATCGCGCTTTTATCAACATCTATACTTTTGTTAGCTCCCTCAAGATGTGGTTCAAGTTAAATAAAGAAGACACAGACGTTTAACTTTCAATATTGAAGAAACAAGGAGGATTTAAGTTTAATATGGGATTTTTTTACCCCAGATGTGTTAAAAAATAAAGTCACATAACACACATACACATAAATATAGTTATGACTGCATATATATGCATACACACACACACACATATATATATATATATATATATATATATATATATATATATATATTTATATATGTCGTAAGACGGAGTACACGACAAATGGTTTTGCAGTCATGGACAGGAAGTCACCGTTTAGTTACGATAGATATCTTTATTACCAGAGAGTCTGGTAAACGGTTTCCCACTTCATTATAGAGAAAGGTAAAAATCTAAATAAGAGTCTATCTAAAAATCTGTCTCCGATAGCATGTATCTCCTTTTTGTTCAGAATTACCTAAATTGGCCGCTAGAGCTCTATGAGGTTTTAATTGGTTAAGTCCCTCACAAAGGCGCGTGAACTGTTTGCCCAATGGTCAGTGTAAATTAGGGGTTAAAAATGGGAAAGCAAAGAGACGCGGGGGTTTTGCTCAAGAAAATCATCAAGAAATTTGTGTCAAGAGTTGATTAGATTTTCTTCGGCAGTTTTTTTTCTCGATTATCCCGGATGAACATAAAACATCCTTTCTACACATGTGCTGGATATATATTAATACTATAACAAGAAAATAAGAATCTTGTGACTTATTTAACCTACAAAGAAAGCAAGGAAATTTTCCCCCAAATATCCTCCCCTGTACTCATTATAATACATTATTTAGGTGAAGGGGGTGGAAACAACGAACTCGCAAGTAGAAAACATTAAGAAGCGTCTGTATTCTGGACCATAATCCTTTGGAGTAATTTGCTTTTAACACCCCCTGATCCTTAATCGATTTTCTTTTTCCAAGATGCTCGTAATCGCAATCCATGTGCGGTTTTAGGGAGCAAAATGGGTTACCGACTAATGCGTCCGGAAATGATTTCCCGTAAGGGATAGCATTCCCGGAATCAAATCGAAACGAATTAAATCTCTGAAAAATAAACTATTACCGGGGTTTCCTTTACTTTTCGTCCTGTGACGACGCTTACAGTTCATGTGAATGAGTGAGTCAGGTAATGTATTTTGTAAAGATCTGTCTTGCTATATATTCATGATTATGTCATATTCAGACACACCTGCATTAGGAAAATTACGACAAAATGAGTGACCTTACGAAATCGTGTAAAGAATTTTTTACCATTGTTTTCCTACTGTTACTTTTGTCTAAAATGACAATCGATTCACAGTCGAGCTTCTTCTTTCGAAAAGCATAGTAAATAGATTTGGGAAGGGGATATAAAGGGTCTTGCCTACCACTAAGAAGCACAGCATTGAGATATATAAACATATATCTATACATTTGTATGCTTTTGTTCATTATCTGTACTCCCATGTGTATATTGCTTATAACCGTGTATTCCATCTGTTGCAATTGACCACAAGTGTTTCAATCAGTGAATCCTCGTATGTTGGGGAACTCACGGATTTCCCCGTGTGTCTTTAATGGGGAAATTTTATATCAGAGAGAATACGTAGGGATTTGTGGTATTGGGGATTTCTGAAGAACTAAAAGCTAGCTCCCCTACTTATGAAATCCCGGGAGTTGTAGTCAAGTCGGCTATAATAATGACTAAGCAGCTGTAATGAGAGAGATTTCCCCTTCATGAGTTCATGAGACCCTTCAGTTACTTCACCCCCGAGCGAGTGATGAGATTGAGTTAGCTCCTTCTCATTCACTGAGTTCAACCCTCCTGAAGCCGGATAGTTTGATCGCTATGACATTTTGCCTAGCATTCGTACGTCTTTCCGTTGTTACCCATAGCCAGAGATTCCTTGAGACACTGTGCTGTGGCTCATGTGCACGGTGTCATAAGCTGCACTAAATATTGCATTGGTTCTACCTCTTTCTTAGATGGCAGTGAAGCCCGGCGAACCTTTCTCTCTCGGTGAGCTAGTCAGAGACGGACACGAGAGTTTATTTTAATTCCCATATTACCCCATTGCTCGAGTATTATACCATAAAATGCGTATCCCCAAAGTCATAAAATGTGAAGTCATTTCTCTTCTCTAGTATATTCTCAGAAACATATTAGATCCAGTTAATTTCAGGATTTTCTAAAGCCTATTTGCAGAACAAATATACAAGTATCACCTGTTGTTACTCAAAAAACATGCAATGAGTAGAATATATGTTGGGATAGTACCCTTCATAACTAGGGCGGTGGCTATCTTTCAATACCTGAGATCGAATTCCATTACTGGCTTGAATGTTCCTAGTTCCTTAAAATGGCTTTAAGCAGTAGATCCTGGCCTCATTACCCATCGTATGGAAAAATAGTTGACTTTAGCATTCCGAACTAAATAAAAAACCTCGGTTAGTCTATTAATAATCTTGGTAGCCCCTGTGCGATAAATGAATAGGTAAGACGCTGCCTTTTAGAACGGTGTTTCGTGTCGGAGTCCCTGTGTTCAAAATTGTTATGGATGTTCGTAGTCGTTTGGAATCAATTTTATGCAGGAGATTCCGGTCTGCTTAACCTTCATCTTTAAAAAATTGACTAACCAGATCTTCATCAACTGCAACTAATAAATTTTGTGTTAGGAGAAATGCAGGCTATCCGGCTCTTATAAAACCACTGTGACAGTCACAATGTCGTGATGCATTGTTGACAAATATCATAGCAGTCTTTTTTAAAGAGTTTCCTCTAGAGCACATCCAGTCTTTATTTAATTTAGTATCCCGACATGTGGACACTTATGACTTCCGAATGTATCCAATCATAATATGAACTAGATTTTATTTATCCCGGACAATATATTCTTATACCCAATGTTTTAAAAACTCGATGTAACTAATTATTATAGCAATGTTTGACAGGAAAAGGGAAAATTACAGTTAAAAAAATACGTCACATAATTTTATTTTGAAAACAACTACTTCCATATCGTTTAGCAAAAGACATTGTCAACAAACAAGAACACACGCTAAATGTTCATTAGATTAGCTTTTTTTCCTCCGGCGACAGCACACTAGTCTATTAAAAAGCAATAAAGTGTTAAAGGGGATAAATTAAAGAACGCACCCATTCAAACAGGAGATTTCTCATGATATGGTTCAGGATTTGAGGTGAAATTAGAAAATAATTTTGAAGCCAAATTCGTGTCTATGGAAAGGAAAGTGTCACGAAAAAAAATTATTAACTTTATTAACCAATACATTATCTTGTAGAATATTTCAATATAACCTTTGTTGGCATCTGAAGTATATCATCTTATCTCATGCCTCCTTATATCAAAGAATCTAGTTTGTTTTAAGCAAGATTTTAGTTTTTAAAAAATTTTCCACATATGAGTGGGAAATATAAGGTAAAGTTTAATGTTGGATAGGCACTGGAAATATATATCAAATTTAAGATTAAGTTGTTGCTTTTTTGTATCGATTAAAATGTTTTGGTTGTAAAATAAGAAAACACATTTTATAATTATTATGAAATGAATTATTTCTGTTGTAGATATAGCTGAGATTTATCAGAGATGGTAAACTTTCAGAAGCCGTTTTTTCTCTGTAAGAACTTGATATTGTAGCACATATTTATGCCACTAAATAGCGCAAAGTCCTTTGAAATATCGAAGTTAATACCAAAATGCAATGCAAAAAAAATTTAAAGCCATTAAAATGTTCTCAAAATTATAAAAAGTATAAATAGACTTGAAATACACCCAAGAGAAAAAAAAATCTGATAACAGAACGTCTCTTGTTTTCAGTAAAATTCTTGTTAGAAGCAGAATGTCGGCTAAATTCCATGCATTTGGGCAAAAATATCATTTTTTTTAGTCTTTTGGGGATTATTTGTTTAATTCTAAATATTTCTATATCACTGTCACATGTTGGCATAAAGTGTCTTGGAAGGAGATTTCAAATTCATAGGAGAGGCATTACTGCTTTTCTTTTCTTAAAAAAAGACCTAATTTTTCTATTTTTATCACATCTTAATAATATAAATATAAAGCAATAAAACAGCCCTAAATTTTATTTCACTATGCAAATCCTTCAACTCATAAATGATAATAGAAATTCATACAAGAGGATATAAATCATCTAGAAAGACAACTACACTAAATTATTTTTTTTCAAATTCAAATCTAAGAGCTATTCTAAGTTCATTAAAATAACTTCGGTATTGAAGTAAAAGTTAAGGGGGTAAAACTGAATGCACGGGAAGCTGAACAAAATTTTCTATAAAAAGATTAAATGTTAAATTGAAGGAAGTAGCAGCGAAAGAAGATGGGATAAAAATATAAATGCCGAAATTGATTTCGATGGCAGCTCCATTCCCATTGCAGGAAGAAGGCCGTAATTTGTAATTTATGGTTATGGACCGCTTTCAAAATGCCTCTCCGCTGAGTTTTGAAATATGGCCACGGATTTAATGGAAAATTGATTTGTCAAACGCATTGCGTTTGGATTTAATTCACGCGCTTACGCACGCATGGTATTTCGCTTGAATTCGTTATAGTGTAATGAAACGCGAGCTATTCGGACGTTTGAAGCTATTTGTTAATCGGATCGGGCCTGTTGGCGAAATGTGATAGATGCGATTGTTAAATAACTAATCGACTGCGGGACAGAGCTCTGGCTGATATTTTGTACCCATCGGCACTTCCCATTTAAAAATATCTCTAAGTAGTTTACTCTAGAATGCTATCCTGTTCTTGTTAAATGTTCTTACTGCTGTTACATCTTCGAGACAACGTTTTAGAAATTTAAATACCCGCTTGCATATCCAGAAATGATTTATTGCACAATATAAACTTATTTCTGTTAATTATCCAAACGATGGACGAATGAGTAGGCACAGCTCTTTAGCCCCTTCCAGATTCATTTTATTTCAGAATTATGGGTAAAAAAATGTCAATTTTTTATGCTTATTTTCATGCATACATAGCTTTTTAAACGTTATAGCATCATTCGCACACAGAAATTCATAAAAATTAATGTAAAAAAATCAATTTAAGTAAATGAGTAATTTATCTGTACAGTTGGCTTTCTGTACGACAGAAATCATTAGACTTTGGAGTCAATTCACACTAACTATAAATATAAAGCTTAGAATACCTAGCTTTTATCTTGAATTAAATTTTACTTATATCCTATGCTTTTACATATGTGATTATGAAATTATTAATCAAAATTTGGTCGTATATGATACAATCGAAAACACTGTACTGCACAGAGTCCAATATCGCAATCTGGACAGTAGAACCTTGTTTCTCTCCTTACCTTCTTCTCTCTACTGTCTCACTTTGAGCAGCAAATAATCTCTAGTAGCCAGAAAAGTAAACAAAAGAAATCGAAACCATAAAAATCACATGTGAAATAATTCGTGAAAGGCTGATTGCACAGTGTAAAATTTCACAGTGCCCGAGCTACACTCGGGATGATCCAGGATGGTACATTTCGCCTGCCCGAGTTCAGCTCGGGAAAAACCTGGAAGGGGTTCAAATGGAGTTCATTTGTTCGAATCCTGCTGATGGCATGGATGCTCCTAGCCCTTCGGAATCACCTTTAAGCAGTAGTCCTTGGTCTCATTAGCCCTTGTGTCGCAAAATAGTAGCCCATAGTGCTCCAAACTAAACTAACTTTATCAGTTAATTATTTTAATTATAAAAGTCTTCGAGATATAAGTATAGTGGACTCCGCTTAATGTAATCTCGGTTAATGTTATCAATCACTTATTGTTATCGAAATCACTTGGTCTCGAATTTCTCTATTCGTTTGTATGTTAAAATTGTCGTTTTATGTGATCATTACGTCCGTTAATATTATCGGTTTTTGAACTTCATTTTAACTGCCAAAGGAATATTCACAGTGTATTCAAAAGGAACTTATTCTTCTCTTTCCCTTCGTTCTTCTTTTAATTTCCGAGAATTTTCCCTCTGCAACCTAGGAAAAAGGAGAAAAAACAAAGGAGTGGGATATTACATGTTCCTGGATTTTTTCAGAAATACGCACACTCTGCTGATGGTCAATAGTTGTCAGATAAGCAGAAGGCAACACATTCTATTCGGAACTGAGAAGGAACGTATTCACATTTTATGCCTTGCTCTCTTACATGCAGCTTGCCGATATGGAAGCTTGAGAGCAAAATGATTTAACATTAAAACTAAATATCGAAATTTTAAATCGTTATGATAGGCTACCAAATATGAGTCAGCGCAATGCTGTAGTGCAGTTAAACATTTCTCAGCTTCTGAATTGCATTGAAAGTGTTAAATCGTGGAGTACAACACCACTCCGATGACTTTTAAAAACATTAGGATTTCAAACAATTTATCAGTGAGCTTCTTAGAAAGAATTGTAGACAGTCAACAATTGATCAATTAGTTTTATTATGTAAACAATTCTTATGTCTTAAAGGATAATATACAGTAGATAAATATAAGGTGAGTATTTTCATTGTATTTTGAAATGTTGTACTTGTAAATCAAATGGGGTGGGGTAAATTTATCTAAATTTGTATATCGTTTATTGTTATCAATCGTTTATTGTTATCAAAATCACGGTGTCCCAAACTGATCACATTAAGCGGAGTCCACTGTATATTGTACTAATGTTAAGCGTGGTAGTAGAAAATAATCTTTATTTGAGTACTATTTTAATTTTTTAATGGCGAGAGAAATTTTGTTATCTTAAACTATTTAGAGTACAACTTTGGTTTTATTTTCTATTTTTTAAATAATTCATCTAAACACATGTCATACATCACAAAATTATTTTTGCTCGCGGTATACATTTACAATAACTTATATTTCAGTTAAGTAAATTCTGCTTACTGCCGTATGTGTTTAGAAAATCAAAATTCAAAATTTTACTAAGTAACTTAATCGTAGAAGGATATCCTGTTCTTTTCGAACGTAGTTATTATTGTTATGCCTGAGAAATAACTCTTTAAAAATTTGTTTTCAATCAAGGGAAGGCAAGTAATACATAAGCTTTCATTTTATGAAGTGATTTATTGCACATTAAAATTACTTTCAACTCTTAACAGTTGGTTCTTTTAATTACAAAATGTCTCTAAGATGTAAGAATATTGTGCTATGGTTAACCGTGATAGTAGAAAATAATCGTTGAGTACCGTTTTAAATTTTTAATAGTGAGAGAAATTTTGTTGTCTTAAACCATTTAGAGTACAATTTTGGTATTATTTTCTATTTTTTAAATAATTCATCTAAACATACGTCATACATCACAAAATTATTTTTGCTCGCGGTATACATTTACAATAACTTATATTTCAGTTAAGTAAATTCTGCTTACTGCCGTATGTGTTTAGAAAATCAAGATTCAAAATTTTGCTAAACAACTTAATCCTAGAAGGATATTCTGTTCTTTTCGAACGTAGTTATTATTGTTATGCCTGAGAAATAACTCTTTAAAAATTTATTTTCAATCAAGGGAAGGCAAGTAATATATAAGTTTTCATTTTACAAAGTGATTTATTGCACATCAAAATTACTTTCAGCTCTTAACAGTTGATTATTTTAATTACAAAATGCCGCTAAGACGTAAGAATATTGTAGTATGGTTAAGAGTGATAGCAAAAATGGTCGTAAACTTGAGTACAGTTCTAATTTTTTAATAGTAAAAGAAATATTTCTTAAATTATTTTGGGGCAATTTTGGTTTAATTTTTCAAATAATTTGTCTAAACATATGTCACAAAGTTATTTTTGCTCATAGTATATATTTAAAGTAATTGGAATTTTAGTTAAGTAGATTATGTTTATTGATTATATATATTTAGAAATTAAAAATATAAAATATTTTTTGTCTGTTAGAACTACATTATCGTAGGCTCCTTAAAAGCATATTAGATACAAATGGTTATTATCCTATATGGAGCACAGGCTTTATTTATATGAAGAACCTATAGAAATTTTCCCATTCATTAGTATTCAATAGTATTTTAACATTCACTAGGATGCAGAAACCATTATTCATTGGTTAATTTAGTTGTAGTTTAATCGGGGCGCCTTACCTCGCAGCTGTATCATCATAAAGGTGATTAGATTCATTCAGGATTTGTGGGTTACATTAAAGGTTAAACAATTAAGTTAATAAATTACATAAAGGTGAAGAAACAATTTGGCCCTAGATATAGTGTAAAAATAGTAAAGTGGTAAAGTAGTAAAGGAATTAAAAAAGAGTAGAAAGTTTAAAAAGAATAGAGAATTTTTATTATGCTAATGCGAGCATCAATTGTATAAAGTTTTAATAAATTTTTTGGGTTTTTTTATTTATATATTTTTTAATTAAATTAAATAAATAAAAATTAAAGGAGAAAGTTTAAAATGGTACCGGAAAGGAAAAATGAAATAGAGGTTTCATAGGTTTTTGGTGTGGTTTGGTTTGGAGTGTTATGGTCTACCTTTTTTGCAAAACGAGGGATAATAAGACCTGGACCTACATCTTAAAGCCGATTCCGAACGGCTACGAACACCCATGCCACAGTAGGTTTCGTACCCACGAACTCCGGTACCGAAGACTAGCTCCCTAAACAATCGGCCATTGTTGAGGATTGATAGGAAGGATAATTTGAAGAATGATCTTTAATGTTCATTTATTATCCAACTATATTTTTCTTTAATGTGTTCACTTTAAAGTTTATAATTACATAAAAACCTCAAATGAACATGTATTGTTACACTATGCAAATTCCTCTCTTAACAAATTCTGCGAAATGATCATTCACTGTCCATTTACCCTACTTTCACAAACTCGTTGACAGCGTCAAAACTGTCCTTTACCTGGGAATAATTTATTTTACAATTTATTTTTTAAGCTTCTTTAAATAACTGACTTGAGGAAAATTTAGTCTAGCAATGCAGATACATTCTAAAAAGGAAACTTTTATTTTCTCGGGAGGTAATAACGCTGCAAAGAGAACCTCACGCACAAGGAAAATTGATTTTAAAAACTAAAAACCGATTTGTTCTCTTAAATGGCATTTCTCGTTGGTTAATTTATACCCATTTTAAATAAAGTATTTAGCCACTTTCAGGTGTCTTGATAACTTCCTTTTGAAGCTTTTAAAAGGATTTTACAGCTTCTAATCAAAGAATTACCAAACCTTTATCCCTTCAATTCACTCAAGATAATTTTGCGGGAAAATGCTTTATCAGAGCGTTAGTTATAAGCAAAAAGAAATTCAACCTTGACTGCAAAAATATGAACACATTTATCCGCTCGAATATTCTTTGCGCCAAAACAAAATAGTCTACCTTGAGAAAGTCCCGTGAACACGTGATTGTGATTCGCAAATACGTATAATGGACTTCCGAATTTTGTTGCTTACACATCTTATTATTTATAACTAAGAAGGTATTTGCGTGCAAATATCGTTCGTGTCCCGTGAATAAAATACCTTTTAACATTATGAGATACAAGTTTATGTATTAAAATTACTTGGTTCCTTAAACGAAATGAGTCATCATAAGAAATTTTGTTTCTCTATCATAACCCATGTTCTTAACCCTCAATGTCTATTTTTAAGAATAGCTAAAATATAGTTCGGAGAATTTATGAAATATAGTTCGAAGAATTATTTTTTCTACAGACGAGATTTCTTTTTCAGGAAAGACTGATGTTGATCCCATTAAAATTTCTCGAATTCGAGCCTCTGATATTATAATTTTACCATATGAATCGACATTTCCTGCTATTTCGAATCTCACACGTAAATTTCCTTTTCTGGTAGGTATATTAACTTAAATCTTGAATAAAACTTAGCATTTTCTTAATTTTCATAAATATTAAGAAAATGCTGACTAGGGAAAATCTATCTTTTATTACGTTAGTTTTATATACTCAGTAATAATGCATAAAATACTAACTTTAAATATATCTTGACCTTTCTTCCTACAACAGTACCTAACACCTAAATTAACAAACATGGTTTTCCCGTTTGAACTATGCATTATATTTTTGAATGAAGGCTTATAAATTCCCGTTTTAGTTTCAATTTCTTCTCTTCAATAAATTAAAAAACAAATTTAAGATTAATTTCTCAAATATTAAGAAAATTCTGACTAGTTGAAAGTCTATCTTTTATTACGTTAGCTTTATATACTCAGTAATACTGTAGCAAATGCTAACTTTAAATATATCTTGACCTCTCTTCCTACAACAGTCCTAAAGCCTAAATTAACAAGCGTGGTTTCCCCGTTTTAACTATGCATTATATTTTTGAATTAAGGCTTCTATATTCCCTTTTTAGTTTCAATTTCTTCTCTTCAATAAATAAAAAATACAAATTTAAGATTAATTTCACAAATATTAAGAAAATGCTGACTAGTTGAAAGTCTATCTTTTATTACGTTAGTTTTATATACTCAATAATAATGTATAAAATGCTAACTTTAAATATATCTTGACCTTTCTTCCTACAACAGTACCTA
Source organism: Pardosa pseudoannulata (assembly GCA_032207245.1). NCBI lineage: Eukaryota > Metazoa > Arthropoda > Arachnida > Araneae > Lycosidae > Pardosa > Pardosa pseudoannulata. The sequence goes on along the minus strand of CM063506.1, from coordinate 76,612,942 downwards.
ACACCTAAATTAACAAGCATGGCTTCCCCGTTTTAACTATACATTATATTTTTGAATTAAGGCTTATAAATTCCCTTTTTAGTTTCAATTTCTTCTCTTCAATAAATTAAACAACAAATTTAAGATTAATTTCACAAATATTAAGAAAATGCTGACTAGTTGAAAGTCTGTCTTTTATTACGTTAGTTTTATATATTCAGTAATAATGTATAAAATGCTAACTTTAAATATATCTTGACTTTTCTTCCTACAACAATACCTAACACTTAAATTAACAAACATGGTTTCCCTGTTTTAACTATGCATTATATTTTTGAATTAAGGCTTCTATATTCCATTTTTAGTTTCAATTTCATCTCATCTATAAATTAATAAACAAATTTAAGATTAATCTTCATAAAGATTAAGAAAATGTTGATTAGGGAAAATCTATCTTTTATTACCTTAGTTTTATATACTCAATAATAATGTATAAAATGCTAACTTTAAATATATATTGACCTTTCTTCCTACAACAGTACCTAACACCTAAATTAACAAGCATGGCTTCCCCGTTTTAACTATGCATTATATTTTGAATTAAGGCTTATAAATTCCCTTTTTAGTTTTAATTTCTTCTCTTCAATAAATTAAAAAACAAATTTAAGATTAATTTCACAAATATTAAGAAAATGCTGACTAGTTGAAAGTCTGTCTTTTATTACGTTAGTTTTATATATTCAGTAATAATGTATAAAATGCTAACTTTAAATATATCTTGACTTTTCTTCCTACAACAATACCTAACACTTAAATTAACAAACATGGTTTCCCTGTTTTAACTATGCATTATATTTTTGAATTAAGGCTTCTATATTCCCTTTTTAGTTTCAATTTCATCTCATCTATAAATTAATAAACAAATTTAAGATTAATCTTCATAAAGATTAAGAAAATGTTGATTAGGGAAAATCTATCTTTTATTACCTTAGTTTTATATACTCAGTAATAATGTAGCAAATGCTAACTTTAAATATATCTTGACCTTTCTTCCTACAACAGTACCTAACACCTAAATTAACAAACATGGTTTCCCCGTTTAAACTATGCATTATATTTTTGAATTAAGGCTTATAAATTCCCTTTTTAGTTTCAATTTCTTCTCTTCAATAAATTAAAAAACAAATTTAACATTTGTTTCACAAATATTAAGAAAATGCTGACTAGTTGAAAGTCTTTTATTAGGTTGGCTTTATATACTCAGTAATACTGTAGCAAATGCTAACTTTGAATATATCTTGACCTTTCTTCCTACAACATTACCTAACACCTAAATTAACAAACATGGTTTCTCTGTTTTAACTATGCACTATATTTCTAAATTAATGTTTATAAATTTCCATTTTAGTTCAAACTAAATCTTAAAATAAATTTCTTCTCCTCAATAAATTAATAAACAAATTTAAGATCACTTTTAAGTAATTGTTTAGCATGAATTAGACAACCAAAAATTAGAAATCTAATTTTTCCGTAATAGCATTTATTTCCTTGTCATATACATTATTGATAAGTTCTATTCACAGCGAATGCCTCACACGTATGAAAGCAAAATTCCAGAAAACGTACTAAAAAGTTTTTAAATAAGTTAATAATTAACCTTTAATTATTAATAATTAATCATTTTACATACTTTTTAAAATTATAAATTATAAAAAATTATATTTTATTCTTACATTCAAACTTTAGCGATTTTAGAATTTTCATTAATATTTCCTAAATTAGTTAATTAATGCTATAACTGAAAACTTTGTCTATATTTAAATGTTTACATTTTACCGGTTACCATTTTACAATATGCAATTTCGTTAACTGTAACTCACTCTTTCGAACTCTAAATCAAACAAACATCTTTGGTACAAATTTTTGGGTAATTTAATAATTAATAATTATTAGTAATTAATTATTTTACATAATAAATTATTAAATAATTATTTTAAATAAATAAATCATTTTAGATAATAAATTATTAAAAAAAAATTCTATTTGTGCTTCAATTGAAATTTTAGCTATTTATATTTTCAAAGTTAATTATTTAATAATATTATTGAAGATTTTGTCTATATTTAAATGTTTAATTTTCACTGGTTACCCTTTTACTATACATAATGATAGACAAATTACTGTTAAACCTTAACTTACAAAGATGAACGCAAACTTAAACCAACTTCTTTGCTACAAATTTTTTGATAAATCTTTAATTATCAAAAATTAATTATTTTATATCTTTATCAAGCCGCGGGAGCTCAGTCAGCAAAGGCAACGCTCTTGTAACTGGAGGGTTGCGGGTACGGAGCCCGAGCCGGCCTAAGATCCGCTGTATTCGTTAAAGGTGAATGGGATACTTAAAATATGTTCGTAGTCTCAATGTCCTACAAGTTCTCAATCAATTCCTCTGGGGATGACAGGCCAAGTCTATGGGTTTTCTGCTTGGTCCCTGATTCAAAATTACGGGGACCCGCTTGAGCATAAGTTGTACTTTCACCCTTGAGGTGCTCGTCAAAACGAAAGGGGCAACCCTTTGCCTTAACTCCGGAGGCTATTCGTATTAATACGAGTAGCATCCGGCTCAATCGTGCTTGGTTAGACCAAGTCGTTGGTTGGTTGGGAGCAAGCACTACGGTCTACTTTTTGCAACACGAGGGCTAATGAGACCGGGACCTACTGTTTAAAGCCGATTTCGAACGGCGACGAACATCCATGCCACCGTGGGACTCGAACCCACGAACTCCGGCTTCGAAGGTCAGTGCCCTAACCATTCGGCCATCGTTCGGCGGGCCAAGTGGAATATGTAACAACAACATGTTAAGTTATTTTTAAAAATTATACTTGCATTAAAATTAGCGATTTTACAATTTTCATTAATATTTTATAAATTATTAATATTATTTAAATTTTTAATCTATATTAAAATGTTTACTTTTTAACGGTTACTATTTTCTATTTTACCATGTATAATAATTTGCAAATTATGGGTAAACCAGTATTGGAATTATCGTTTTCGGATCTACCAGTAAACGAAAAAGTCTATAAATTGTTATGGGATGTCATTCCGCTACAGAAAAGGTCTTAATTTTCCACCCATTTGCTACGGATAATATAAAGTATACAACCTTTAGAATACAACGAAATCTAAAACAAATGCCTCGGGAATTGTAAAAGGTTATCGATAAACGATGGTTCCGAAAACGTTACGAGGCTCTTAACTCTCTGATCCTCGAAGTAAAAGGCCATCTGGTGTTGATTTCACAAATCTTTATTTCGAGGCATAAAATTTCGATCTATATTTTAGATTATTATTTTGCTGTGCAATCACTTTGTAGCGAGAGTTTGCTGAACCGAAATATCGATTATCGATCCCTTAATATATTTGCCTCTCAACAGGGGACATTTCGGGAAGCTTTCAGATCTCTAGATATAGCTTATATATGCCCTGTGTAATTATTTAAGAGCATTTTTCAATCTCCTTTCAAATTACGAGTGTGGAAAATGGAAATTTTCAATCGTCTTTGTGCCCTTATAATTAATCAACAATTTTTATCTAAATAAGGTGAACCGGTGAAACCTATTAAGAGGACAGTGAACATGAAATGGCGTTTATGAAAATTTATAACTTGAATTTATGAAACTTTATTTATTTATCTTTCTGGCTACAATAAAAATAACTAAATAATTATAATATATTATTATAAAATAATTATGATTTTCAAAAACCTTATTTAAGAATATTTTAAACTAGCATATAGCCCATCATATGACGGGATTAGCAAAATTTCTAATTTTCAAGAATTGTAAAGTACCGTATGTGGCAGGTAAAAAATGGTTTGTTTTTTGGCTTAGAATTATCTGGTACACGCTCAACAATTTGTATATCTTCACACTCCTCTAAAGTCTTCCGATACTGTGAATTTTATTTAGAATAACATTGAATTCATTTAGTCAAACAGTGGGTTATGTATGAAAAACAAACATACAAACGAAAAAGTTCTTAATTTTCAAAGATATATAACTTAAACTCTAGATATTTATTAGTCTGTGAAATAGACTCCAAGACTTTTATAAAAAGAATTTGTTGCTAATACTGGTAATAAAATTTTCATTGCAACAAAAAATAATCGATGATTAAATTTAAAATTATCACGTATGTACCTAACTATTATTTAATCCAAATATAAAAGAAAATTATTTATTTAATATCTAAGTTCAGGGATAAAACGTATCAAAATAATGCAGACGATATTTAAATAATGTGAAATAAGAAATGAATAAGTGAGATGGTTAAAGGAATGGCGTCATAATGGTAGAAAAAAATGTTATTTTTACCTATTTATCATGTGATAAACCTAATCGCCTGCACTTAACCGGGGAATATAGGGCTTGATATAATGGCATTAAATGCTCGAAAAAAATGGAAGGGGTGTATTTCGAACATTTTAAAGACTCGCTTTGAATTTTGCTAACCCTAACTCATCAAGAATCCAATATGGATTCCCCTATCCATTCCAGGTCCAACCTCTTAATAAATTCGAGGACAGACGGTCTTAGATTATTATGTAATGGTTATGTCAGGGTTATTATTATGTAAGGGATATCAGACAATATTTTATTTCAATTATTTGAAATATTTTTTTCTATTTTTAAAACGTTTCTTGCAGCCTAATTTTCAATTTTCTTTTTCTTCTATGTTATTATTACTTTTCAGTATGATTCAAACATATTTAGGTATTGTTTTATATATAGATTGAATATTTAATTTATTGGATATATTTTTGCGTCATTACCTAAAACTTTCATCAAAAAATGAGGCTTTCGAAACTTGAATGAGCTTTTATAATTTAAAGAAAACCGGTACTCAGTCGGTAAAGGCAACGATCTCATAACTGAGAGGTTGCGGGTTCGGAGTTCGAGCTGGTCTAAGCTTCGCCGTGTTCGTTAAAGGTGACTGGGGTTCGTGTGTCACAATGTCTTCCAAGTTCTCAATCAATACCTCTGGGGGTGATAGGCCAAGTCTGTGGATCTTCTGCTTAGTCCCCGCTTCAAAATTACGAGGACCCACTTGAGCATAAGTCGTTCTTTCACCTTAACGGTGCTCAGTGAAAGGAAGGCGCATCCCTTTGTCTTAATACAAGTAGTGTATGGATCATCCTGCTTGGTTTGTCTAAGTGGCATCAGAAACAACAACAATATACAAAGCCGAAATTTATAATGGATACCCAGATTTATTTCACGCAACTATCTGTTAAGAACTTTTGGTAAACATTTTGTAGGAATTATGAAATATGGATTAGAAAGGAGAATTTTTAAAATTAACAAAATATTCTAAGAAGTGAACTATACACAAATGTTATCCGATTTTAAGAAGAAATTTAACTTGTTCTTCAATTTAAGTGTATAGAAATTTTTGAAAATTAAGTTAATCATTTATAAAAACCCTCTGTAATGTCTACCAGACCTATAATAACTATTAACAATAGAATATTCGTTTAGTATTTGACCTTTTCCACAAATGCTCATAGATCTCTATTTACATCCCATGTATTCCCAATCACGATTGAAACTCGTGGACTCCAAGGAGAGGAGGGCATATAGACCTGACGGTAGGAAAACCTTGACTTTTATACGAAGTCAACTGACAGTAAAGCTTGGCATTCTAGAGCTCTTGTAAAAACCTTTATAGAAGCCTTTCGAATGGCATGGCTTTATAACCTCATTTTAGATTACATTTTGTCTCATCTCGACTGCAATTAAGAGCAGGCAAAATATTCCTAAGATAGATAATTATTTTAAACAATTGTGGTAAAATTTTCCTCTAAAACTATTTATCCAAATTCGGATGTATAGAAAAATTAAGTAGTCTTATTTTTTATAAACGTTAACATGATGCCATTCTGTTACCCCGCCGTTATAAGTGGCATCTTTTGTTTTCTTATTCAAATACTGCAGGATATAGACTGTTTCATGGATACACGACAAGAAGCACTATAAGAATTATTAATTTCATACATATGCTTTATGTTATCTTACAATAATCCAATCTAATCAGAAAAAACTTAGGCTTGACTAAAGAACTGCGTTCCCCCTCCAACTTGGTGATAATGGTTTAAGTATGGTCGCCTAACATTTTCTCCTAATCTCAGCGTGTCCAAACAATCTGTATCTATATTATAATTTATATGATATTTGCATCCAACTCTCCTTGTGTAATTTTTTTATATATTAAAAATGCGAAATACTTAAAAAGTTAGTAATAACAAACCATTAATGGTTCACTATGGCAGAAGTTTAATAATTTCGAGCTATTGCGTTTGTAAACTGTTAAAGGATTAATTGCCCATAAATATAAATGTCCGGTTTTGAAATCGTTTTGTTTAATTAAGTAATAGTACATAATTCTATTACTATAGCACACTATGTATTATCTAAAGTCGCCAGAAAAGGCAAGAAATACAATCTTTGGATTAGCTTTGTGTTTTAGTAAATATTGCCAATATTTTCGCCAAATTTGCCAAGGGGAACCCATTCTTAAGTAGTCCCAAAACTTATTATTCTTTCTTTTCAAAAGTTGCCACACCACAAACGAAAAATTAAAATAAAGCTTATGATAAACGATAATATTTTTAAAACAAATATTAAAGCTATTGATGTAAGAAACAGCATCCTTACTTGAGCGTATGTAAGGTTTGGTTTGGTTTGGTTTGGAGTGCTACGGTCTACTTTTTGCAACACCAGGGCTAATGAGACCGGAACCTACAGCTTAAAGCCGATTCCGAATGGCTACGAACATCCATGCCAGAGTGGGATTCAAACCCACGAACTCCGATCCCGAAGGCGAGCACCCTAACCAATCGGCCATCATTCGGCAAGCGTGTATATAAGAAAATAAAAAAAAGAAAACTTTTCAAAATTTTAATTCCTTTTCTTTTCTTGAGCAATTAATTCTTTGGTACACGAGAGCTGATGAGACCAGGATATACTGCTTAAAACCTTTTCCAAACGACTACGAACGTACGAGTTAGAATCTGCTATCAGCGAGATTTTAACCTGTAAACTCTGGTACCATGGATAGCACCGTACTGATTTGGCTTTTTTCAGGTCTTTATAGAAGAATCTAACAATGAATATTAATATACCAGTGAGCATTCTAGACGGTAGCTATATTACTGGCATTCTTCTGTTAACAAGCCGTAATTTTTTACCCCACCCATTATAAGTGGCATCTATATGTGGGAGTATGTGAGAAAGCGGAGGAGGAAACCTCTGAAATTTTATTTCCGTCTCTTTTCTGGAGCAGTAGCGGGGTAACGGAGAATTGATAAACACGCGCTGCTCACCTAATTCTTTCTGTGGAACTCTCACAAACCGGTCTCCACAACAAGGCATTCATTTGCATTCACTTAATGAACCACGCCCTGAATGTTGCTAAATGGAGAGGTCATTTCTGGAGAGAATGCCCATCACACGGGGTGAAAAATGCAAAAATTATGTAAAATTAACTGAAATAATACCGTTACAGCACGCGCTCGAGAATATTTAACACGGAGAAGGTGGAGTAGAACAGGTTTGTAATTTTTAAGGCTAGAGTCTTGAAGAGCATTCTGGAAAATTTCGTTTTTCCTATAGTCATGTTAATCTTTTTGATACCCAATTCATTTTTGTAGTAAATATATATAATACGTCAAAATTATTTAACTTTAGTATTTTCTGAAAAACCTTCTCTCTCCCATTCTAATTCCTTAAAATCTTTTTTCCAGCCTCTAAATGTCTTAATCAAAGGAGTGTCCTCGACTTAAAATTCTTTCGATACATTTCCCAAAGCTTTCTGTCCTATAGATGTAAATTTTCTGTCTATTCAACACGTTTTCCAGCTGTCGCCGACAAATGGCTCCGCGTTTTTTCTGATCTTAATTGTTTAATTCGCTGATTAAGTTTCTTGTCCCTTGGAAAGATTCTTTCTTTCTTCGCTCTTGGGTGCACCTCTATTCGAGCAGGGTGATTTTTGTGTCTTTCTTTTGTCTGTCGTTGACTAGTAAAGATATCCGTTTTAGCAGCTCTAAAACGGATATTTTACGGAACTATATCGGAGTATGAAGATAAACAAATTATTGAGTGTGTATCAAATAATTCTCAGCCAAAAAAAACAAATCATTTTTTTGGCTGATAACATTTTTTTTTTTTGCCTTGTAGGATCCTTTACAGTTTTGGAAAACTAAAAATTTCACTGATCCCGTCATATGACGGGCTATATGCTAGTTATGTATAATTATATAAGAGGTGTACAAGGAAGTCATGCAGTGACACATTAGATTTTTTACTAAAATATTCTTTCCATAGAAGATGATGATAAATGCATTATCATATATAGTAATACTTCATAAATTTAGTTATTGCCTTAGTCCAATGTAAAAATTACACACAGGATAAAGATGTATTTTAAAAAGTTTGTAACATTGTATTACCTATAAGAATAAAATGGTCTTTTTAATCTTTAAGGGGAAAGAAGTCGGGTTCTTTCAGAGGCGAGAAACGAAAAAATTTACATTGAATGAGATACCTTCGATGATACTATACATAAGTATCAAGGACCTCTGAAGTACCGAGTATTCACTAACAAAATAGTCTTATCTTATTCTATTCTTTATGATGTGTCGTGATCCATAATTTGACTTTCTTCCTGTATCTGTGGCACAGCTCTCTATTTCAGTACTTTAATCGTTTTAATAGATATATTTTCATGATTCTTTATATTGCTGATATGTAATATAAATAAAAACTCTGAAATAAATATAAAAAATATAAATTTGAAACAAGCTTTGAAATAAATATTAAAAATTTTTTAAATAAATCTGAAAAGAAAATATTGATATTTAAATAATAATCATGCAAAATTGTAAAAGAAAATCATGCAAAAGTTGAAAAATTTAGGATAGAAAATTTCCGTTTTCTACAGTGATAGTAGTATAAAATAAAATATACCTGATGTTCTCAAGGCTAAAATACAATACTTGACATCGGATAGAATTTCAATATTAGACGTTTCATCAAGGTTTTTCATTTATTATTATTATTTATTATTTTTCGAAAGGGAACTTAAAGCTTAAAAAACTTAAACAAAATTTAATAGAAGTAATCTTGAACTACGATGTTAGGCACAAATTATAAGACGAAAAACATGGAATTGTTATAGTAATTAAGGTTTATTAATTATGACATAGGTATTTATAAATATTTACATAAAGAGAGAAAATATAAAATAAATACACAAAGGAAAGAATAAACGGCAGACTTCAATTTTACCCATGTTGGGGAATGAAACCGGGGTGGTTCAGTTCAATATACTTGCATCTCGTATATATTTTGTCTAGACTCTGAATTGTCTCTTGTAATTAATTCGGGTAAGTTCTTGCATAACGGTCACGCCATCTAGTGATCCAGTTATTCAATACTATATGTACAATTTCAAATAAATATAACCTTTTTTTGAGGGCGTAAGCTTAATCCAGACATCGTTAAGATCATAAAAAATCGCTTAATTTGGTAGTAATTTAGATAATTGAACATCAATTTGGAGCTGAGAATATCATTGCAGTAGAAAAACTCACATTTACCAAACCAATGGAAAGTAGAAAGCAGGGGATATAACCAATTAATTGGTTTGCTCTGTTGAAAATGACTTAAAAATGTTACGTAAGGGAGACTGGACAGCCATTGCCTCGAATAGGACCAGATGCCAGAGACTGACTGGAACGGCTTTAGCCTGTAATGTGCTGGAGTGTCTTAATAGAAAAAGCTTCATTTTTGAAACTTTACACAGATCGAGAGATGGATGTGAAGTGCTTAGTACAGCTTAAAAATTCCATACATTGTTTTACTAACTGTAGAAAAATGTTACGTTGGCCTAGTGTTTGAGAAAGAAGAATTTTAAACTCATTGAAAAACACATGGGCAAATATGTCTTGATTAAATAATTTTATACAATTAAATGCCTAAGTAATACAACTGGAATCAACTTATCATTTGTAGATATCGAAGACTGCTCTCGAGTCGGCGTCGGCCCTAAAAAACAATATGGCGTTGATTTTCCTCTTTCTCGTGTCGCTATAAAAAATGTCTATCCCGCAAGCAGTGGATATCAGCAGCTTTCATCCTGTTCCTTCCTCTGGTAACAACCTTGTCCTCTAAAAAAAATCAGATTACACCGCGGAGAAAAAACAGGAGTCCATTCCAAACGCAGGGGTCAGAATCCCGAAAAACCAACGGGCCCTTCTATTGGTTGGGAGAAGTCTGAAGTTTCTTCTAGTTCAAACCTTTCCTGTACTGTATGTCATTGACGATGGCTCACGAGAAGGGATAAAGAAAGCTTATTGTTACACTAACCTTCCTTTGAAAGACGATTGATTAACTCAGGAGTTTCCAACTTATGAGGGCTCGAGCGCCACATCGGAAACCTTATGCATGACGGGCCGCACTTTTATAATCGTAATATTCTGTAATTGGGATAGGGGTGATAGTATGAAATAATCTGCATAATTTAATTAAAACAAGGATTTATTCATTTCAGTTGTTGTTGTTTCTGATGCCACTTGGACAAATCAAGCACGATTGAGTAATATTCTGTAATTTGGATAGGGGTGCTAGTATGAAATAATCTACATAATTTAATTAAAAACAATGGTTTATTCATTTTAGTTGCTTGTTGTCTCTGATGCCACTTGGACAAACCAAGCACGATTGATCCATACGCTACCCGTATTAAGGCGAAGAGAGAGCATTTCGTTTTAATGAGCACCACTTAGATGAAAAAAATGACTTTGCTCAAGTGGGTCCTCGTAATTTTGAAGCAGGGACCAAGCAAAAGACCCATAGGCTTGGCCTGCCACCTCCAGAGGTATTCATTGAGAACTTGGAGGACATTGTGACCACGAACATATTTTACGTGCCCCAGTCACCTTTCACGAACACAGCGGATCGTAGGCCGGCTCGGGCTCCAAACCCACAACCTTTCCGTTACGAGAGCGTTGCCTTTGCAGACTGAGCAACCTTTTAGTTTCTTAAAACAGTACTGTTATAAAATACAATTCTATAACTCATGACTATTTGTATATTTTAAATATAAGAATAAACATGAGAAAGCAAAATATCAAAATAGAAAAATAACGTTTTGAAGCTAAAACAAAACGATTAAAGCTGTATTAGCACTGATTATTTTAAAATAGTATAAAAGAGGGAAATTGAATACAAACAAAAAGCTATTGTGCTCCAAGTAATTAAATTTTGAAGATGATCATTCAACAGTGTCACTGTATTTGAATTAATCTAATCAAATGGGAAGAAAACAATTACCTAGAGATGAACGAAAATTAATAATTATAATAAAACTTTAACACTAGAATGGCCAAGACGGTCATTTTGACCGCAAATGCATTTTAATCTTGCGTATATCTCCTTTGTTCTAACCTATTGCTGCGAAAACTTTGACTTTTCCTAAATATTCATTGATAATACAAAAAACAAATTCATTCCCTTATGTTCGTTAGTTTTTTAAAAACATTGTATACCTAGAATGTTCAGAAACGGTCAAAATGACCGCCGTCAGAAAAAAGTATATTTTTTTTCCAGTAAAGGTGTTTTTTATACAAATAATGCAAGTATGTTGGAGGAGGGAACTGGACAACTGGTTTAGTCCGGTTTCTTCTAAGAACATCTTGAAAAAATTTTTCTTTTGCTAAGTGCATTGCATCAAAATTTAATTGTATCAGACAATATCGTTAAGATTGCCTATTAAGAATAAAATATTTTTTAAAGTTTTTGAAAGACCGGTCAAAATCACCATTCACGGCTATTCTAGGTATATGAAACCGCGGCCGTCAGAATGTTAAAGAGGGCAATTTAGTGGTAGTATTTTGGATGGTCACCTGCATCAAGCAATTAACAGATGTCCACAATCAGCTCTGTTAATGCTAATCTCCAAAGTTAAAATAATTTTGCAAATCCAGTTTTGTACTGATTTTTAATGAATTTCATCGATGGCGTCTTTATTCAGAAAGCTTTCTTGCACCAGCAGTTACTAACCTCTAGTTTATTTTAATGTAAGTACATAGCTTGTATCGATACAACGTATCAACTTGCAGCGCATAATGCACAAGATCACGCTTCTTAATGGGACGGTATTTCCCTATTACCTTAAAAAACGGTGCAATTACGCATTCCAGCCTCAAAGGGAAAGAAAGAGAATTGCTGATAAAACATTCCCGTCGAATGAGGAAAAAAAACAGATATCAAAGTTTCTTTCCGGACATCCTTCTTTGTTATTGTAGTAAATAGAAATTCAAGCGAAAATTCCCGAGTAACGGCTTCTAAAGGCGCGTGCTGAGAAGTTAGACTGTCGAAGCAAGTACGCCTGGCACATTTTTCCTCAATGGTAACGAGGAGTATGCATGTGTAAAATGTACAAATAGATTTGCATAAATACATATATTAATAATTATACCATATTTAAGCTGGACTACAGTAGGAAAAAGAAAGTTTATACATTACCTTCTTACTACAGTTGTGCCTCTAAATAGCGGACAATAATAAGATAGCATGTTTTGTCCGTAATTTCAAGGTGTCCGCTATTGTGGACAAATTTTTCTTTAGCTTTTAGCTTGATATCTAAAAATCAATAACTACCATTACTAAAACAAAAGAAAGTACTTTAATTTATAATTCTATAAGATATGCTTACTTAAATTTATAATTAGATAAGATATGCTTCACAAAGAAAATGAAAGTTAAAACACTGTTAAAAGTCATTAAAATTGAATCAAAATGCAATAACTACTATGCTAAAAAAATATTTAATTTCATAGGAGTTTCTTCCAAAATAAATTTTATTAATCTGCTAACAGAGTTTGATTCTTGTTTTTTTTAAAACTGTAAACTTTTTTCCAGGGTGAATTTTTAAAACATTTGCAAAATTCTCTTCCTATTTTTAACTAAAACTTTACATAAAAAAAAACAACATTTAAATTTTACAAAAATTGAATATTTAAAATCTAATTATCAAAGAAAACACAAAGGAAACACATATTCATATAAATAGACTGAAACATTCACTTAATCACAAATTAAATAAACTGGTGTGATTTTCATCACAAATTTGTGAAGTGTAAATTGTAAAATTATTTCTTTATATTTATAATTAATATAAAAATTAAATTATAAATTTTTAAATTGGAAAATACCAAGAGAAAGTTTCCGGAGGGTAGCGGGATCTCATCAGCAAATTCCTTTCTTAAAGAAACTGTATTTTAAGTTGAAGAGGAGTTGTAAAATTGAATTTTTTTTTCAAATCTCTTATTACACTGTAAACTTTTTTCCAGGGTGAATTTTTAAAACATTTGCATAAAGTCCTCATCATTCCTATTTTTTAACTAAAACTTTAAAAAAAATTCAGTATACCTCATGCATCTGAAAAAAATTCTTATCCCCTATATAATAATAATCTAAATTATCTGTCCTTTATTTCTTAATTTATGAAGCGGATCCTGGAATTAGATGCAATATTGGTTCTTGATAATTTGTTAGCAAAATTCGCAAAGCTCGAAATAATTTTTTTTGGCCGTTTAACACCCTTTTTTTAAGCCCTATTTTCCCCGGTTAAGAGCAGGCGATGAATAAATTCATCAATTTATCACATAAGTAGATGAAAATAACAGTTTTTTAGCATTATAACGTAATTCCTTTAATCATCTCATTTAATCATTTCTTATTTAAAATTATTTAATTACCATCCTCATTATTTTAATACGTTTTATAACGGAACTCAGATATTACGTAAATAATTTCCTTTTATATTTGGCTTAAATAATAGATTAGGTACACATATGTGATAATTTTAAATTAAATTATCTATTATTTTTTGTCGCAATGAAAATTTTATCACCCGTATTAACAACAACTTATTTTCATGAAAGTCTAGGAGTCTATTTCACGGACTAATAAATATCTAGCGTTTAAATTATATATCTTGAAAATTAAAAAGTTTCTTCGTTTGTGTGCTTTTTATACATAACCACACGGTTTGCAATCGATTCGCTAAATGTTTTGGACATCACTCATATATACCTCCAAATAATCACTGTCAATATTAAAACATCTGTTGTCCGTTATATTCCGTGATATCACAAGATAAATTAAGGTTGGCAGCTAACATGCGGTCGGTAAAGATAAACAAATTATCTAGCGTGTACCAAACAATTCTCAGCCTAAAAAACAAACCATTTTATTACCTGCCTCATAGGGTACTTTACATTTCTGGAAAATTTAAAATTTTTAGTGATCCCGTCATATGACGGGTTCTATGCTAGTTTTGTAATTTTATCCTTGTGAGTATTAAGTTAAAAGTTTCAGTATTGTAAAGGAAATTGTACACATTCAAACCCTCCTACTATAGGTACGCCAAACGCTGGCCGATTGGTTAGGGCGCTGATACCGGAGTTCGTGGGTTCGAATCCCACTATGGCATGGATGTTCATAGGCGTTCGGAATCGGATTTAAGCAGTAGTTCCCGGTCTCATTAGCCTCGTGTGCAAAACAGTAGACCGTAGCGCACCAAACCAAACAAAACAAAACATACTATAGGTACTAATCATCTTCAATTTTGACGTATTATTCAGCATAACATTAGAATCTAAACTTGTCACAAGATATATAAGCTCTTCTTTGTTGTTTTCTTTTGTTTCACTATCAGTTCCGCTATTACATTGCTCGAACTTAAATTCTACATGTTTAAAATACTTTAAAACCCCCACAGAACCGCTAAAAGTGATAGCGAAAGAAGTTTGGGGATGTTAGGGGGACAATAAATTGCGTTGCGGGAAAGGGGAGGAATTCACTTAAGATATGCAAAAATTCTTTGGGAATATGACCACACCACATAGTAAAATAAAGAAGAGTTTGAATAAATTTAGAGAGTGTGTGGTATTATTTTTTAAATGACTGCTGGAGATATATCAGCTATTTAGAATAGGTAATTCAAACAACCCTGTGTTAAGGGACTGCAAATTGTAAAAATGTATGCTAGTTAAGACATTGGGAAGACCCCTCCCCCTTTTTCTAGAACTAACGGACGAAATCAGCTGATCGGGAGCCTCCTGTTTCGACCCGTCTACAATAGCGTGGAGACGCCGTGTCTGGAATGTTGATAGTTCAGTTGAATAGGCGTCACGCCCCTGATCGGTTGCTTTAATGAGCCCAGAGGATTGCACCGAGATTCCAGAATCGGGACAGCCAGCTAGTGAGAATTCAGCTAAAAACAATAGCTGTAACCTTAGTTGGAGTTCTCAAGTAACTGGAATTGTAATTGACCAAAAAACGGTCGGCTGGACCGTAACTGACCCCCAGGTATAAAAAGCTTAGAATTTTTCGTCTCGGGGCTTTTCGACATTTTTTACGGAGGTGCTTTGACCTCTTGGAGGCTTCCGCGACTTTTGACCGGAGCCAGCTTTTTAGTGATTGCATTCGGGAGACTCGTAAAGTCTGCCCACATAAGGAACGACAGGGTCTCGGACACTGAACGGGCGATAGATTGGGTTTGCAT
>CM063506.1:76582326-76592326 GCA_032207245.1 Pardosa pseudoannulata | reverse complement strand
CTTTTAAGCCTTCAAGCAAACTTACAGATCATTATGTTCGACCTTTCATCATAACACTTGGTCATTTCTCTTTTATCGGATATAAGCCCAAAAGGGACTAGTATTTCCTCGGATTGAAAACTGAATCTGAACGGACCAGATGTGTGACAATGCCAAGTTCAACGTATGTACCTAGAACCATTATCAGTATAATTCCTGTAAACTTACAATAATTATTTATATATCTAAACCTCCTATTTTAGAGTGATTTTATTCTGATTGTGGCCTGATTATCTCACAGGTCAATTAGCCCATTGTCTTCTAGCCCCCATATTACTTAACCGAGTTTTTAAGTATTCTTAAAACATATTTTACTTCAAAAACATTAATATGAAAATCTCTTAATTTCAGGTTTTAAGGTATATACTCTTTTCAACTATTGATTATTTTAATTATTCATTAATACCTAATGTTCCTTTTTAGAGACAGTTAAAAATAATAGTTTGTAGAGTTGTTTTATTTTTAAATATTTCTTCCTACTCAGAAAAGGTAGATGGCATTTCTCTAAATATTTTTTCCAGTTTTTGCTATATTTTATAATTTTATCATTCGAGTCAAAGTTCCAGGATTTCAAATGAAATCGGAACTAATACCTATATCTATTATAACAGTTCACTTTACATAGTACTGTGTTTACGAATTCCTATTGGACAGATATCAGTAACATGTAAAAAGAAAATAAGACAAAAATTACCTAAAGAAGACAAATCAATAAAAAAAAGTAGAAAACAAAATTAAAATAAAAACAATATAGATTTATTAATGTATATATATATATATATGTATATATATATATATATATATATATATATGTATATATATATATATATATATATATATATATATATATATATATATATATATATATAATGTTCAAAACGCTAGGTATACAATACCCAAAATTCACGAAATTTCTACTCTTCTATTGGCAACAGTTGTAACGGCCAGATGTAAATATTGGCTCTCTTTGCGATTTGCAACTACTTATGTTTCAAATTGTACATTAATAGTAGTCAGTCCTGTTCTTTAAGTATGAATTTAATGCATCAAATCAAATTGTTTAATGTTATGTTTTGATTACGAGACCATAATTCCTGTCACACGTTGAAGCATTTATGATGTCTTAGAATCAGCCTTATAGAGAATTTAGTAATGGTTAATAATTTTTTAGTCTGAGTTCCACCAACGTCCTAAAAATGTTTTTTACGATGACAGTTAATACATATTCTTACCTCTATTTCTTTTAGTTTAGTTGTTTGACAACGAAAAATTTAAATTAAAAGCGACCATGCTGGTAGTGCAGAGGCTAGTAAAAGAAATACTAGTAACCCTAGTAAAACTGTTTTTAAATACTAAATGCATAAAACTTACTGAGCATAAGCAAAATTGATAATTGTAACTTTCATATAAAAGTTCAATGATATCAAAAGTATAAAGTTCCCAAGAAGCACATTTAGTTGTACCAATTTAGTTGTACCAAACATATAAAAAAGAAAACAAGACTATTTATCTGCTTCGATTCATAAGATGACGTAGGATAGTCACTATATGGGGACATATGAGTGTAAAATTAAAACATTTAGTGCCACTAAATCATATAAATCACAAAACTTGATTTAAACCATAAAAGTACCACTGATACGATTTTTTTCAAATCAATATTTTCATATTTCACTATTTGACTATGCTTCACGTAGTAATAATTTGCATTTGACTTGCATATATGTAATTATATATATATATATATATATATATATATATATATATATATGTTTGTGTGTGTGTGTGTGTATATATATTTATATTTATATATAAAAAAAAATATATATAATTATTATATGTATATATATATATATATAAAAATGTAAAAATATATATATATACATATATATACATATATATATATAAATTATATATATATATATATATATATATATTTACATATAATACATATATATATATATATTATATGATATATATATATATACATATATATATATGTATGTTATATATATATAATATATATATATAAAAATATATATATATATATATATATATATATATATATATATATATATATATATATATATATATATATATATATATATATATATATATATATATATATATATATATATATATATGTATATATATATATATATATATATATATATATATATATATATATATAATATATATATATATATATATATATATATATATATATATATATATATATATATCTATATGTATATATATATATATATATATATATATATATATATATGTGTGTGTGTATATGTGTATATGTATATGTATATACATATATATATATATATATATATATATATATATATATATATATATATATATAATATATATATATATATATATATATATATATATATATATATAACTGTATGTTTATAGGTTCAATGATATTATAAAGTATAAAAGTCCCATACATATAGAAATATATAGTATATTATATATAACACATAAAAAAGAAAACAAGATTATTTATATGCTTCGGTTCATAGGATGACGTAGGATAGTCACTGTATGGCGACATATGAGTGTAATGGTAAAACATTTAGAGCGACTATATGGTAACGTAAGGAATGCAAACAATCAAGCGAATCTGGTAGTCGCTAAAGAGTGCTGGGCTTTAGTCACCTGCACAGCCTTAATTAGGCTCTGATTTTTTCTCTATGAATTTCTGGTAAACAATGACAAAAACATAAAGCGAAAAAGTAAAAAAATATTGTTGGTTGTAAGTTAATAAGTTTAGTCATGACAGTGACTTAATTTGTAAATGAAAGATGTAAATGTTGTTGAATATTTGCTTAAAATGGAGAAAATGTGTTACAAATGGTGAATATAAGTTGGAAAGAGAGATAATATAAAGTTTGTATTCCTGTTTCATTCATTTATTTCATTATTTGAAAATATCTGTATTTTTTTTCTTTTATTTATTGAATTTACAGACAGAAATGACTTCCTTATGGATACCGTCTAGAATCTGTACGACTATAAATTGCAACAATTCTGTGGCTTCACACAAAATATTTCAACGCAGTGGAAATATGTTTGTTGTTTCCTGAATTAAAATTAAATGCAAATTCTATATGAGTATATGTAATTATATGAATGCTATAGTTTTTTTCCCATCAATATATGCTGGTTAAATTCTTACTCAGATTTTTAATCAAAATTTCTTTAATTTATTTTTAAAACACAGAATGCATGCAAAATAAAAATAAACATTTGATAATCCACTATATAAATTTAAAATGAGAAGTTGAAGCCTTATTAATAAATTTCATTCAAAACAATTATGTGCATTTAATTTTTCTTGTGGAACATAAAGGATTTAACTACGTTTAAAAGTTAACAACTACTACTAATTAAATATCTAATGTTTATCAGTTTTTGAAATTTTTCTAATAAATCCATTATGGTAATGTATAATAAATGTATTGATTATAATTTACAATTAATGTATTATGGTAAACTGACTTTTATACCATGATTTTGTTTACTCTTCTAACCTCCAAAGATAACCTCTAAAGATAATTAAATATTCTTAAATTCCAATGCTTAATGTAACACAATAAATACATTTAAATCAGAAATACTTTTTTTCATACTTTGTGCAATGTCTTACACATGATTTTGGAGAATAAATGGTGCTGCCAGCAGTTTTAGAAGACACAGTAACTCATTACTTATCACTTACGTATAAAAATAAGATTTAATATCCTTTATTAATAATATTTCTCAACAAATCAGATTTCTTTCAGAATTTTATCAGTCTGATATCAAATTAATAACATTTTCATTTATATTTGGGGTTTTTTTTGTTTATTTAAATAGAGATTGAGAAACTGATTTGATAAATAAATAGTTTTTTGTGTTTGTAAACAATAGAGAAAATGTAAACAGTTTCTCAGAGTTTGTTAAGAAAAGATAAAAAAAAAACCCTTTTTGTGCTTTTAATACATAATATGTCTTAAATATAAATACTTTTGCACAGATTAAGAAAATTAATATGATTTTGAAAACTTAATCATAAATCCACAATAAATTTAAATCTAACTTAAATAGATTCCTATGTAATGTTTATTTTGTAAAAAAAAGTTTTGTAAAAAAAGTATATATATATATATATATATATATATATATATATATATATATATATATATATATATATATATATATATATAAATCATGTAAATCACAAAACTTGATTTAAATCATAAAATTACCACTGATACGACTTTTTTCAAATCAATATTTTCGTATTTCACTCTTTGATTATTCTTGACGTAGTGATAATATGCATTTGACATGCATATATGTATGAATGTATATGTATATAATATATATATATATATATATATATATATATATATATATATATATATATATATACATATATATATATATATATATATAATATAATATATAATATATTATACATATATAAATATAGATATAGATATATATAAATATATATATATATATATATATATATAATATATAATATAAATGTGCATGTGTGTGTGTCTGTGTAGATTTCAATCAAAACAAAAAAAAAGCATTAAAGCTTTTCGACACTTATGTAAATTTCCCTATTGAAATATAAATGAAATTACACGACTTGTCTGACATGGTCCACCGTGCTAATGAATGATTGAAAGTGTTTCCATAGCCATCCTTTGGCAGGTTCGATCCTTTGAATACAGAAAAAGAGGCGTTCCCCTCTTTAAGAGATGGGAAAATTTGTCATGGCGTTGAAGAAACGTTCCTTTTTCTTCTCGCGTCAACCCTTTTTATGCAACATCCTTTCAGCTTTTTAACTGCGAGTCTTTCCGACTTCCCGGCTTCCATTTCCTTGTTCCGAAGGCCATCGGTTAATTAATCAGCCTTACGCCCCTTTTTAATGCTCGATTTGAATCATGCGTGATTCCATCGCATAAAAACGGTGTAAACAGTACTAAATGGGTTCGTAGCGTGTGACTCCGAACTTTAACGGGTGATGCTTTATAAAAAAAAAGGTATAGAAAGAGGAGAAGATATCGTAATTAACCTGGGCATATTATTTAATTAAGCAAATTTTTCTGGAGTCTTCTATGAATTTTTGTCAAAAGAACTTATTTGGACAGTTGCTTTATCAACTTTTTTTTGCCATTGTTTCAGTTGTAAATGATACTCTAGTAAACAATTTTATTTGTGTTTAAAGTTTATAACAACGTTACATTGAATGAAATACTCATCTGGGAGCATTTATGCATAGAAGTTAATCGTATATGATTCTAATGCATAATAAGCCATTAGTAAATACCATTAGTTTCGCAGAGTGTGATTTCGAATGATGATCCTTTATAAAAACATTAAAGAATAATGAAATCAAAGAAGATATCGTAATTATTCTGTGGTAACTCATTAAACTATACATGTTTTCTGAAAAAATTTTCTGTAATTTTTATTTGTGTTTAAAGTTTATGGCAATGTTATATTGAATGAAATACTCATTTGGGAGCATTTATGCATAGAAGTTAATCGTATATGATTCTAATGCATAATAAGCCATTAGTAAATACCATTAGTTTCGTAGAGTGTAATTCCGAATGATGATCATTAAAAAAAATTAAAGAATAATGAAGGCCAAGATGATATCGTAATTATTCTGTGGTAACTCTTTTAACTAAACAAGTTTTCTGAAAAAAAATTTCTGAAATTTTATTTGTGTTCAAAGTTTATGGCAATGTTACATTGAATGAAATACTCATATCTGGAAGCATTTATGCATAGAAATTAATCGTGTATTATTCTAATACTTAATAAGACATTAGTAAATACCATTATTTTCGCAGAGTGTGATTTCGAATGATGATCATTTATAAAAAAATTAAAGAATAAACATAGCAAAGATGATATCGTAATTATTCTTTGGTAACTCATTTAACTAAACAAGTTTTCTTAAAAACTTTTTTTTGTAATTTTTATTTGTGTTCAAAGTTTATGGCAATGTTACATTGAATGAAATACTCGTATCTGGGAGATTTATGCATATAAATTAATCTTGCTTAATTCTAATGTATAATAAGCCATTAGTAAATACCATTAGTTTCGCAGAGTGTGATTTCGAATGATGATCATTTATAAAAAAATTAAAGAATAAAGAAATCAAAGATGATATCGTAATTATTCTTTGGTAACTCCTTTAACTAAACAAGTTTTCTTAAAAACTTTTTTTTGTAATTTTTATTTGTTCAAAGTTTATGGCAATGTTATATGAAATGAAATACTCGTATCTAGAAGCATTTACGCATATAAGTTAACCGTGCTTAATTCTAATGTATAATAAGCCATTAGTAAATACCATTAGTTTCCCAGAGTGTGATTTCGAATGATGATCATTTATAAAAAAATTAAAGAATAAAGAAAGCCAAGATGATATCGTAATTATTCTGTGGTAACTCTTTTAACTAAACAAGTTTTCTGAAAAAAAAATTCTGAAATTTTATTTGTGTTCAAATTTTATGGCAGTGTTACATTGAATGAAATACTCGTATCTGGGAACATTTATGCATACAAGTTAATCGTGCATGATTCTAATTCAAAATAAGTTGTAAATACCATTAGTTTCGCAGAGTGTAATTTCGAAAGATGATCATTTATAAAAAAAAAAATTAAAGAATTAAGAAAGCAAAGAAGATATTGTAATTATTGCGTGGTAAATAATTTAACTAAACAAGTTTTCTTAAAAACTTCTTCTGTAATTTTTAGGTCGTCAAAGGAATTTATTTTAGCAGTTGTGTTATTAACTTCTCTTGCAGTTATTTCAATTGTAAATCAGATTATTTTATATCTGAATTTAACCTTTTGCCCTCCAGCCTAATAATTCATACAGGATACCAATAACTCCAGCACTATATTAGTTACAAGTACATACCTGTTATGTAAAAGAAAAATGGAGTGGTTGCATTAAAACAAAACATTTATTTCTTAGCTATTTTATTATAAAGAAATATGATAAAGAAACAGTGGATTTAATGCTTGCATTTTAATGTCGGAAATACAGCGACAACGGAGTGCAAAGGGTTAAAGCATATGGAATAGTTACATTGAATGAAATATCTGTGAATTTTATCTGCATACAAGCTAATCGTGCATAACTGTTGTTGCCAGTGCCACTTGAACGAGCCAAGCACATAGGCCACAGGCCACACGAATCAAGACGAATGGGTGCGTATTTCGTTTGTCGAACGCCACTAGGGTGAAAGAACGTTTTAGTTCAAGTGAGTTTTCGTAAATTTCGTAGCTGGACAGCTTAGGTAGCTTAGGTAATTCGGCAAATAGGGACATTAAGTCAGTCAAAAGGGGTTGCCAGTAGATTTATTATCTATAAAAGTATGTATCATATCTATAAAAGTAATCAATAAATCAATCGAATTATATTGTATTTACCGTAATAAATGCAACATCTTTTAAAATTATAAATTTTTTGAATTCCACTAGCCAATTTTGACCACCCCTGTGCTAGAGTACAGAATTTTTTATTGCATTTCCTTCTTCTTATTTGGCTGAACGCGGGTTCATTACAACAGTAATTGTGTAAGCAAACGAACATCGCTGAAAGTAAAAATTTACGTTTGATGTTGACGAAATTGGAATCCAACTTTAACTAAATTGTTAAAATTCTACTAGATTGAAACGTCCTTTAATTAATTTTTCTTTTTTATTTCTTATTGATTCATACATATGTTTTTGGTTTTTAATAAACAATTTTTTAGATTTCATAACCATTTTAATTAATTTCTATTTTGTGATTCTTAATAAACAGATATGCAGATAAAATATACATAGATAATATACAAAAATAAACTTAATATTTAGTATAATTATCTATTGGGAAAGAGGGGGCATTCGAATAATTTTATTTTTCTTCTAAAGGGAATGATGGTCCAGAAAAGTTTGAGAACCTTTGGTTTAGTTTGGTTTGGTTTTGGAGCGCTACGATCTACTTTTTGCAACACGAGGGCTAATGAGACCGGGACCTACTGCTTAAAACCAATTCCGAACGGCTACGAACATCCATGCCGTAGTGGGATTCGAACCCACGAACTCCGGTTCCAAGAACCTTTGAATTAGAGCTATAAAGTGTAAAATGGTACCAATTTGCAAGTATGTGAGAATCCTCTTGTTTGTTACCGGTTTCTAGTTTCAATTAATAGATTATAGCTAGTCACTGCTTCGCTTAGCTTCATTTTTAGGATTATTTCTAAACGACATGAATAAAAATCCTTAAACCATTCATCTACCTTTATATCATTTTTTTGTTTTGAAAAAATAGAATTCATATCTCTTTCCGTGTAAACAAAAATCATGCCAAATGTTTCAAAAGATTCTCTAAATCTAAATAGACAGGAACTCAGAGAAGTAGAAAAAAAAACAATATATATCTTTTTCTGTCGGCAACCTAGATAGCTTTTTGCTGTTGCCATTATATGAGAAGCAAATGCACACATTTCTTAAGTCCAGCATTGCGTGATTTTCTTCCATCTTTCTTAACAATAAGAGAGAAACATTTTTCCGGGATGAACGCCTTGGCATGTCAGATTCGATATTTGCTCAAACATTTTGTTTCGAATTGGAGAGGTTTAAGCTGTTCCCCTATCATTATTTGAGAAAATAAAAAGATTAAGTACGTAGTGTGAAATAAACTTAAGTAAATATTTATTATTAGATTGGTTTACGTTTTTCTATATCTCTAATCATAAATCACATGAGAGATAAAATATAATTTTCAAAGAGCAGTTTGATAAGAATAATATTGAATTATAAGATATTTAATACATAAATATATAAATATGCGTGTGATAGAAATATTGTATAAATAACTATAATCAGCGCAATAAAATATTTATTTGCGTATATTAACTATTGTAGTGTATGTAATATTAATCATACTTAAAATATAAACTGTTTTGAAATGCATGCCAATATCCGCACTTTTTAAAATCAAAGATAAAACTAATAATTGCTCTGCACTGCCTTATACTTTTTCTTAACCAGATATCAATTCTTTTAGAAAACGTTACATATCCTTGATATTTTCATGCCGTTGTATAAATTTTGCCACTACGATCCTTTAACATACCATAGCAAAAGCCACTGTTTTAGTATTTCTCCCATGAGAATATAGGTCACGTGATTACACATGCCTCGGGAATGGAATGTGTTACAGTTACAAAGATTCCTAGTGTTTTGGGACTATCTGAGACACGTTCAATTTTCCTTCATTTACGAGAGAATGAAAATAAAGAATATTTATAAAGTACAAGACTATTTTAAAGAGTTCTAGTGAGTACCTTACACAAAATGGCTGCAAATGAGTCACATTGCTAAGCAAGGCCTGATAATTAAAAAAAAGTGGGATTATATTCTTTTGGATAGATCGGTGGAGAGAAATTTTTACCGGTGGCATAACAAATGTTTATTTTTAAAAGTTTTGTTTAAATTGTCTTTACATCGCTAATGATAAAGTACATGAAAAATTAAAGGAATAAATTTTCAAAAAGCAGTTTGATATTAATAATATAGGGTTATGAATGCAAATATTAAATATATGCATGTATAAATATCTGTCTGAGAGGAATATTGTATAAATAACTATAATCAGTGCAATATAAAAATCCGTTTGCAGTAAAAAACAGATGTTTATATTACGCAAACTAAAACTGCAATGTATGAAATATAAGTCACGCTGGAAAAAATAAATTGCTGTGAAATGCACATCAATATATGGTATATATTCTAAAACTTCCGTGAGCACTTATGCATATATACCAGGGATAGCCAAAATGCGGCTCGCAAGCCACATGCTGCTCTTTGAAGGATTATTTATGGTTCTCGGTAAAAGTACGCGAATTCTCTTTTCATTTTTGTGTTA